>JAZAYU010000095.1:843592-1251343 GCA_038501625.1 Corbicula japonica | reverse complement strand
TTTCTTAAAGTAGAACCCATCTTTCAATTAATTTTGTTTTCCCAAATTAACAATTATTGCGCATAAATTTCCCAATTGGAAAGGCCAGGGCCTCTTCCCAATTTTCTGATGAAAAGCCCTGTACTTCTATCAACTTTCACCCGTATCAGTCTGAACAGAATATATTGAAGTCAGAGCATTTTGTTACTGCTTCGCTTCCTTAATCCTTTCCTCCGCACACACTCTTTTATTGCATGGGCTACCAGTTTAGATCCAACAGGATTTAAACTGTTAACTTTTTGAATCATTAGGTTATTTCTGACTAAAATGTGTCCAGTTTAGATCCTGATCAGACGGCACGGATCTGCCGGCTGATCTAGAACTACAATGGTCGCACATGCGTAAAAATGCATATTTACGGAGGAAAGGGTTAATTTACATTTTGGTTAAAATAGCATGACTGTCAAAGAAGGGGAATGAAAAGTCTTATGTGAAGTTTGAAATTGGCTTTTACTGTGAGAACAGGGAGGCATTTTTCCAGTTTTAAGTTACATGTACACATGCTGTAGAAATCATGGAATTATTTGGTTTTCGATATGAAACACAAAAGAAAAAAAATCTCCCTTGGTTGTTCTGGAAATTTGGGAGACTTTTTCTCCCAATCCTCCGTGTAAGCCATTCCTTTTAAGTTTCAAGAATACGGCAAGAGAAGAAATTTGGAGATTTGAAGGTGCTTGTACACAGCTCTTACTACAAAACATGCCATTTGATCAGGATCTGCACAGTTCGCTTTTTGATCTATAAGGTTATTTCTGGTGAAAAATAAAAAAAGTGCAGATTATGATCAGATGAAACGGATGGCTAACCTGGATTTACATATCGCAAATTTATGTATAAAAAAAACTTTAAAAACTAGAAAAATATTAATAAAATTAACTTATTAACATTTACAAAACAACTGGGTGTATCTAATCAAGTAGATGTAAATCATACTTCAGAAGTATTTGAGTTCAATGGTTGAAAGGATTTGTGTTTATCACTAATCTTGATAAAGCAATGAGTACAATTTGATAATTCACTGTTAAACAAAGGGGCAATTGGTGAAAATATTCAAAAATAAACATTTGAAATATTTAAATGCCATCACAAACATTATTTTCAAATGAATATCAAAATGTAAAAATTTTGTCAACTTATATAAGATGATACACTGTGTCTAAACTTTAGGCCTAAAAAAAATATGTCTGTTTCCTGTAACCTGACCGACCCTCCATTTTTACCCCCGACTGATTTTTTTATGACTATCAATTAGTCCATGGTTGAAACTTGTTTTGTACGACGCCCGTAAATAAATAGTGGTGCGTGACCTTAGCGGTGAGTATTTTTTATTGAGCACCGCTTTGTTGCTTAGATACGACCATATACCGGTATTGCATAAGATGGCGGTATCTTTACTCGCCACAAAGCTGTAGTGTGTGAACAAAAACGAACAGAAATGTGTCATATCAGCAAAAATACTCGCAGACAATTGATGAAATTGATTAAGTGGTTCATTGTGAACTATACTGCCAAACATATACAGCCACATTTTCGGTAAGTTTTGACGAGTACAAAACCGGAAATGGTGTCACAGAAAGTCCATCATAACATATTTTCGTGATCATAAAAAAATCGGCAAGATTGTCAAATATAACAAATTCTGAAAATACTTATTTCTATGCCTCTTACGAATTTTCCGATGAAAACCCCTTTATTCTACTGCCCCAAAAACTGACTGTAGAGTTGTCACTGCATCCCCTACCAATCTCACTAAAGTCTAATTTTGTTAGATCTGATGACGGCCCGTAGATACCGTACATAAGCTTTAGCGGTTTTTCCCGATTTCTATTTTTAGAAATTATCAACACAGGAAGCATGATATACAGCGCTCGCAAAATGATCTGAAGATGTAATTACATTAGAAATAATTGCAATACCGTGTTTTATCTAAGTGTTCGGACCCTCTAAGTGTTCGGACACCAAAATTATTTTGCCAAAATAATTTTTTTCTGCCTCTTAAAAATGGGACACCAAAAGCAATAATTTATTTTTCGTCTCTAATTAATCGGACACTCGAACGCAATAAAATTCATACCCTAATAAAATTCATACCCTAATTTTAATCCATCAGTTTATCACCTCGCTAAGTTGTTATGAACAGGATGTGTATATAGCCATATATCGTGTCAGCCGTTGCTAAGCAACCTTAGCGAGTACAATTTGTAGACAGGACTATTGATTTTTTGCATCGCAATGCACCTGTGGTGTAAACCAGTTATAGATAAGAAGTCAACGTGCAAATGTTTATTTATTTGATTGGATGTCAAAATCCGCTGATTGTTCGATTGACAATTTAATTGGCATAATTAGCACCAATTATGGATCAATTCGTGTTAGTTTCTGCAGTACCGACTTTTCGCCGAATTCACAGTTTGCTACCAATCAAGCGCGCCTTTTTGCGACATCTATCAAATTTTCGGCAAATTTGCGACATTTATCAAATTTGCGGCAATGTTGATTATACACAACAAAAGGATGTTTATTTATCAATTTATGGTGTTAATTGCTTAATTTAGGTAAGCAATTTCAATGGTTTTCAATGGAAGAAATATCTGCCAGGTGTTGACTCTTTTCTGGGTTTTCATTTACGGTCGTATTGTTATTGTTTCTAAATGTTCGGACAATCTTTCTTTTTATTAAAATCTCGTCTCTAAATATTCGTTCTCTCAGAAAAATAATTATTTTTTTCCGTCCGAAGACTTAGATAAAATACGGTACTACATAAACACAAAAAAAATCAGCAAAATATGTCTTACGCAGGCTCTCAACACTTTTTATGGTTTAATATAGAATGTTTACTTTCACTTTCGCGATTTTGTAGGCGACAATCTGATTGGTTCAAAAAGGTTTGTGATAAAAGCACGTTTTAGCTACTCGTCGTCAGATCCTGATAGCGTAGCGGTTTTCAGGATATGATTTTAATCAGATTGATCCCCTACTTAACAGTCCTGAAGCATGAAAAAAAAATTTAAAAAAAAAACCCTACCTACCAACCCTCATTTTTTTAATGATGTTACAGGAAACAGACATATTTTTTTTAGGCCTTAGCCCAAAAGTGTTTTACAGCGGTATAGTTGTGTAAAGCCTTATCCCTTAACACCATAGATGGACCTTTATTGCATTGACAGAGTGAAGATGTTCGCTTTTTAAATAAGTAGGTTAATTCTGACCAAAATGCAACCAGTGCAGATCCTGATCAGATGCCAGTTGATCTGGATATACACTGGTCACACATGCAGATCCTGATCAGATGACACAAATGCGCCGGTTTATCTGGATCTACACTGGTTGCACATGCATAAAAATGCGTATATATAGGAGTAGAGGGTTTACAGGCTATGTTTGATAAGACTATGATTTTGAGTGTTTTATTCCCATAATATTGCTGCAAGCTTCAATAACATCTAAAACATATAGACTTTGGATACAGTGCTTTCAATTCTAAGTTGTCTACGGGTACATCAATTTTTTCTTAGATATTTTTATCACTTACTTAAACCTTTATGTATTACTCACATGCAAGTTCATTTCTTATAAAGGCATTCTTGCATCTTGCTTATAAAGTCTATCTTCAATGGGTTTTAAATGATCCTATTGGATAGTGTCAATAAAACATAGTTTGTTCACTCTTTTAATGTGATGTTTTGGCCTATGGCCTTTATCTAAATAACTACAGATGAAAACTTTTTATCTTAAGCCTTTCCAGAATATATACGCATTTTTACGCATGTGCGACCAGTGTAGATCCAGATCAGCCGGCACATCCGTGCCGTCTGATCAGGATCTGCACTGGTCGCATTTTGGTAAGAAATAACCTAATGAATCAAAAAGCGAACAGTTTAGATCCTGATCAGACAGCACGGATGTGCCGGCTGATCTGGATCTAAACTGTTCGCCCTAGCAATAAAGGTGTGTCTGTATAGGAAAGGGTTAAATGTTTAACAGTTTTCATCTGTGGTTGTTTTGATAAAGGCCATAAGCCAAAACATTACAATATAAGATTGAATTAACTATGTTTATTTCTATTCACTCATTGCCATCTTGAAATGTGCTGTTGTGTGTTGATTTTAAACTTGAATTTAAACCTATCAATGATTACTACGCATCCTAATGTGTGATACGGGATTTTTACCAGGTATATCATTTTTTTCATTTTCGCCACGCCCTTTATCATAAAAGTTACCTGGTCATTTTGGTCATTATTTGTTATCTTTTTTAGTAACACATGTAACAACAGTAATTATTGATATACAAAATTGTGACTGCAAAAAAACACACACCATAACAGCAACAGTAATAACAAAAACAGATAATAATTCATCTTACACGATTATTTTCAAAGTTTTATTTAGCGCATAAAAATATTTTATGCGAAATAAAGCCTTTTACAGATTGACGTATCATAATTTTCCAGGGTACTAGACATCTTTTGGGGACTGGTACCCATACCCTCAGGAAGGGGAAATTTGTGTCGTTTTAAGACAAAAAGACAAAAAAGGGGAATTTTAAGTAATCTATGCATGTTTTCACTTTGAAGTGTCAAATTTGCACATAAAACAGTTTTCTACCACTGATTACAATAGCTAGTATATTTTGTGACATGAGACAAGTTTACAAATTAAACAATTTATTTTCAAGGATCAAAGGTATCTTATTTTGTATTTAAATGCAAAAGACACAATCTTTATCTTGTTGTTTTTTCCCTTAAATATAGTAGCTTGTCAGGCACCATTACATTTTTTTTTACTTTTCGTAGCAAGTCAGACCATTGTCAAAATCTAAATAACTCACAGAAGTAAGGCTATTTTTTGCAAATTGTTTTCAGGTTTTGCACTCACAAATGTGTGCAAAAAAGTAATCACAAAAAAATGTTTGCCAAAAAGTTATCACAAAAGTCATGCATTTTCTGGAGTCCCTTTCATTTTTTTTATTTTTGAGGAGTTATTTTTCTGAGATAGGGAAAAAACATACTATTTTGAGAGGGGAATGGTACCCATATTCGGCCCCAAAAATGGCCAAACAAGTGCCCTGTTTTCATAAAAAAAACACAAATAATTAGAAACTGTGTACAAAATACATGTACAATTTTATGACTAAAAAACAACATCAAATGCAACTAAAACTTTTATAAAACTATAACAACAACAAAAATTTCCAATAAAGCATCTTACCTGAGTAGTTCCTACTTGCAGTTTTGGTGCGTTTTCACCAAGTAGAGATTTCAAGGGTTTTGTTCCGGGAGTTTTTGATATCACCGCCTCATTCATTCGCACTGCTTCATCTTTCATACTTTCTGTTGGAGCTACATAGTATCTTTTACGTTCATATTTTTGTGTCATAAAGTCTTTCACTTTTGATTCATCTCTACCTTCGGTTTGACCGCTAAGTGAATTGTCATAAAGTCCTAGCCACACTTTTCTACAATACTGAAATTAGAAAAGTATGAAGAATAAATTTATGGAAATGACTAAATTGATTAAAAGGTGAATTTATTTCATAAACTGATCATTTAAAGGGGTTAATGAGACATGTACAAGAAAGGGGTCAAAAGTTGTATAATATATGTACAGCTAAACACCAAATGTTACCATGTATACTCGACAAAAAAAGTTCTGCACACTTGGACATTTTATAAAATATCTTTTTAATTTCACCAAACACAAAAAAATGATACATACCAAATAAATCAGCAATTCAAAGTAAACAATGCAAAAAAGTCAGAAATAAAATCCTATCAATACTTTATAAGCAATTCATAGTTAAAACCAATGGGGGTTAATACACAAAAGTTGCAAAAATCTCTAGACTTATACTGAGTAAATTCACCACAACGAATCCGGAATTGTTTCAAGCGGCTTCGCGAATTTAACAGCCGACTAAATTTTAATTGTGGACTTGGGTTCCATTCGTGAACAAGAAAACTGGGAAGATCAACTAGCTTGACCAACTTCAAGTGTTCTGTCTTGTTTAGAAAGAATTCCGGGTAGCCGGTTCGATCCGACATTAGCCATGACGGTCAAATTAACAAAAACCTTCCTTGTTGACCATGAGAAATAAATTAATTTGAAAAACAATGCAGATGTGTTTTTCTCAAATAAGATTAGGTTGCATTGAATGGTTGCTTTTATACACTTTATAAACTGGATGTTTTGATTTATTAATACAGAATAGAAACTGTTCGAATTATCACTAAACTGTTTTGTCATACCTTTAGGTCAATGAGTGAGACGATGTGATACTTTAATTAATAAAAACTTAACTTTGAGCGTAATTCTGGAAATGGCTTTTTATCAAATTTTGATTACCAACAGTTACTAGCATCACAGTGCATGCTCATAATTGAATAAAATGTACACTAGTGAAATGTTGAGTGATTTCATAGATTTCACACCTCTACCATGATATGGCAAATTTTGCAATTTTTTACTGTTGACCCATATCATACTCAAAACGACATTCCTCGCTTATTTAACAGCCAATTTTACTTTCGTTTTTGTCTTTAACTCTGCAAATAGTTAATCTTGATATACATGTAAGAATTTATACCAGTTATTTGTTATATTATTAAATTTACACAAAAGAACACTTGTGTTCAGAACTTTTTTTGTTGAGTATAAAAAGTACATTGTGCAGCTTTAAATTATGAATGACAATTGGTACAAAGTAATTTTAACTGCAAAATATGGTCTGAAAAACATAGTTTTATTGACATTTCTTTAAAATGCTAAAATTATCTACACATCCTGCTTGATCGTCTGTGCAAGTTTGAAAGAAATCCGCAATCAGGAGTTGATGCCACAAGATTTTGGGGACATATATACGTACAGACAAGTGCAACTCTGTATGCCTCCCTCTTCATGGGGGGCAGAAAAAACTGTATCCCCAGGGGTTTCCGTCTGTATATTTCTGCAGCTTCCCTGTTAACAATTATGTGAAGTATTACCTCATTTCCATGACATTTGATAAAGTCCATTTCTTCTGGTGTGAAACTAGCCATAGATATTGACTTGACTCTGTGTGGTGGATTTAAACCTCGTCTGAAATATATAACACAGCAACTGCAATCTCATTCAGGGTTTTAAATAGCTTTTGAAAACCAGGGGTCATCTCACCCCTCTTTGGAATTTTCAAGGATCAGACGGTCACAAGTCATATCTTGTTTTCAGTGACCTTTACTACTTACAAAATTGATTAACTTCATTTTAACTTATGTTCATGGTTCAAATAAACATTTACTTTATATTTAAAATGCAAAAGACACAATATCTATCTTTATTTTTTTTAAACTTGACCACCTTTCTTAAATTCTCCTGCATCAAAATGACCCAAAGCAGCTGCTCAGGATTAGGTGGGGTCAAAAATGGAAATATCTAAATTTGCTTGCATCAAAATGCAAGAATCTGCTTTAATTGAAATCACTGCTCATTGAAGTCATATCTTACAAAATGTTAGATCTGATAATGGCCAGCAAATACTGTATACAATCATAATTGGTTTTCTCCCCAATAGCTTATAAATTGTAAGACTGTCAATCAGGAAGCATGATTCATAGCCCTAGGAGACTCCTAATTGCAGATTCTTTAAAAAAAACATCAACCAAGTCTTGTTTGATGGTATTTGAAAATCTGGAAATCGGAATTGCTTTATCTGAAGGCAAGCAGACAGTGCATACAATATGCCATTTATTTCAACAAAAACCTGCCAAGACCTCAAATCATAAAAATAAAGAAATATGTGTATCAGGAATAGCCGCACTGAAAAAACACTTTCCCCATGGGGCCATTGACTCCCTAAAACACTCGCAATTCTTATAAAGATTTCTAGAAACTTAAACATTTACAAAAACATACACTCCTGGAAAAATATAGCATTTGATTTACTACAATCTAGACTAGTAGAATCTAGTGCTTCTTGCTTTTAATATACAGTGATTGATCTGCTTAAACAACATTTCTATTCCCAGAATAAACACTTACACAATCTCAAAACAATTATAATTTGAATGGTAAAGGTAAAAAAATGATCGCATTGTTATGGCAATATGGGTTTCCGCGATGTCACCATAATGTCAGTGAATGTAGCAAATTGACAGATATGGAATTTTACAGGTTTCCTGCTGAAGTTTAGCAACTTGATAAGATAGCTGGACCCCTTTACATCACCTTATTATGTTTCATAATTTGTAATTTACAATTTACAAGGTTCAGTGACACTTGACACTTTGCTAGCAGGTCTGTATGACATTAACAACGTTTAAACGGGAATGTTTCGTTTTTCAAGGTCCATGTAAAAGTTTACAAACTCTTGTTAATGTTGGAGCCTTAGATCGACGTATGGCTGGGCACTTAAGGGTGAAAGACTTTTAAATGTCGAAAAAAAATCGAACTGACGAATGTCAAAACTCACAGAAGTCCACTACACGCTGTACAGACGTAGGAACCGATTGTCATATTAATGTACGTAGGTCCCCTTTGATGACAATCAAAACACTGTTTGTTATGTGGCAATGCTACCATTTCTCGTAGCATTTTTAAATGTTTTTCATCTGTTTTCTTCTTGTTCGCCGCCATCTTGAACCGCCGACTTCCGGAAAGTGAAAAACCCAACGCACTTTTGGTCGAAAGTCGTTTAAGAATAGACTTCATCACTGCGTTCGTCCCTCGCACCTAAATTGACAAAGTGAGCCGTCATGTTATTATCATGTTAATTCGACTATTTGATGACTGAAAATTAAAATCTATCATTTTGACTGAGCCAGTTAAAAGCTGTATGGCTTATATTATTTATATTATTTAATATTAATATATTACTTAATTCCTGTTGTGACACTTTATTTCGCACTGGTTTAATTTTCGCGTTTTTTTTTCGGGACTGCAGGTGTCCCTTTTTTTCGTGTTACAGCAACTCAAATACGCAAATCAAAACATCAGCGAAATAAATTTATTTATATAACAATTTATTAAAATAATAGTTTAATTGCACGAATTCATTCTCGCGCGAATATGCAGTTTGCGTTTTTTTTGGGGAGAAAATTTGTTCACGAGAAGTGCCCCTATTAACCACTATATTTTGAACTAACTGTTCAAATATATGATTACTAATGCCAGCGGGGTTATGGGGTGCAACAACAAATTTAATGTACCGGTAAACTGCAGGTGTCCCGAAATAACTAAACGGGGCACGTCACGGGAAAAGATACTTTCGGTCATTTTTAGTGATATTTCAGTTTTTAATAATTTTAGAAAGAACTTACAACTATATATCGATTTCTTATAACTAAAATGTGATTTTGTTACACATTTTGACAATAAAGTGGTAGTTTTACCGCGAAATGCATAATCAGTAATGTCGTCTGCTCAAATTTATGACGTCATTTCAAAGATTGACGTCCACTGTCCGAAGGTACCTTTTCCCGTGACGCACCCCAAATGATACTGCAATTTTGTATTCAATTTCGGTTAAGGACAATTGTGATTAAAATAAATAAAAAAGGTGAAATATCTTACTTTGTTAGACTCTTCTTCAGGTGAATGACACTATATCAACATTTATTAAAATAGTGACTAATTTAGCGTGAAGAAATTATGTGATTTTAAAGTACAAAATGTCATTGCTGATAAGCGTAAAATGACGTCACGTACATAAACAACGTCGACACGGCGCAGAAAAGTCACACGTTATTTTGCACCATGAACAATTTAAGTAAAAATGTATGTTATTAAAATAATTAAATAAGAAAAATCTGTAAAATTATAGGATTTTTATGCTATTTATTTTAAATTGATGTCTCGTAGATAGCACATATAAAATATAGGCCTGTAGGCAGAAAGTACAGGAAAGTGGTGGTGCAAAAAAGTGTTAAAGGACAAATATTCGATATATTATACTGACATATTGTACGGTAATTATCCGCACGGATGGCCTTGCTGCATTAAGAAAGGTCTTATGGCCATCTTGTATTCGGCAATTGTAAAGATGATAATGACGGGTTTGTCATATGCCGTGAAGGTTTCGTTGGCATTTTAAGTATTCCACACGTACACACTGACACACGCAGGCCCAACCATCTTTTTAAAATTGGTGAATTTTTTTTAATTAGAACTACATCAAATCGAATAAGTGACGGAGAAGTTCGCGCGAGATTAAATTTCGCGTATTTCGGTAAATTTGGGTACATGCGCGAATTTTAATCCCAGAGAAACTACACCATGCACTAATTTGTCTTAAAATACAATTGCGCAAGTTTATGTTCGCACGAATAAATCATTCGTGGCTATTCGGCGAAAATTTGTCACACGAAAGTAAATGATGCCAAAGTAGGTATTATTTATAAGGAGTCAATAACATGCGATTTTCATTTAAATGCCAAAGGGTGAGTGAGAAACATGTGAAGCCAGAATGGGAATCGAACACGTGTCTCCTCGCTTGCAGGAGGAATCCTTTCCTGACTCGGCTTCTCAACCGCTTACTCATTTTCTCCTAAATTAGTGATTAGATTAGCACCGCGGGATACACCCATCAAATATGGAATTTCGTCCTCAAAATCCAGAGAAATACACTTACGTGTATCTCTAATTCGCTATTTAAAATATCACAGGGTTAGAAAAGTGTTTAGCCAGACCGATCAGCACCCTAACCTGAACATCTCGCTATCAGGGCGCGGGCACTCCCGACTCAGCACTCGGATCACGCTTCGGTGATTCTACGTAATCTAACGAAGCTTGACGGAGATCGCCGAGTTGATACGATTGCCGACTGAGGTGCCAGGCCACTTACACATTTTCATCCACTTTCTTCAGAACATTTGCAGCATTATTTCTGGTAACAACATATATTACCAATTTCGATTTCAATTAGATTTTGTCTATGCGAGCAACTTTCGTATAACCTGTTGCACTGCAGCACTTCAAAAGACGCTGCTCAATCACGTTTTTTGTCATGCGACGACTGTTAGAAATGCCACTCCAATAAAAAGACGCTTTATTTTACATCCGAATTGGTTTTTGCTTTCAATCACTTTTGTCGCTGTTGGTTCATTTCCCTTGTGGATGTTGAAACAATAACAAAAGGTGTGGCTTACAGTGAAGCAACCTGAAGGCATGATTAACAATGAACAACGTAGATCTGTCAATTATAATTTCCCGCCCTAATTTCAACGAAGATATCAGTCGCCGCGCATCGTGTTTGTCCGATGTTTTGGTTGCAAGCCAAAAATTATCTGAAGCCGAAATTAGTAGTATGTTTCTTTTTCTGCTAACAAAATCAAAATGTAAAGATTCCAGTTAAAATACGCAGATCATTAATAATGTTATCTTATTTGCCCTTCTATTGATCTACGTGTAGAGTCTATAATGG
Source organism: Corbicula japonica (assembly GCA_038501625.1). Taxonomy (NCBI): domain Eukaryota; kingdom Metazoa; phylum Mollusca; class Bivalvia; order Venerida; family Cyrenidae; genus Corbicula; species Corbicula japonica. The sequence goes on along the minus strand of JAZAYU010000095.1, from coordinate 1,239,910 downwards.
CACGGTATGTATCCCAATAATCAGCGCTCGGATGACAACGTCAGTCTCGGATGATAAGAGCGGCTCGAGTTGCGGATGAGAGTGAAAAAGCGTTAATATTTTTACTTTTATCTTTATCTTATGTCAATTTAAATCACATTAGTGATTGCAATTGTTCTAGGCCAACATAAGCTATATAAAACTGCAATTGTTTTTGCAGACAGTCCCTTCATTGTGGTGAAAATCACTGAAAATTCGACCCATCGCTCAAAATTAAACAAGTTTCCATCTGTATTTAGGTAGCTGAGTGAAGAAAACATAACTATTTGATCCTTTACTGTCCCTCTGTTAATAAACAATCACAACATGGTAACACAGGTCGGTCAAAATTAATATAAATCTTACTTTTTCTGAGGATGTCAAAGCGAGTTGGATAATCGCTGGCTTCAGTAAAATTTGTTAAAGATAATAGTTGGCTCAAACTGAATAATGGCCAGACTTATTATTTTATCTTCAGGAAAATGTATCAATACTTTATTTTTTAAATAATTTATCAACTGTGAAATGACGTTTTATGTTTGCCCTTTGTCCATGCGTGTGCGTGTGTCAACAATGTCTTCAAACGACACTTCATCTACTTGCCAAATTTTAACAAAATGTTTTGTTTTTTTATGAAGGGATTCACACTTGTAAAAGTTCTTTCCTTGACAAATTGTGGTTTCTTTTGCAACCAATAGAAATAACAGATTCAAAACGAAACGAGAAATGAAATTAAATGTTTATTGGAAAAATATAAAGAAGAGCCGTCGGTATCTTTTTGCTAGATGGATAAAAATTAAAACAAATAAAATAAGTCATCAGTGACTTTTCATTTGTCTTTTGCCAGAAAACTTATATTAGAAAATTTTTGGAACTCATGGGACATTCTTTTGTTTTCAAAGGTGTTGTAGCGATTATCTCTTGTGTGTCATCTTTTTTATGAATGTTGAAAATAATTCCGTCTGAGACTGTGATGCATTTTTGTTGGGATGTCACTGCGTTTGGTATGACACTTGGTAGGACTCGAGTACGGTATCCTTTTTTACCAGTTGACTCATCTAGTAGAAATTCCTGGTATTTGATGCACGAATGCCCATGTAATAGCGTCAAGTGGGAGAAAACCTCCTTCAAAGATCCCCACTCTGTGCCACACCAGTAGCATTTGAAACCAGTGCACATATAGTTTCTGCAATGTAATTATATATGCAATTTATTACGAGAACTTCGTGGCGCTTAACTTGATTAGAGTGTGAATTGGTTCTAAGAAAGAATGGTATATTTGTAAGTTTCAAATTCCTTAGCATCGTATATCAATACAGACCATATTTCTATGGCCAAACCTTGGAAATTTTGTATCACAGTATGGTGCTCAGAACTGGTCTCATCCAGGAGCGTCACCGGTGTCTAGAACTGGGTGTGTGAATAGAACCAATGCATGATTTTGAACGTTAACATACGCTGAAAACTAGCAAACACAGATTATCTCAAAAGGGCGTAAAACCTGATATGATATGATATAAAATGATATATTGTACATTTTACTCACTTAAGATAACTACAGTGCCAATTTAAATTGTATGTCCTTCATTATTACTTACCAAAAATAGATAATTTGTTGGACAATGACTTCTGGTCCTTGAAGATAAAAAACGGACTTTAAAACTAATAAACATTACTTTAAAGCTAATAAACATTATGATGAAAAGTCAGTTTGTTCATTATCCATACAGTTTTAAATGTAGCCAGCTATTTTCTTCACTGAAGCTAGCGATTATCCATCTCGCTTTGAAATCCTCAGAAAAAGTCAGATTTAGATTAATTTTTACCGACCTGGGTTACCATGTTGTGATTGTTTATTAACAGAGGGACAGTAAAGGATCAAATAGTTATGTTTTCTTCACTCATCTACACAAATACAGATGGAAACTTGTTTAATTTTGAGCGATGGGTCGAACTTTCCACCTTCTTCGGTGATTTTCAACACAATGTAGGGACTGTCTGCGAAAACCATTGCAGTTTTATATAGCTTATGTTGGCCTAGAACAATTGCAATCACTAACGTGATTTAAATCGGCATAAGTAAAAGATAAAAGTAAAAATATTAATGCTTTTCTCACTCTCATCCGCAACTCGAGCCGCTCTTATCATCCGAGACTGACATTGTCATCCGAGCGCTGATTATTGGGATATATACCGTGATGGTGTGATATGGCTATTTTAACCATATTCATTTTCAAAACTAAATGAATTTTTTAGATAAAGATTGCAAAGTGTCCGCTTGTAACCGAAACTTTTGCTTTGTTGTTATTTTTTAAATTTGTGCTGGACTTACCTATATTATGAACTTTTACATTTGACTTAGATACTTAAATATTTGCAATATTAGTTTGACACGCAAACCAAATCATTATTTGATTTTAAAAATAGTTCTTAAACGACGCAAGCACGCGCAATAATTGGTAGTAAGTGACTTTATCAAATGTATGTATTTACAAATTATATCTTAAAAGCAATATCAAAATATCATTAACAAAGGCAACAAAGGAAAGATGCCTACTATTTTGATCAGTGAGGTGTCACCTTTCGGACAAGTGTCCTAAACACTCGGTGTAAAAAGGTTTACTTATTATTCGACAAAGATAATTTGGCAATATTTTCATTGGTTTGTTTACAATTGGGTTACATGCTCGTAAACAATAAATTAATATTGTAATCGTTGTTTAATACAAAGATTTCTCTACACTTGTCCCTTAAGCCGAGTAGTCTAAGACGGTGTCGATGAATTTACTTTGAAATGCAATGGTACCAACGATGTTATAGGTTGTAGGTTCGAAACATGTTTCTTGTACTATTTTTACTTTCTAAACGATAATTATTTGCGCGATCAAAATTGGAGCAAAATATATTCAATACTTTGAAATAACTGTAATAAAACTTAAAAAATTTTTTTTTATCCAAAATATATCTGCAAAGGCCATGTCAGTGTGAATCGAACCCGCCGAACGCGTTAACCACAGGGATCGAGGCAATGTGAGATGTATAGGCAAACTAGTACTTTTAACGCGTAAATTTGCCTTAACCTGTGTTTACATTCTATTGAACATAGTATATTATTGTAAACATCGCCAATTTAACTTGGTCAACAAATAAGTGCATCAGCTTACAGGTACCTTTCGGTTACTTAACTGTAACGATAAAGACATTTATCCCAAAAGCTGTTCAAAGCAGCAGATAGCAGAAACGAAGTAGTAGCTCAGTGGGTAAGGATCTCGGGCTACAATGCAAAAGATTGCAAGTTCGAATCCAATAAAATAACTTTTTGTTTAAATTATCTTCCCTTTGCTTTTTATGATTTTAATTCAGTTCATGATATAATATGTTCTTGATTAAGTATGTTCTACATACTGAGCTATAATATATGAAATAAACCTGTAATTTGATTTTATTTATTTGAGTTGTTTTATCTGTATGTAGTTTGCAATTCCCTTTTAATTTTTTTCTGTTCCAATGTCAAGACAATAATTATGACGATCTTCGATTAAATGATAGCAAATTCTGAGGTGGTCTAAACAGATTCTTTAACACAAATGCGGTAGTTTCCGCTATCACATATTATGAATTTAACACGCTCGGTTTGGTTGAGCCTCTTCATAGGTTGCATTGGAAATGCATAATTATACCACGCCGCCTTGCCCTGGTTGAGCGCATTTATACAAAGTGAAATCTGCATATCAGGAATCGCCACACTCATAACACACAGTCTCCCAACGCAGCGAAAAAGAAGAGAGGAAGAGAGAGAGTAAGAGTTTGTAAGTGGGCGCGCTCGATTGGGCTGTCGGAACTGTGCCAGAATCAAATTCCGACTCTTCCACAGAATCTGCCAAACGAGTGAAATTGGCTGTCGGAACTGAATCATGTTAGGTCTATATATAAAGTTTCACATAATGGCATGTTAATTATATCTTTTGAAGTTTAAAGAACTCCGAATAGTCTTAATAAGCCATACTTTATAGTTTAACTAAGTTTTATTAGTTTTTAGATCAGTCAACAACAAAGCAATGTTTATAATTTACTGAAAAATAACACTATTTCTGGTATTTCTGTTGGTGAAATTCATGGCAGAGTACTGAAATGTAACCATTATCTTATTTTACGGCAACAAAACAGTATCTAAAAAAATATTTCAGTTTGGTGCAGTATAAAACACTGACCGATTCCATTCACACCACCCGATGGAACGGGTAGAACGCTGCCAGAACACAGTTACGATGCACTCGATTGAAGTTCTCCCTGTTCTAACAGTTGGAATTTCCAATCGAGCACGCCCAGTATGTCAAATTCAAATAAGACGCCACAAACAATTAACGAAAGTGAGAACCCTTGGGGTTACCGCCTTGGAACGGTCAGTAGCAAAATAATTTGTCGCTGGGGGACAGTAGAATTTAGACTCATCCCAAACGATTTTATGCATATAAAGGTGAACACAGAACCTTCAATTCGTTATTTTCAGATTAAGACCATTCCGTTTTCAGCGGCGTAAGGTACACAGATAAAAGTATTGGTTTTCTCTAAACAAGAAGTCCTTATATAGTTGTTATACATAAGAACTAAACAGATACCCTTATAACTAGAATTCCGTACATCATAATGTTTTTCGTTACTTCAAACATTTTTACAATAATGTGCAAGTTGATTATTTTGTAAAGCAGTTCATTTTATGTTCGAATTTAACATTGTTATACAAGGTTTAATGATAAAACATTAAAATTATGCTAAATAATTCAACAACACATAATTTCACAACATTAAAACATTTTATAAATGATATGATACCACATTGAAGGTCCCATGTTCACCGCCATATGCATTCAATGTTTGGGATGAATCAAAATTATACTGTTCATTAGTGTAAATATTGAATTGCGCTTAACCCGGGGCAAGGTGGCGTGGGCAATAAATGCATTTGTATTACTACCCATTTACAGGCTTAGTCAAACGGAGCCTGCACTATTTTCACATTTGTCGTGTTCGTTGGCTTTCAACTTTCCCGTTTTATCTATTGCAATTCCCGCTGTATACAGACAATTGTATTAACAACAATTCAGGTAACCATGGCCACTACTAAATGTGGATTTTGTGACAGGATTTATTCTTAAAAATAATGTGCTGTTTAAAACAGATTATTCCTTAACCTGGTCAAGTGTTTTATTCAGATTATTTTACAAAATTTCGGAAACTAAAAGAACATGTAAATTGTTACACTGAAAAAAAGATATCGCTCGGCCTGAATGTACGGGTTTTTGATATGATTAGACACATTTTAGACACATGTAGGTTAAATCTGGGATAAACATGTTAAAGTAATACAATACTTTAGCACTAGCAATTTGTACTTCGAATAATAATACACCTATAATCATTTATTTAGAGAAGGTCAGCGCTCCGTCATGTCACGAAATTCGGACAATAAAACATATATAATTGTGACCTGGGCCAAAGATCATAAAACTAAGATTTGAGATCAGTCCCAAATCTCAAGCATCTGATTGGATGAAATGGCGACGAGTCAAGGATGAAATGGCGCCACTTCAGCCAATCAGATCATTGAGATTTGAGACTGATCTCCAGATTTAGTTTTAGGCCCTGGATGCTTGCTGAGCAACACATCTACTGTGGTATCATTATATTTCGCGGTGGTTTAATTTTCGCGTATTTAGCGCTTGGGAATATGCGCGAAATCAAACCCTAGCAAAATCAAACCATTGAATATATAGTCTAATAAGAATAATACAAATGCGCGAATTTAAGCCCTCGAGAAAATGTCACGTATGTCATTTGCGCGAAATTTGATCCCCTCGAAATTAAATGAAACAACAGTATAGTTGATGGCATCACTTCTTACCTTTTTGTTTGCATGACAGGTTTGGAGGGCGTGGGTTTGAGAGGTAATGAACGTAGATGAAAAGAGAGACGAAAGTCCTTGACAACTTTCGGAAGCTGTTCTGATGTCAAAAAATTGCCATTAAATATACTGAACAAGGGCGGTAACCCCACAGGTTCTCATTTTTGTTAACTGTTTGTGGTGTCTGTTTTGAAATCGGTCATTTTATAAACCATGCTCTCTCTTCCTCCTCTCTTCTTCTTGGCTGTGTGGGGAGGCTGTGTCTTCTGAATGTGGCACTTTTTGATATGCTTATTTTACTTTTTTATGATTTTATATTAATAATCATGTTCAATAATGCTGTATTTTATTCTTAATTTTAGTTGTCAGGTTGTGATATTGGAACATATCTAATATACATGAAATAAAGCGAGAAAATGGTGTTATTTTTTAAAGGGTTAGAAGTTATCTCCTAATTATTTCCTAAATAATGATGAGAACAACTTTTTTCACAGGAGAGTCTCAAAAAGATTAGTTTATTGCAAAATTAAGAAGTTTTCGAAAGCTTATGGCATGTTCAGAAAGAGAAATACAATTATTTAAGTTGAACTGATAAAAGATACAAAAATTACTTTAAAATATTTTTTGGCTAATGATCTTACTTTTAGTTTAGAACGCTTCCATGCGGTAACCGTTCTTCTAATGTTCGTTATAATGCAAAAGATTGCAAGTTCGAATCCAATAACAAAAAACTTTTTATTTAAATTATCTTTCCGTTGCTTTTTATGATCTTAATTCAGTTCATGATATAATGTTCTTGTTTAAGTATGTTCAATTTACTGAGCTATATATCAATATTGATATAATTGTTCACTCCGAACGTCAGTGAGTTGTGGTGTATTGGTATACATGCCGGACTACGGATCTGATGGTCTCTGGTTCGAATCCTTACAAACATTATTTTATAAAAATACTTTTACTTGTAATAAAATCATTTGAAATCGTTTTACTACTCTTACATCTGGTTTTAGAATACCTTTTGAATAGTGTTTTTCTACAATTTTATTTGTGACATTATGTAACCGTATAGGCTATAAATGCATTTTACTTTAGCCCATACACGCAAAATATTCAGTTATAAAATACTTCACACTACACCGATAGTTTACACAGAAAAATAACAGTCTATACGAGTTTTAAAAGAATGGAAATTTTAAAATTAAATCAAAACAAACAAAAGTGGCTAAAACATTAATTCGAACCCACGAGTTTATGTCTTTATTCTCGAATTTAAACACTTTTACCGACTGCGCTAAGCGGGCTTCTTAAATGTTGTAGCTTATTAAAATTGGTTATACATAACATATCGATTTAAATTTAGATCGTAAAGTTTACGAAATATACCGACTACAGGGTCAAATTCAAGAGTGCCAGGTCAATGTTGTTGGACAATACTTTCCTATTATTGTTACACTTGGATAACTCTTGATAGTCACTGGACTGAATTTAAACGTTTTAATTTACCATTACTGTCATCAATTCAGAACGCTTACATTGTAGGGGTAGATATTTCAAATATGTAGTAAAGTAAAATGGACACTGCGTTTTCTGCGAGAGAAGAATGGCATGTCCAGGACCTTTTATTCAAAACATTGAAGATATTTTAAAACTAGATCTCAGGACCGCAGCAGAGCTCGCTAAAACCTGGAACCTAAATATAAAAGGATTAAAAGGGGCTGGTCAGATAAGGGACCTGCTTCTGGAGCAATGGTTACAGTCACACCACAGGAAACGAGATACGGTACCGTAATAAACAATAAGGGCCACTTTTGTAGTCTGTAATTTTATAATTTAGGTTTCCATTTTAAACATTTATGATATATTAAGTGTTTGTAGTGTTGTTTATTTGATAAATCCAATAATTTATCCATTTAATTTGAATTATTGTGTAGGGTTATCAAAGAGGGAAAACATACAGACTACAAAAGAAGTCCTTATAAACTTTTGAGTATTATATTTTTTTTTATAAACTTAATGATAATCTTTTGCATTTCATAAAATTGAAATTATGCATAAGAATCAAAACATTCAGAGCTTTTTTACATCTGATTTTGCTTTGAAAGGATTCTTTTAGAAAAAAAATGCAAATACATGTCAGTGACAGTGAAATGTCCGATCTGGGTCTTAGGTTAATATTTGTGGTCCACATTTTTAATTTAATATTTTATACGGCCTTGCGCTCGTTTCCCCTCTTTTTGAAATTGATCAAATTATTAACGCATGCTCTCTTTTCACCTCTACCTTTTTGTTGTGTGGTGTAGCAGTGTTTTCTGAATGTGTTATTCCTGATACGTCTATTCCAGTTTTTTTCTTAAGCTTGACGACTGCAGTGGTAAGGGATCAGTAATAATAATTGTCAATATATAAAATATAATATGTATTTTCTCTGATGTACAAAATCACATTTTACCAGAAAAAAGGCAAATGCATCTAAAGGACATCTAGATTTATAACTTCGCGGCAAGTATCGTAGAATCTAACAACTATTTTCGAACATATCACAGAAATGAGGATACATTAAGAATAAATACAATATAAGTTTTGAATGGCATAAAATGCATATGTTTTAAGTTATTATTTGGAAAAGTAACTTTTTAGGGAGAAAAGTATAATTTGGCAAACGCATCACAAGAACATCAAAGGACTAGAATTTCTTTGCTTGACAAATATGAGAAGGCAGAGCAATTATATTCGAACCTGATGGCAGAAATCAAGACAAATCTAGAAGAAACTTATTCAGGTAATGCCTTTCATTATCTTATAACAACATTGAAAGTACTGAGAGGTTGGCATACCTACTGTCAGGACGTTTGAAAATTAGAACTTCTTTTAGGCGGTTCTTAGGCTTGCAGTGTATTACTCTTAATATACAAGTTGAGAATTAAAGGGGAGAAAACTTATTACCTCTGGGTCTGTCGACCAAAAAATAATACTTTTACCAGTTCACATGGCTCACTATTAGGGAACACAAAGACCTATGGCATGATGTAAACTGAACGTGAAAGCATTATTAAATACTGGAGTTGATTTTACTATTGTTTGTTTACTTAGATTCTTTAGCGGGTCACCAGCTAAAGTTGCGATATTTGGCTTTTTACTTCTGCAAAAACTAAATATTGTAGTATTTACCTTTAATTTTCTAGTAAGGACGGATTAATGTGTATATATTTATATACCTATTATTCTATATATGTTTATAGGTCTAATTGAAACGTCAATTTGACATTTCCGCCAGGATTAAATAACAACAGAGCAGATATGCGTAAACTTGATCGTACTTTTAAATTTGTTTATAGATATCAACAAACTTTTCAGAAAAAGATTTTGCATAAAATAATGTTTAAAATATAGTAAGTGACACAAACTTATTTCCTTTTTATGTTATTATCAGTTTTCTCGGTTAATAATTGTGATCACGGCATTGTTTCGTAGTTGGCACACAGTTATTTGTTCCACATATTGGATCGAAACATTGCCAATTCTTCAACATCGTCACTATCGAACAAATTTGAAACAGAACAAACGGATTTCATTTTTATTTAAAAATGTTATCCGAGTACTCGAGTAGTAGATTTAGTATTCAATCCTCGGACGATCGATCGAGTACTCTGTTCCTCGGGTACTCGTTTCCATCGTTAATTTTAAGCTTATAGGAGGTGGGGTTCTTGGCATTTTTTCACAATTAACAAACGATGAAGAATTTAATAATACAATACTGTCGTTTATCAGATGTTCAAAAGGCATTTCAAGAAAGAAAAGAATCGTTAAAGTCGGGTGAGTGTACAATTGTAGTAGCAGGAGGGGTTGGTTCTGGAAAGTCAAGTTTTCTGAACTTGGTCTTGGAGACAAACATCTTTCCCACAAATGCCCTGAAATGTACCAATACCATTTGTGAGATTCGCTATGATGAAAGAAAAGTGGCAATTTTCTACTACAAACGGATTTTAAGTGACAGCGGCCAGAGAGATAGAAAATTTTCACCCAAGATAGTTACGTTAGGTAGGTTTACTTACGTCTTATTGGCTATAACGTGACCTTTGTGCAAAAAACGGTTCAAAGTGATTTTCTATAAATTATGTCAGCAACATCGTATAACTTTAAGTTTTCTATAATATTTAGCAGTGCGTCGATAGTATATTCTTTTTTTTTAAATATATACAATACTATGGACAGTCACTTTAGGTACCATTGAAATATAGAAGTAAATATACTGTTATTGCACTAAGGTGATTATATTATATATAATATATTATAAAAGTTTTCCTTTATATTTTGTAACAATGACAAATTCATGCCGACTGTTGCAGCGAACACAACGTCATACAAACACGCATACAATGACACACAAATATAGATGTTTTCCAAAAGCGTTATTTTCTTATTTATTTATTTTTTGTTTACCAAGTAAACCACTTTTTAAATAAAAGTTCTGTTTTTAGAAAGGTATAAAGTAAAAGAAACATGAGACAGTATGCGGTGTGCAGGTTCGTATCATTTCTCGTTACGTTATTAAACCACATCACACTCGGCATTCGGTCTTGCGTGCTATCCTTTACACATGAAACTCGTGAATAACGAACCCACAGACAGCATAATGTGATAGTATTTCAATAGTATCTAGATAAAAATGTCCATCATCCTATCTTTTATGAACTGACAAATAACTTCAGATAACTCGTCCGGTGTCAGGGAATTCCAGTTCTGCGTGACGGAGACCAACCAAAACGATGACAATCCGTATGAAAGATGTGAAGTGTTCTACCCCTTCCCGACACTCGGTGTAAGCCTGTATTTCACCTAAAACAGAATTATTAGACATGCACAATGAGTGTTCTTATGATAATTTTAATTTATATCAACACATCTGTAAACCAATGAGTTCAAGATAATTTTTTATGAAATAAATAATACCTTGTAACGTTTTCTTGAATAGCAGATATCTGATTTGCCTGTAAGGGTCACGTGACAAATAAAAAAGTAAAATTTTCTTTCCAATCGGTGTCAAATGTTCGGATATTACTCATATTAGTAAGCAGATATTTTTATAGCGAAATATGAGCAGTTATTCTGTGTATATTTGAATACCAATTTCAATATTCTTTCCCTTATTTTAATAAAATAAGTCTGATAAATAGATATATTTGGTTTCATTGTTTAGAAAGGTTTTGTTCTTGTTGACACACCTGGCATCGAAGGAGGAGAAAACGTAGATCAGAGAATTCAGACGTACCTGTCCAAAGCATTTGGCTTTATCCACGTAATCAACGCAAGCGCAGCAGGAGGACTGCAGACGTCTAGAGTAAAGTTTAACACATTATTATTTTACGTTCAATAAAGTCTTTTTCGCTAAAAGTATTTAAAACAGTATTCTTAAAAATCAACAATAATATCGCATATTCGGAGACACCTTTGCAGTGAATGGCCATATTCAAATAAGTAGTTATTGTTATTGTTATTACTAAAATAAAATTATTATTATTCAGATTCGAATTAAAATATTTCACATGTTATAAAATGTTTTATTTATATTAGCTGGGTTATTTACTGAAAACAGAATAATAATAATAATAATAATAATAATTATTATTATTATTATTATTATTATTATTATTATTATTAACGTCTCTACTGTTGGATATGTTATGTTTTCTTAACCTTTTTTATGTTTTGGTATCCAACTTGGTTATGAAGACAATTGAAGAATTACAATCGGGAAATGTCCTTAATTTAATCCGCAGGTCAGATTCGAATTTAAATATTTCGCACGTTTTAAAATGTTTTATTTCTATTAGCTGGGTCATTTACTGAAAACCGTGGTAAATTCATGCGAGGTCTTTAATCCGGAGGCGTCCCTGTTCATAGGAAACAAGTGGGAGAACGTCCCCGAGAAAGACCGAGATGATGTTAAACAGGACACTTATAACAAACTATCCAACATTTACCCGGGCATCCGGTCACACCAGGTCCACTACATGTCCGTCAAGACCGTATGTATATACTTTATCATATGTATTACCTCTGTTACCTTCACTCTCTTACACTATCGGCCCATTACAGTCACCTCTGTTATAGGCTGGGACTACTTTCAACTACTTTTACTTTAACTCAAAGAAATAGTTCACCAGTTACATTTACAATAGCTTGGGTTTCTTCGGTTTTTATGAAAGATAGTGAAGATTTCACTCATTTGTTTTACCTAAAGCTTTCAAATTGATAATTTATGACTACATAAAATAAAGCTGCCGAGTTTGGTAAAAATTCTTGACATTGAGCCTTTCGTAGAGAAAGTGAGTGTAACGAACGACAACTCTGCGAAGGAGATTGTGTTACCTCATGTATTCCCATTAAAGAATCAGATATTTTATAACAAAAAAGAAAATAAATATATGAAACGTGAATTTGAAACTTACATAACAAATACAATATTGCAGATTCGGTGTATTTGAGGCTCGTCATAGGCAGCATTTGAAATCCAAATCACTGACAAAGCAATTGCCTCGAGTTGAGTGAAGCTAGTCAAGGAAGCACGTTTTAAATTTGACTGAAAAACATCAATTTCACATTCATAATACGAGTGCAAAATCTGGGTTAAGTCGGTAATAAAGCTCACACAAAATACTCATTAGTATTGAGGTATAATGTAAACTACATATTCAAAATTATAGCTATTATAAAATATTTCGATCATTGAAATCTTGGACATGGTAAAATTCTTGCTACATGTTGTGAAGTATATACTTTTCTAAAATAAGAAATCAACGATAAAACCTCGAATAATTATAAATGTACTCGTATTAACCTTACGGTTTTCCAAATAAATAACTATAGTAAAAATCTTTTTTGGTATTTCTGTCATTTCAGTCAACTGAGATAATGACAAAGTTTAAGAAATACAACGCGAGAATCGAGGAGCACAACGTGTTTTTAGAGAAGGTTTCACAGATGGTGCCAAAGTGTCTAAGACAGGGGATGCTATCTCACTATGGGTACGTATCTTTGTTGTAACGTACTGTATTCACTAACCAATGTTCTAACTGATAATCTATTACATTATGTTTTTGAAGGTTTATTGTTCACTGCCATATGCATACCATCGTTTGGGACGGTCTAAATTGTACTGTTTATTGGTGTATATATTGAGTTGCGCTCAACCCGGGACCAGGCGGCGTGGGCAGTAATATGCATTTCCATTACTGCCCATGAACAGGCTCAAATAAACCGAGCCTGTAATATTTTCATATTTGTCGTGTTCGTCGGCTTTCAAAGTTCCCTTTTCATCTTTTTACAATAAATGCTAGTTCCGTTTATTTGTTAAGAGAGGATGTGATTTAGGATAACTTTTGCCAACTTGTTCCTATGTCAGTAATTATAAAACTGTCAACGGATTATAAATAAACAGTAAAGACAAAATGACTAGGTTTCTAAAAAATATTTGCAAACATAAAGTGACCGAGGGGATATACACGTTTAAATATTTGATTTCATATACTGTACGGCGGGTTAGTTTCGCGGAACCAAAATTTCGCAATGTTACATTTAAAGGTTTGATTTGCGACGACCAGAATGACTCTTAACTTCTTAAGAAATTTTATGTAAAAGGACTTTTAGATTTGTAAGCTTATAAAAAAATATATGACCTTTATTTATAAAAAACAAGAATTTATATCACAGGTGGTTGTCGTCTTTCTTGTCTCGTACCTCATACTTACTCAGGGTTACCAGTGCAAGACATGCTATGACCAGAGAAGCCATGGAGAAACAATATAAAGACCTTCATCAGCATGTCGAGAATGTGAAAGTATGGGCATCTGGTTATTTTGTTAATTTATATTGACAACTTCTTGGTTCAATAATTGTTTAAACTCACTATTGCAACAAGGTATTTCATAGCCAGTTTTTTTAATGGAGATTTAATTTATAAATTTAAGAAGATAAACGGCAATGTTAATTTCTCCCGGTTATTCGTAAAAACTATCTGTAAATTTAAAAAGAAAGGTTACCAACATGATATTTTACAGCGCTCTGCATGCCTGGTGATTAACCCATCTACAGATAATCATTATGCTTACCTCTTTGGTTGCACGACGGTGGCAGGGTTTTAAGAGTTTATGAAGGTTTATGGGGAAATCTTTTCTTAAAAGAACATAGAAGCTCGATTTGTTTCTTTTATCCCTGTCATCGTTTTCTTGCTGATTTTACTGCAGGAGCTCTGGTCTCGGTAGGATGATTGAGTACCCGCCCATTTGGCTTAACTTCTTGTTTTATATGTTTGTGTGCTTTTGCATGCAACATTGTTGAGCCGATGGGTGGGATAGAGTTATTTCACCAAGACAACTTATACTTGTTTTGTGATATGAGAACCTGTTGGGGCAAGTGTGAGGTTGGTGCACCCTAGAACCTGGTTTAAACCCCCAGTGGAAATTTTATTTGCCACTGACTGTTCCAAGGCGGTAACCCCAAGGGTTCTCATTTTTAGCTCGACTATTCGAAGAATAGGGGAGCTATCCTACTCGCCCCGGTGTCGGCGTCGGCGTCGGCGTCGGCGTTCCCGTCGGCGTCCGTTAAACAAATGCGTTAAACAAAAATGCACTTTGGTCCATCACTTGAAAACTACTTACGATATCAACTTGAAACTTGAAATATATATTCACCATCAAATTCTACATCATTACCAACAACACCCATAACTCTGCTACAAATACTTTTTAAGTTATGCCCCTTTTTTACTTAAATTTTGCGTTAAGCAAAATATGCACTTGGTCCATAACTTGTAAACTACTTGAGATATCAACTTGAAACTTGGAATATATATTCACCATCAAATTCTACATCATTACCAACAAGACCCACAACTCTGCTGTCAATATGTTTCAAGTTATGCCCCTTTATCTTATATTTTGTGTTAAGCAATTTGCCCATAACTTTAATACTACTTAAGATATTGCATTGAAACTTGAAATATATTTTCACTATCAAAATCTACATCATAACCAACAAGACCCATAACCCTGCATCCAATATTTTTTAAATTATGCCCCTTTTTCACTTACATTTTGTGTAAAGCAAAATATACACTTGGGCCTTAACTTCATTATGAATGGAGGGATTTCAAAATAACTTGGCATAAATGTTTACCTTGATAAGGCGGTGTGTCGCGTACTATATCCATGCTTGTAGGTCCAAGGTCAAGGTCACTGTTACTAAAAATAGAATTTTCTTGCAAAATCGTGTCCGCTCTGTAACTTTGTTGTTTTCTATTGGATTTTTTAATAACTTAGCATTATTGTTCACCATATCAAGACGGTGTGTCACGTACATGCCCAGGCCTGTAGGTCCAAGGTAAAGGTCACTGTTACTAAAAATAGAATTCTCTTGTCCGAGCTGTTACTTCGTTATGAATGGAGGGATTTCAAAATAACTTGGCACAAAGGTTAACTATGACAAGGCGGTATGTCCACGCTATACCCATTTCTGTAGATCCAAGGTCAAGGTCACTGTTACTAAAAATAGAATTTTCTTGTCCAGGCTGTAACTTTGTTATGAATGGAGGGATTTCAAAATAACTTTACACAAATGTTAACTATGACAGGGCAGTGTGTCACATACCATGCCTGTAGGTCAAAGGTCAAGGTCACTTTTACTAAAAATAGAATTCTCTTGTCTGGGCTGTTACTTTGTTATGAATGGAGGGATTTCAAAATAACTTTACACAAAGGTTCACTATGACAAGGCAGTGTGTCTGCACATACCCAGGCCTGAAGGTCCAAGGTCAAGGTCACTGTTACTAAAAATAGAATTTTCTTGTCTGGGCTATAACTTTATTAAAAATGGAAGGGATTTCAAAATAACTTGACACAAAAGTTAACCATGACAGGGTGGTGTATTGCGTACCATGCCCATGCCTGTAGGTCAAGGTCACTGTTACTAAAAATAGAATTCTCTTGTCAGGGCTGTAACTTCATTAGGAATAGAGTGATTTCAAAATAACTTGACACAAATGTTCATCATGACAATGTGGTGTGTTGCTTACCATGCCCATGCCTGTAGGTCCAATGTCAAGGTCACTGTAACTAAAAATAGAATTTTCTTGTCCGGGCTATAACTTTGTTTTGAATGGAGGGTTTTCAAAATAACTTGGCACAAATGTTCACCATGACAAGGCAGTGTGTTGGGTATATTACCCATGCCAGTATGTCCAAGGTCAAGGTCACAGAAATTATTTCTGTTATTTGAAATGAATTTCTCTCTTACCATTCACTTGTTAATATTTTTGCTGATTGAACATGAATGTATGGCCATAGTTGTTATTGTTTTAATCTTTAAATTGCATTTGTTTCAAATGATTCGAATAGTCGAGCACGCTGTCTCCTCTGACAGCTCTTGTTGTTAATTGTTTGTGGTTTCTTTTTTGAAACTTATCATTTTATTCACCATGCTCTTTCGCTCTCTCTTCTTCTTGACTGTGTGGAGAGGCAGTTTTTTTCTGAATGTGGAAATTCCTGATATGCATATTTCACCTTCTTTCAATAAAAATAATCGTATAAATTGATAATTCCAAGAAAGGGAGTTATTTTTGTAATAATTCTGAGAAAGACCATATATCGAAACTGTGAATTAAACAGTGAATCCACTTAATGTGCTTTTTATTTTTAAATAATTTATAATGACACATGAAAGCTGCACATTTTGTAGAAAAATGAAAGTGACTGCGTTAAGCGTCTGAAAGATAAGATAGAATTCGAGGTGTATCGAATCAGTCATGCTGTGAAAAGGCTCCTGGAAGATAAAGACTTTGTAAATAAGTAAGTAAAGTTAGAATAATACTTCAATACGATTAAGAAAAGGTAGAAAAAATAAAAATCGGATAATGTAAAATAAGAATCGTAGCAAATTAACAAAAACGAGAGCATGCGGGGTAAAACCGCCTCGGGATTCGCCGCTGCTGAGAGTTGATTGCATGGTCATTAACTTCACAATTTCTTGCTATATACCACTGCAATAAATAGAAACTTGCCTGTGAACTAAATCCAAACCAAACTTGTATTTGACAATGATGCCCTGCAACAGAAAAGATACAGTGCCATATAAAACACAAAGAACCTATTGATACTGTCAAAGATATTGGGAAAACATCTTAAAAATATTTGACACATGTTATACCGTATTCTGTAAGATTACTTTTAATATGTTATTGAACGAGATTTTGAATATTATTTTTATATTTTCACATATTTCTATTTTAATTGAAAATAATGTTTCAAATTGTTTGGTTAAATCTATAACAAAGCGATATTCGTCGATCAAAGATTTATTATAGTTTGATTATTTTGTTCTAGATTATGCAACTGGGAAGAGAGTCATGAATGTCCGTCAATTGAGAAGAAGTGGAAACATATTGCAGACTGCGCATCAATGAAAATCTCAGAACGCATAGCAAGCGCTGTAGATGGCTGGGTTAGGGACAATGGTGTTCTTAGCAATATAGACAAAGAGATAATAGAGGTGTTTAGCAAGGATCTTGGTCTTATGGACCACCAGATTCAGGAACTTGAAGGTAATTGCGATCTATTAATTGATATAAAAAAAAGAACTGAAATCCTCCTAACACGACAATTAATCATAATATTATACCTCATTTGCATAAGCCCTTCTGTATTTAATATGACGTCATCCAGTCCATAAATCGCATATTGACCGGCTATCCGGTCCATAATTCTTATATTGACCGTTTTTGATTACTTCAGAATCTAATATAAGAATAATTATCTTATAAAGTGCGGGTCTGTTGCCTTGTAATATTTAATTTGATTAACAAAAATGGAATAGTAAAAGGCGTGCTTTATATGCCTGATGGCTTGTAAATAATAAAAAATCTGTATGGGATTTTTTACACACTGAACAAATCAAATTATTATTTAAAAGCAAATTATAGTAAAAATGACAGCAACAAAAGATATGAAAGAATTTAGATTCGGTATAATATAACAAATAAAACATGGCATTGAGGGCAATATGCAAGTTTACGGACTAGTTGGTCAGACCTCGGAAGGTATATGGCCCTCAGCTGCGCTTCGGGCCATATACCTTCCTCAGTCTGACCAACCAGTCCGTAAACTTGCATATTGCCCTCAATGCCATGTTTTATTTGTTAAATATTGCAGGCTCGGTTTGACTGAGCCTGTTCATAGACAGTAATGAAAAAGCATATTTCTGCCCGCGACGCCTAGCCCCGTGTTGCGCGATAACAACACTGATTGAACGTATGGGGAGATTTAAGGTCTACAACCTTTAAAATCAAAAATCTGTACTGTTAACAAACTATGGTCTTTTCTGTTTTTCGTATTTTTTATGCCTTAAGTTTTTCAATCAACTAAAAATCATGCAGATTATCCCAAAAGTCCTTATCTCAAAAGTGCATTACCATCTCAGTTATACTTCTATCCAGTTAGAACTTCTGTTTCAAAATGATGTTTGTATTGCATATAAAATACTCTTAAATAATAGTGTAATTGCATATTAAAAATAATCAGCTTTAATGTTATTTAAAGCATGTTTGAGCGGAAGCAGAAATGTACGCCCGTTGAACAATGTTATGCCGGTGAAAGCACTGTTTACGAAGAGGTTGAAGAGAATAGAGCAGACTTACTTCACGCTGGGTGGCGCTGTAAGTTGTATTGGGATGCTGGATACTAACAAAAAGAATGTTAGAAATATATTTAGGTAAATAAAGGACATATCAGTACTTTCCGACAGTTCCAAGCAAATATGCTTAAGACTATGAAATATCAGATTGGAAATTTTTCTAACTTAAAACGAGGTGTGTTTTAAAGGCTACGGGCTCGATTCTCATTATGGGAAATACCATTATGAAATTTCAAGAAAACATCCATTTTACTTCTCAAAGTTTGCTAAGCACCAAGAATATTTGTGTACATACCTTCTGGTGTATGTCAGTTATTAGTTTTATTTCCTTATTTCATTTTTGTTCACTACTGACAAATGTTTTAGCAATACCCGGTAGTATGCGTTTACTGTTTGTTTTTTTGATTGGACGGACTATTGAGGATGTTGAAAAATCAATATTTTCCAAAACAAAAAAAAGCTATCGATGTCTGCACTGCATCCAATTAAGGTCTTATGACATTCCCATTGGCTATTAATTCATGTGCCTTATTGTGATCTTGCTTAATAAAATATAGTAAAACACGAAATTTAATTTTAAGATACACGAGCAGGCGAGTGGGTTATTAAATACAATAGCAACAGGCATAATTTAAATACACTGAAGAACTGTCATATGTATTCCAAATACAGTTCCATAAGAGTTAATCCCCATATCTTATTATTTTGTTTGAATGCAGTAAGAGCCATATATTACACCCACCCAAAGTTGTAATTGGTCACATTTTGTCAGCAAATTTTCATAGAAAAACATTGACTTAACTCTTTATTTATGATAAATTGCCATCAACAGTCTTAAATTTAAGCTTTTATCTTTAAATATTGGACCTCGAAACAGTTTGTCGAGAGTTATCCTAAATGTTGCTAAAAATGCATTTCATGCATTTAAAGCTTAAACAACCAGAAAATGATAAAATTGCATGTTTTGTATTAACACAACCCCTCTTAGTAGGAAAAACATAAACCTAATAGTTAGCAGCATTTTGTTTAAATTTATCCATTTCAACGAACAAAAATTTATAATTACCTCTCTTTCAATTAAAGACTGTTCTAATTTCGACCCGCGGTGTAAGTAAATTGTATAGAATTAATTTAAGAAAACAATTAATAAAGATTATAATGGCATTTATTTATTGATTCCAAGACAAAACAGTTCTATTCAAAACCTCTCGACATAAGGACGAAACAAAACTAGCATACATTTTAAACATATACAATTGCTGACCAATTAGAACTTTGGGTGAGTGAATATTGCTCCTTTTACTGTTAACAGTAATTATTTCCCGTTGACGGGGTGCATTGTAGAATCCAAAAGACAGATTTTAGTGTCTTCAAGCTTAAGAATTTATCTGTTTTATTACATGCGCTCCTTCAAAACATTGAAACTATGACACATTCGCAAGCTCTCGTCAGGTCAACTAACTGTCGTAATTAGAAGAAAGATAGTATACCACTATGTTACTGAATTAATTATTAGAGACATTGACCGTTGCATGTATGTTTTTCTTAGTAAGCTGCTCAGCGTTTCTACGATTAAACCACGATTGTTTTTATTTTCATATATTATTAAATATAAGGGATACGAAATGCAACATGGTCCAACAGTATTGTTTCAAGTTGCTTACATGGTAAATGTCACTTGCCTTTGTTCCAGAAATGGCTATAACGAAAACACTATGACCAGGAAAATGGCCGAAGCAACAACCGTTTATTTGGAAACAATTCTTGCAAACAGAGATTTCTCGGCAAAATTAAGGAAATTTTGCGACCGATTCTTTAAAGATATTGACGAAGCTGCTCGACGTATCCCTTATTTTCTGCAGGTATAATGTAAATACTTACATATTATAACCAACAAAATACTTCATATTCTTAGCGTCTCATCCATAAACTTCAGATATTTTCCGAAATTCGGGGAAGATTCAAAGTATCCTTTCCAAAAAATAGTTTTCTACCGATTATTTAAACACAAAATGAAAGTAATTTTAAATTATTGCTTTTAATGAAGGTTTCCATCATCAGTTGTCTTGCGCAATATTTCGTAAGCCCGTTTTATGTCCTCTTGACAAAGCTAAATTCAGATGCATCTTTTATGAGCAGTCATTTGTTTGGTTTACTTTGATTTGAGCTGAAATCTAAAACTAATTCAGTAAATATACAAAAAACTTAAATGTGCTAAATAGGCATGAAGAAGTTCGGTGCAGGTACTCCAATTGAACGAACGAAACGAGCGTCACTCCTATCTTTATTTACTGAATTGGTGCACCCTAGAACCTAGAACACCAACTGGAAACTTTTTTTGGCACTGACTGTTCCAAGGCGGTAACACCAATGCTTCTCTTTACCTTTAGTTGTTTGTGGTGTACATTTGAAACGATTCACTTACAAACTCATCTCTTTTTTCACTCTACTCTTTGGCTGCGTGGGGAGATTTTTTTTCTGGCTGTTGCAATTTTCTATTTGCATATTTCGTTATTTTTAGATACTATAAAATGATAAGTCCATAACGTCATATTTTCAATTCTCATTAAAAAATATTTCGTGAATATTGTAATAGAAAATCGAAAATTGTGTTTAGAGAAGATCGATTTGTTTGATCGATTTCTGAAGATTTCATTATGTACATAAACAGGCAGACCAGCATTTGATAGACAATTTACAGAAAAGTATAGCCAACGGAGAGAGAATTACTCAAACGTTCCCCGAACATGTCTCTGGTTGCTCAGAACTTCTAGCCAAACTGGACATCTTCTATATCAACGAGATAATGCAGTTTGATTTCGAACTGTCGGAACTGGATTGGGATAAAAAGACTGAACTCGGAAGAGGATCTTTTGCCATAGTGTATGCATCTTACATCAAAGGGAAAGGAAAGTCTGTAGCCCTAAAGGTAATTGAAACATAACGTAAAATACTATCAGTGCGCTATTTGATGGCTGTCGAGCAGGATACATAATTTTATATGAGTGTAAATACTGAGTTACACTCTGTCCGGGACTAAGCGGCGTAGACAGTTTTATGCATGTCCATTACTGCCTATTACCAGACGCAAACAGAGCCAGCAATATTTTCATATCTGCCGAGTTTGATGGCTTTCAGAATTCCTTTTCATCTATTTATTTATCTTTCAATAACTTTTATGTAAAAGGATTTAGATAAATTGGCAATTTTGAATAAGAAAAGTGTACGTTATTTCTAAAATACTATGGTTACGGAATAAAAATAATATAAATCAGCGACCAGTCGCCATTTCAGCCAATCAGATGCTTGAGATTTGAGACTGGTTTCCATGCTCAGTTTTATAACCTTCAGACCAGTCTGATTTCTTTCACACACGATTCTGAAGTCTGCTGAATTTTTTTGAAGTTGTTGAGATAAAAAGCACCGCAATCCTGCTAACATGCATTTTCATCAACATTTAACCTTTAATATTAATCGGCTGTCGTTTTCTTAAACATTCAGAGACATTACAAACAAAATTTGTCTTTGAATTTTTTAGAATACCACAGCCGATTGATATTGGAGATAAACTGTCGATGAAAATGCTTTGTAACAGGAGAACGGGGCTTTATATCTGATCAAAATCGGTCCAGAAATTACTGAGAAGGAAGCGAAAAAGCTACCTGAAGCTAGTGATTTTGGTGTGTGCACGACATTATAAAAGCCACGTGTCTAGACACCCTGAGTATGTTTGTATGCATCAATCAAAGACCCACAAGTTTAAATTATTTCTGTAGGTGTCCATTGACAAAGTTGATCGGTCAAACGTTACAGATGTGTTGTCAGAAGATAGAACAATGAGGTAGGGAAATTTTTAATTATGAGTGTGAATTAATTATGCTGGTTATTCTGTTACACAAAATTTATACATCGCGCAAGTTTAGCCTCTTTCCTTTATGATTTTATGTTTTAATGTGCCACTGAACATTCTATGGCAGTAACCTCAATGGTTCTGTTTAAATCGTTAATTGTTTGTAGTGTCTTATTTGAAATTGATTCTCTCACAAACGCGTGCACTTTTCCTCTCTACTTTCGGCTTCGTGAGAGGACAGTTTTTTTGTTGTGGTAATTCTTGATATGCCTATTGGTTTCTTTGAAAGTTCAATTTCTTCTATTTGAAATAAAATATTAGGCTTATAAAATGTATTACAATAGATGAAGTGAATAATTATTTGATTTTCTAGAGACCTCCGGCACAGCAATGTTGTGAAGTATTATGGAGCATCCTATGAGAAGGTGGGGAGAGGGCTTCGATGGATTATGGTCATGGAACTTTGCCAAACTACTCTCAAACATATCTACACAGGTAAATTAGTAGGCTTTGAACTGTATATTATCTACTTTAAACAGTCAGTGGACATTCTGCATTAAATGGTGTGTTTTTATTTCGGAAGTTGATGAAATACAAAAAATATTAGCTCTCATTTGTAAACGCGAGATTTTTATTTTCTAACTGAAGTCAATTTTATGGCGAAGTCCCTCTCATTTCTTTGTGACACATGTTTGCTTGATAATGGAGTTGTCTTTAAGCCCTTGTTTAAATCACAGGCATTCGATAGATCGTCTCACTAAATTATATAATAATTATGTAATTAAAATGTGTAATCTGCATATGAGGAATATCCAAACTTAGAAAACACAGACCCCCGCACTTTGCTAAAAAGCAAAGAGGAAAAGAGAGCATGGGTCTGAACAAAAGGATCTTCTACGCAAGACCATCTAACCGGCGTTGTTTGTGTCGTGTGGCAGCCGTAAAAGGTCGCGCCGTACATTCATTTAGTACTGTTATCAGGAAGAATAAAAATCAAACCCATCAGGTTTTTACGAAGATGAATGCAAGAAATAAAATCTTATGAGAATATTATTATTGTTTTAAGGTCCTGAGAAAATAGGGCGAAACATTCCCGGCTGTTTAGATAAAGGTCATCACAGACACAACGAGGCTGCAAAGTTAATGCTTGACCACGCCCTGCAGATCAGTCGTGGGCTCGAGTACATACATGACAGGGGCTACACACATAGGGACATGAAACTGGAAAATGTTTTGGTGAGTTTTTTTCTGTACAATGTTGAATAATTTGCATAACATATTATAGGCTGTTGGAAAGTCAGAAAACAGAAAAAGATGATTTTGGACAAATATTTAAAAGATGAATTGAAGGTAAAGATAGAAAAATCACTTTCCAATAGACAGCTGCAGCAAAGACTTTTTTGAAATAACACATTTAAACATGTTTAAAGTGATGTCCTATAGGTATTTGTGTGACGATATCCATTAGAAAATATTAAATATACTTAAACCCGACTCATGACCAAATTTGTCGAATCTTTTCCTGTAGGATATACAATATGAATGTTTGATTGTGTCATGATAAAAAAAATCAAGGCCAAAGATCATAAAAGCTAAACGGAAGACGAGTCTCAAAATTGTTTACCTTTATTGAACACGTTGGCGATTATTTGGCATAATCTCTAATCATTCACATTTATGATAATTAAGAATGGGGAGACTTTCATGTCTCGGTTTATTATACAAAGTAATATAATGCATATCAGGAATCGCCACACTCACAAAACACTGCCTCCCCACGCAGCGAAAAAGAAGAGAGGAAGAGAGAGAGAGAGCATGTTTGTTATAAGAATGTAAATTCAAATAGGACGCCACAAACAACTAACGAAAAAGATAACATAAAACAGGAACCTAAAAACGTGTATATACGTAAAATAGATTTTGTTGTTTTTCTTACAGTTAGCAGATGGCAATGTTATCAAAATAACCGATGTTGGCGTTACTAAGGTAACTCAAGACCTATTTTTCACATGTAAAGGATCACCAGCATACATGTCACCGGAAGTGCTTACAGCTGACAGGGCTCAAACAAATATGGTCGACATATACAGTATGACAATGATGTTTTGGGAGATGTGGTTTGGTAAAGATGTTGCAGAGTTAATGGACGAACTACTGCTCGAGCCTGGTATTCGTTGTAACGCAATGAAAGTACTTATAGATAAAGTGGCTAAACCAGGCGGTTGGAGACCACCGTTAAGTTCTCCCAGAAGGCCACCAGATGTTATTTGCGATATGCTGAAGACAGGCTGGAGTTACGAGCCGGACAAACGACCAACAACGCAGCAGATTTGTCAAACTTTGCATGAATTTATAAGCAACAATTTTGAAAAGTGATAGTATTATCAAATTGTGAAATGTATGCATATCAGGAATGGTCACATCTAGAAGACAAAGCCGAAATGTAGAGGGTAAAAGAAAGCATGGGTTTATGTAATGATTTATGTAATTTCAAATAAGAAATCACAAACAATAAACAAAATCGAAAATAGATGGGTGGGTTGAAGTGAATGCACCGAAAACTTGTACTTTAGGGTCAGGTGTGAGGTTGGAGCACCATAGGACCTGGTTTAAACCCTCCCCCTCCCCACCCCACCCCAGTGGCAAACTGTTCCAACCCCCGGGTTCTCGTTTCTTAATTGTTTGTAGTGCCTTAACTAAAATTGAAACTGTATAAACCCATGCAAAATGTTCTCTCTAAGTTTCAACTTTATGGTGAGGTTGTGTTTCCTGAATGTGACTATTTTCTTATATACAAGTTGCACGTGATCTCGTTATAAGATAAAATTCTCGTTATGAAAATATCACGAAATTTACTGATTGTCTATAATATTTTTTCAAGATATCCCTGGATTCACATCATTAGCCACAATAAGCTAGCAATCAGATTTATTTCTGGATATTTCCATAACGACAATTATCATCTTTTCATTTGTTTTAAATTGGTAACTTCTACTATGTGTAATGTGTTTTAAGAGAAAATTGAAGGCTAGTTTGAGATTGTACACCCTGAAAATTGTATTTATGTATTCAGAATATGCTATTCACTATTTAATAAACTCTCTTAACACGTTACTTTTATGATGTTAGTTAGATGAAAGCGAAGTGAACGGGAGACAATAATGGTAGCTTGGTAGCTGTAAGATATATATTCTTTTCTTTTGTTTTAAATGAAATTGGCATATAGCTTTAATTAAATTTTAGTTTCCAGAGTAGGCATCACAGGTTCTAGGGTGCATCGACCTCACACTTGACCCTACAGGTTCTCGTATGAACAAACAAGTACAAATTGTCCTGGAGAATTAGCTCCAACATTCCTATCATCTCGACAATGTATAAATAAAAACAAACAACCATATGGGGCACGTCACGGGAAAAGGTACCTTCGGTCATTTTTAATGATATTTTAGTTTTTACTTAATTTAGAAACAACTTACAACTATAAATCATTTTCCTATTACTAAAATTTAATTTTGTTAGACATTTTGTCAATAAAATGGTATTTTTTCTGCGAAATGCATAAAAATAATATCGTCTGCTCAAATTTATGACGTCATTTTAATGATTGACGTCAACTGCCAGAAGGTACCTTTTCCCGTGACGCGCCCCATATTAAACATTAGAATCTAATAGCAAGATGGTAGGTTCTCGATGACTCAGAGCCCATGGAGTCAAATAAGCAGCAAGAACAAGATGACGGGAATAAAAGAAACAGATCGAGCTTCACGGTTCTTTTACGAGATTTTCCTAACATTTTAAAGCCCTTAAAACCGTAATGAAAATAAAGAGTAAACATAACGAACACCTGTGAATGATTTTTAACTTTTTATCACCAAAGAAACAGAACGATGAAGAATATTAAGTTGGTAGCCGTCTTTTTTGAATTTGCAAATGATAATTTACGAATAACGTAAGGAAAATAACCTTTTAGGAAAAGTTTCGGGTTGGTGCACCGGGAAACCTGGTATAAACTCTAAGAGGCGAATTGTTTTGGCATTAATACGCGGTTATCCGTCAGGTTCTCGTTTTCACTAATTGTTCGTGGTGTCTAATTTGAAATTATTATTTTTAACAAACCCACGCTTTCTTTTTCTCTCAGTTCTGAATGTCGCTATTCCTGATACGCATATTTTACTTTTTTGCAGATCATTGTTTGTCAATAGTAATTTTCTTTCTGTTGTTTGTGGGTGGTTTAAAATTAGCTTTGATGATTTTACCACCCTAAGAATATACCACCTACGTTTTGATGTGTGCCTTCAAGGTCTGTAGTGATACACTGGATTTCAATTTC
Source organism: Corbicula japonica (assembly GCA_038501625.1). Classification (NCBI taxonomy): domain Eukaryota; kingdom Metazoa; phylum Mollusca; class Bivalvia; order Venerida; family Cyrenidae; genus Corbicula; species Corbicula japonica. Next base: position 1,213,129 of record JAZAYU010000095.1, on the reverse strand, counting down.
GAACTACCCTTTCAAAATTGTATTCCATTTACTTTTGGCAAGTGTTTGCTCGTCTGGACCATTTAGTTTTGTATTATTTGAAAGTTACATGAATACCACAATACTAAACCATCGCTAAGAATTGTTTAAATTTCATATTTGTTTATTAGTATAAATATAAAGCAGCGCTAAACACGAGGCTTGGCGACGTGTACGTAATGCGCATTAACATTACTGTCCATGAACTGGCTCGGTCAAACTGAGCCTTTAATCGTTTCATATTTGTCCTGTTCGGGTTGAGTTGTGCTTAACCCGGGGCTAGGAAAAAGTGGGCAATAATGTACATTTACATAGATTCCATGCACAGGCTCAGTCTAACCGAGACCGAACAATTCGTTTATTTGCCGTGTTCGACTGCTTCCAAAGTTCCTTTTTATTAAGGCTTCACTGACATTGCAAATGGCGAAAACTGGCTAAAACCGAAAGTAGACAAGGAAGTTTTTCTTGAATTTCTTGTAAACCCTAACATTATTTTTGACGAATCGGCACTAATGATTGTAGATAAGCATATCATTATTTCAGGTATGAGTTGTTTGAGTATATTGGCCATGATTTTCAGAGTTCTCATACAACAGTTTTCCCTTGTTTTAATATGTCCTTGGTAATTAGAACATGAATTAGATTAAACTAAGCTTGCAAACATTAGTACCTCCTAAGATAAATACATTATTCACCAAAATCAAGGTGGCAATAAGTATTTTTCCCCAAAATTCGTTTTTTTAAAATTTAAGCCAGTTTTCGCCACTTGCAATAGCTTTGCCCTATTAATTTCTCTATTTTTCTTCGTTGTATATTCTGTATAAATATGCTGTTATAAGGTACAGTAGCAGTTTTTATTTGGATTTTTGCTGAAGTAGCAGACACTGAAAACATTGCGCAAACGTTTAAATTTGGATACAGACGAAATCCTCATTCCAAACATTTTCAAGAACGCTATAAAACAAGTAACTTCTAGTAATTTAATGCTCTTAAAGCAAGATGTCAGATGTATCAACAAATAAGGGTAAGTCAACAAGAAATATGTAAAAACACAGAATTAAACACACAACATTTCAACACTTAATATATATATTGCCTGCCAATGAAAACGCAGCACTTTATCTTTTGGAATATTGTTGATGTGTGTAAAATTTTAATAAATTGGTAAAAGTTGATATGTTTTACTGCAAAAAATAAAGTGTTCCGTTTTCATTGGCAGTCAATATAATAAAATGAATCATTATGCAACCACCCACTAGGTAATAATGCTTACTAACGAGTGATGTTGTTGTTCCAGACATGATAAATGTATACTGATGAGATTTCAAAACTGTGCTTAGTATATACATGCGTTATACTTTACATTCTTTGATATGTGCGTGTCAAAACACCTGAAAATAGGTGTGTACGATTGTACTTGCTTTTGTTAGCTGTCAAAATAATTTTTTTTATAAATTCCTCATTTAATGCAGCCAAAATGGCAATCATGTTATTGTGTCAATATTTAACGTACTGTAAATGTCCAATATGTTGAAACTATGCAAAGTTTTAAAGTATAATTTCAACCAAACCTTATTCAGATCGCTTCTCTTGCCTATCCTACGTTCTTATCTTATAAAACACTTTTTTCTTTTATTATTTTTTCTTTTAAATCAAACATGTCATAGATTCAACACTTCTTTTCATTTTAAATAAACCTAAATCCCTAAATCACAGCTGCTTTATGAGTTCTTTATTTTTCATAAGATATGACTCTCAATCTCTCAAAAGTAAGATCTAGCAAATTGTAGCGTTGCGGTTTTCAGGAGTTGGGTTTTTAGTCCGATTGTGTGACAATCATATTGCAACAATCAATGAGTATTTGCGTCAATATTTGAGTTAAAAGTCCAATGATTGTCTAACCAGAAATCTCTAATTACAACAAAACATATATATTTCAACAGAAGACAATGTTCTAAAGATTGTTGCGTATATACTCTTGAAGAAACTGCGCAATCTGTTTTGCTGTTGGTCGACACTCTGGATCTAAGCTCCAGCCTTTCTTCAGCATATCACAGACAACATCCGGTGGCCTCCTTGGGGAATTTAGCGGGGGCCTCCAGCCATCCGGCCTTGACAGTTTATATCTAAGTGCTGAAATTGCATCGCCATGAAAACCATATCCCAGTATGTCTTTGTTCATCAACGCTGCAACGTCCTGCCCAAACCACATCTCCCAAAACATGATTGTCATGCTGTAAATGTCGATTTTATTGGTCTGATTTTTACCGGATTGAAGTACTTCCGGTGCCATGTATGCCGGTGAACCATTACATGTGCTGCCTATATTTTCCGTTTTCTTAGTAACGCCAACATCAGTTATTTTGATGACGTTATCATCTGCTAACTGAAACCAAGAAACAAAAGTTATCTTAACATGTAAAAAGATGGTTTTTAACATATTTTGATGTTTATTTTAAACATATTTTTTTCTAAATCAGATGCTGCAAACATTTTTTTAATTCTGATGTTTTCTTTATTACATGCTATAAGGCAATCTAAAATTAACTGATTTATAAAACAATCAGTCAAGTTTGAGAATTTAAGTCGTATTAAAGTAACATTTACCAGGAATGCGGATGAAAATTGACTTAAACGTTTGATTTAATTTTATTATTTGTCAGCCCCGGACAACTCACCAAAACATTTTCTAGTTTCACGTCCTTATGTGTGTAACCCTTGTCATGTATGTACTCGAGCCCACGATTGATCTGCAGGGCGTGATCAAGCATTGTCTTTGCAGCCTCGTTGTGTCTTTGATGATCCTTGTCTAAACAACCGGGAATGTTCCGCTCATTTTTCTCTGGACCTTAAACCGATTATATCAATAAATTATAAGAGAGTTGATCCCTTTAATTCGTTATTTTGATAATCTCTTGATTTAATTACTTAATTTTTTACAAATTAGTTTAGGAATGGGCAATGGTTAATGTACGGTTAGGTTATATGAATTGTTTTATAGATGTAATTTTAAATATTTTGGTCTCGAACGTAATTAGGCAGATATCAGCAGTTTACAACTAATTTACCAGGTCAACTTGCATTTCGTGTTTTCAAGAAACATTAGTAGTGCAGGTATGCCGTTTATGCATCCAAACCAGATTCTGCCGCTGACCGCAAACGAATGTTCTCAGTTTTTGTTAGCTTGTTGTCATGTCTATATTTTTCTTTTGAATTCGAATATTACTTTACATGAAAGCTGTACGTTCATATATAGATAAAAAAGAAAAAAAGTTTAGGAAGATCGTTGAAAGTTGCAGGTTGTATTTTCTTTACCCGTATATTGTTAGTTATATTCTAAATTTTCATATATCCAAGTGCCTATCGAAACTCGATGTTTTGTTGCAATCTTGTGAAGTCTTTCCGACAAGAATGTTTTTGAATCATTAAGAATGATCCTAAATCATCCCTCGACACCATATTCACACTGATCCTTGTCATTTTAACATATATATTTATAATTTCAATCAGCAACAAAATTACGACCTTTTTGACTCTCAATGATTTATTTGAACAAAACTATTCCAATTATTCCAAATATCTACAGTAATACGACCATATCGACTCACAGTGGTTCATTTCGTTATAATTATTCCGATTATACCAAACATCTACAGTTATACGTCCATAATGGTTCAGTTCATTATAATTATTTCAATAATCAACAGTACTATGACCATATTGACTCACAATGATTTCTTTATAAAAACTAAGTCTGTAATACACATAATTCAACGTCATTATGAAATTAATTTAAATAATATGCAGCAAAACTTTATATTTTTGTATTTAAATTTCTATTTGCTTTATTTCAGTATCAAATCCTTATTGTGATGGTTATTTCTCAAATATGTTTAGAACTTCTCGAGTAAGGTTAACTAATCAAATGCCAGTCATTGTTTAAAACACCTTAATCTTAGTCATTAATTTTTAATCACAATATGAAAGGATTTGCCTTCTGTGGCTTCCTATATATTTTGAATCATATATTGTTAACTTAAAATTTAATTTATTTACTAAATGCACGTTCGAGCATATGTCTCAACATGTGTCAACAAGTTATTATTGCCTTATAAAAATGCAATGCAAAACATGTTTAAAGATAGAATGAATTTTGCCTTCTGAAGTTCAACGGATTTTACCTTCTAATGTGACAGTTGGACTAACCACTGTGCACAATTCATACTAAAGTTTAAATTAATATTGTTAAATTTTACTTGTGGATCTACAATTGTTATTTTATAAACTACAAAGAATAAAAATTACAAATCAATAGACAGTTGTGTTCATCAACCAAATAAAGGGACTCCTGCATCGCCGCAGCTGCATAAAAACTGGTTAGAGAATCCGCGTAGATGACTTTTTAGCTCATCTAACGTTCCTGGAACCTCAGAAGCACACTGCCAAGTGTAATCACCACAGATCCCCCCATCAAGAAACAAATTACCAATGAAGGATGGACCAGATACCAGCTCGTTCTACCACAAAAAGGAGAAATATGCATGGACGGCCAGCTTCATGGAGACAACAACAATATTCCTGGAAAACAGGCAGTTATGGAACATGCAACAGGTGTGGTGAGTCCACTTTACATGGACACTTTTGTAAAGCTCTGCAAAGACATTGCTTCGCTTGCAGAAAATCTGGACATTATGCCAAATTCTGCCGCCATATTAGTTCTTGGAAACCGGCCAGAACTATTGGTAAGTTTGAAAACCAAAACCCTACTATAAAACAACAAAAATCAAAGCGTCGAATGGAACGGGACAATAAAAGATAAGTAACATTCAAAGAAAGAAAATCGATTTGTGCAATAATGCCATTTTATGAAGTTAATGATCAAGAAGTAATACAATTCATACCAAAGAATATGTGTGAACATGGTGAAACGAAATTCCAAGAAATTAAGAAAGAAAACAGTGATCTGCAAATTCTAGTGAACTCATTAAGAAAGAAAGTTGACGAACTGCAACAGACTTTGGATTCTACTCTTCTCCAAAACCGAAATCAAATCTGGAAGCATAATTGTCCCAGATAGAGGATAAACTCAAATTAGCGAAACAGCAAAATGATTCAAAAACAGCAACAGATAGGAATACCTGCCGGCAGATTAAGCGCCTTGAACGTGAAAACAAAGATCTCAGATCAGAGTTGTCCAAGCTAAAACAACAGCAACAGGAGAATGGTGAGAGAAGACAGTTACACAACTGAACAGCCTGCAGTGAAACACAAGCCCAACTAGAATACAAACAAAATCTACTAAAACAGGAGATGGCATCAATGACAAATTGGTATTGTGCTTTGGACAGCAGTAACATGATACACCCTAATCAGTTGGTTTCACCATGCAAAAATTGTGGAAGTAGGGTGTTCCATGAACAACGTATTTGTCCAGGCATCAGGAATACATGCCTCTTGTGTTTAAAACCAGGGCATTTTTCAGTGTTTTGTCAAACAAAGAAACTTTTCTAATGAACTAAAATGTTTAGAACCTCTTTATTATTACAAGACTGAAACTACATGTACAACTGTTTAAATCAAATATATATATATATATATATTAATTCTTTAAAAACAATTTAAACATTATATTGATTTAATTGCCAATCATTTAAAAGTTTACAGCAAAGACTTAAAGCAGAGGAGACTTACTCCTTATTATAAAGTGGAATTGTTATACAAATTACTTTTTGTTCTATTTTAACTCTGAGGACAAAGTATTCTTAAAGCAGAGGAGAGTTATTATGCAGCAAAAATTAATATTTTTGCATTTAAATTTCTATTTGTTTTATTTCAGTATCAAATCCTTATTGTGATGGTTATTTCTCAAATATGTTTAGAACTTCTCGAGTAAGGTTAACTAATCAAATGCCAGTCATTGTTTAAAACACCTTTATCTTAGTCATTAATTTTTAATCACAATATGAAAGGATTTGCCTTCTGTGGCTTCCTATATATTTTGAAACATATATTGTTAACTTAAAATTTAATTACTAAATGCACGTTCGAGCATATGTCTCAACATGTGTCAACCAGTTATTATTGCCTTATAAAACTGCAATGCAAAACATGTTTAAAAATAGAATGGATTTTGCCTTCTGAAGTTGAACGGATTTTACCTTCTAATGTGACAGTTGGACTACCCACTGTGCACAATTCATACTAAAGTTTAAATTAATATTGTTAAATTTTACTTGTGGATCTACAATAATTATTATTGTTATTTTATTAACTACAAAGAATAAAAGTTACAAATCAATCGACAGTTGTGTTCATCAACCAAATAAAGGGACTCCTGCATCGCCGCAGCTGCATAAAAACAACAATACAATGTTGCAAGATTTGAGACTGTTGGCATGGAGAAAATACTTGCTTCCAAAAGATAAAATGGTCTATCAATACTTATGACACACTCGCAAGTTACCTGTGTAGATGTGTTTAAGTGTAGTTTGACACATTTCCATGACCATAATCCATCGAATTCCCTTTTCTCTCTTCTCATAAGTAGCCCCGTAGTACCTAACCACATTGATGTGCCGAAGGTCTCTACAAAAGCAAGTACATGTAAAAGGATAGAAAAATTTTGAAATAAATCAGAAAACAATTAACAAAACATTATTGAAAAGGAGAACTTGAAAATCAAAGAACACGAAAATATGAAAATACTGCATGCCTAGGTTTGACGTTGTTTATGTTGAAATTGATGGATCCTCACCGCCTACAACTATGTTAAGTGCAACCAAATATTGACTCATGTACAACATTGTGCATTTGACGATTTGCAAAAAAGGTAAACCTGGTAGCAAAAAATTGATATTATATAATTTTTTCAGGGAATCTTACAGGGCACTTATCACAGCGATTTCAAGCAAAACAGAAACCATTTCTTAAAAACTGTACTGATACTAACGGCAATGTTAGTATGTATAATCACATTAACAAAGACAACGGTAATAGAATGTAGACATGGAAGTGTTTGTAAAGCGAATAATAACCCGAAATTAATGTACTATATCTGTTATAATTTAGCGCAATTATGCGACGTTATACAGACGTTATATTTGGCGCCTTTAACGGCGACGTCACCGGACGTACTTCTTGTTTATGTTTTGTATGAATGAGTTGTTACAAATACAGTCACCGAACCAGACGAGCTTTTATAGTTTATGTCATCCCGACAATTTCGTCCCGCGAACCGGATAGACAGCTACAACAACTCAAGAGTAAATCAACCGCTACGATACTAGATAAACCGCTATAACAATAGATAAACCGCTAAATGTAGAAAGATGAATTTAGCAAAATTACGAGCGCTTATTAAAGGAAATAAAGCCGCAGTTACAAAATTGACATCAGGTTTAGATGCAGACAACACGGATGTCAACACAGACGAAATTGAAAACATCCTTCATTCTTTAGAAGTGAAGCAGACGACAATCGGGGGTCAACACGCACAAGTTCTAGAAATTTTACCGCCGGAAAATGAAGGGGAAATAGAAGAGGAAGTGATCAAGCAGCACGAATACGGGTATTTTTTACAGTGCACAATCAACAAGATTAAGAAGACATTAAAGGTAAGAAATTCAAATCTCAATGCCGCCGCAAAATATTTAGTAATAGCTACACAGAAACCCACGCCAGTACCGGAAGGGCACACATTAATCTTACCACAGACAGAACCAGTTTATGCAGCGCAACGCAAGATCAGTCAATGCTTTCTAACATAAATCATGTTGATGATCGCAGTTCTAGTTCCGGAAACAACTCCGTCTTTCATAGGTTGCCAAAATTGGAGCTTCCCATATTCACTGGAAATATTATTGATTGGCAAAGTTTCTGGGATTTGTATGAATCAGCAATACATGCAAACACGTCCCTTACAAATGTACAATAATTCAATTATTTGAAGTCGCTACTTAGAGGAGAATCGCTTCAAACAATAGCAGGCTTCGCTCTAACAAACACGAATTACGAAAAAGCAATCGAGATTTTACATGAACGTTACGGACAGAGGGAGAAGATTATTCAGACTTACATGAAAACGCTACTTGATTTACCCGCACCAGTGAATACTTTTGTAAGCCTTCGCCATTTTTATGATGAAACCGAGGTATATATTAGAGGTTTAGATTCATTAGGTCAGGCTGAAGATACGTACGGTTCATTGCTGGTCCCCTTCATTATGCAGAAACTCCCGCCAGAAATTAAAAAGAACATGACTCGTGCGCACGGTTCAAGTAACTGGTGTTTAAGTGACGTAAGGGGATTTCTACTTAAGGAGCTAAACATTTTAGAAGCTGGTAATGACCTTGAACCATCAACCTACCCTCCTACGGCAGCGTTTGTGACAGTGACAGAACACATGACAATCCAAGATCAAGTTTTACGGCTAAAAGTATGAAAAGATGCGTTTTCTGCAATGAATCCCACTATAGTGTAGAATGCAATACAGTGACGGATTATAATTCAAGAATCGACATTGTAAAACGTGACAGACTGTGTTTTAACTGTCTTGGAAACCATAGGGTCTTGGAGTGCAAATCAGAGTCTATCTGTAATAACTGTTCACGCAGACACCATACCAGTCTATGTAAACAAAAGCTAGAAAATCAACGATTGCTAAGGAAAACACCAACAACCGAAGATAACAAAACCACCGAACAGAAAGATACCGCAATATTGCATTCATCCTACATACATACAGATGGACCTGTACTTCTGAAAACCGCCGTTGCCGAGATACAGTCGAACTCTAATCTTGTGATGCTAATATACTTCTAGACGAAGGAGCCCAAAAATCATTCATCACTCAGAAAATAGCAAAAAGACTTAACTGAGACCAACCGGAATAGAGACACATTATCTCTCAGGATTTGGAGAGAACAGACAAGTCAGACATCTTGAAACTGCAACAATAACATTGCGAACAGAAATCGATGATATTGAAATCAAAGTACTCATAGTACCAGAAATAGCAGCCCCGTTGAAGACATACCTAGGAGCCGTCCACAAGCTTCCATACTTACAACACTTAAAGCTGGCACATCCGTTAAGCAAAGATGACATCTTCGAAATTAATCTACTGATTGGAGCCGATTATTACTAGAATATTGTAGAGGATAAAATTGTGAGAGGAAATGGCCCAACTGCCGTCAAACCAAAGCTTGGATATCTCTTTTCTGGACCACTGAATGCTTCTGAAGAAAACACCCGTCATCACACATCATCAACAATGAATATGCATGTATTAACATCACACATCAGCGAAAAGATAGAACTAGAAAAACCTTTGGCAGGAAAACGAGATTCGCCCCAGTCTACAGGAGATACCCGGCAGTCTACAGGAGATACGCCGCAGTCTACAGGAGATACACCGCCGTCTACAGGAGATACTCCGCAGTCTACAAGAGATACGCCGCATTCTACAGGAGATACGCCACAGTCTACAGGAGATACGCCGCAGTCTACAGGAGATACAATTACGCCGACATTCCCAGATAAGTCTGAGCAAACATTTACGACACAATTAACATATAACGACAGCCTTTCAACCATTTCAAACAACATTAAAGTTCATGACTTTAGCTCTTACCAAAGACTTCTGAACGTCACAGATTATGTCACACGATTCCTGCATAATTGTGGAAATAGGCATGGGATACGAGGTTCTCTTACTGGAGATGAAATTAACTGCGCTCTAAGCACGTGTATTAAAGATGAACATCACAAAAGTTATCCGGCAACCAAGATACAACACTTGTAGACTAGATTGGAAAACGAGTCAGAACCAGCAGTGGTGCCACCATACGTCCAGTCAAGAAATTATACCCATTGGAGATTTGTGAATGAACTTTTCAGAAACATTAACTACAGGATTGTGTTTATAATGAATTGACGATATAATTTTATTTCAAACTCGTTTATTGCTTTTTAAGTTTAAATTCTAAAAGGAATACGTTCGGCTGGTTATAACATTTGTTTAAATGATAAAAAATATTTCGAATAATACAATTTTCGTAATCAATCGATGACGACGAATATGATAATTGTAAAACTTATTTTTAATTACACTGATAATCGTTTTTTCGAGCATAGCATGAGAGCGGCCATTGTTGACATCTCGTTGTCTCGCGAGAGATAAAACAACGAGGCGTGACGTCATTTACACACTTTCCTTTCATTATGAATACACGCAGAGTTATAATGCAGGCAAATTTAATTATATGAAAACATTGTTATATTGCAAAGGAGCATAAATAGGAAAAATTCACATTATAGTATTAGTGTATTGTGTATTCTTACCTTCTTATCTTACATTTTGCTTAAGTAATTGCATCGCTCACAAGGATTCAAAAGACAATATGTTAAATGAGAATGTGAGAGGCTCCGATCGCTAATTTGAGCTATTTCCTTTAAGTATAAATTAACACTGAGTTTACTATTGTCCCCTGACGTCTCCTCAAATTAAATATGTCGATTAAGTTTTTCACACCATTTTAATATGTCACCCGATCTTCGTCGAAGCAAGCTGGCTAGTGAGATTAACGTATCAGTTAGTGGCAACTAAAAATAACACGGGAGTGTTAAAACTTGTACCACTCAGTGTGCAACATTAGATTTTATAATTAAATTAAAAAAGAAATATAAATTTTAGAGTAAACGTATTGAAGTATTGAGTTGCACTCAACCCCAGGCTTAACGGCGTGGGGAGTAATATGCATTTCAATTAATACCCATGAACAGACTCAATCAAACGGGGCCTAAAACATTTGGATGTCGGTATCGGTGGCTTTCAAAGTGCCTTTTTCATCAACTTCAATTTTCAAAAATACATTAGTTAAATTCAGGGCCTTCTCCAGTCCATTATGACATACAGGCGCCGGTATGCCTTAATTGCTTAACAAATACTCTGCCGGTATTCCTTTAATCTTGGTCGGGTTGGCTTCATATTTAATAAACAGTTCAATGTCCCCCAAGCCATTTGCACTGTTGTGGGACACACCAACCGTTTACAACCCCAGACAAATATCTGACAAGCTCTCAATTCGCGGACATCCGTTTATTCAAAGTCGTCGTGTCATAACGTTACTGTGTATTTCACTGTCTGCATGTCGCTAATCAAATTTACAGGTCAAAAAACGTTATGGTAAAGCAAATTAGCCAATTACGATCGATTTCTATACTTTTTCCTGGGTAAACTCCGCCTCCCGATAAGTAAGCATGTTGGTGTCTTTTGTTAGCGCGGGCCACCTGAAGTCGAGTAACGGTCAAATATTACGCAAATAATATATTCTTTTTGCACCAGGAGACAAATAAAACTATGTGAATTTATTGAAAACAAAAATCATTCGACTGTTGAATAATAAATTCAAGAAAAATGTATTTGCAAGGATCTATATGTAACATTTTATATAAAGGCCATTGGTATTTGTAAATACATAATGAAAAATTGGCCGGTTTAATAAGATCGCTTCAGATGCCTCATACAACGACGACAGATCGCCATATTCAAACGTTTACCTCCAATTTAAGGAAATCATGTATCCATTTCACGAAGTTTACGCATTTTGGCCGGAAAATCTGCAAAGTCGGTCAGGAAAAATTACAACAAGCTCTACACCTATATATTGGCCTCACTCCATACTCTAACGAGAAAATAAGGTAAAACGTGCTACATTTCTAGGCATTCTTTTTTTCGTATTAATGGTGGTATCTTTCAATCTCGGCTAATTCAATTTCAGAAGTTTCAGGCTCAAAATCATACGCAATTATGTAGTTGTTTTACGAATGAATTGGACATAAAATGGAAACTATACGAACCGGAAGTGTGTAAATGACGTCATCAACAGGTGCGCGCATCGAAAAGGAAACTAACATGGCGACGTTCATCGATGCCCGCCGATTTTGCAAACAAGCGATCTTTGACAGGAGATAACTTTGTCTATATTTAACATAAAATAAAGTTCTATACGTCAAAATGATGCATAAGTAACGATTTATAACCTTGTATTGGTAAAATCCAGGCAGGTGTATTCCTTTAAGTTGTATTCAAAGACAGTGATATTGTGTTTGAAAAAAAGACTTTAGAGACTTTTACCTTTCGTGGCCCGGAGAATGTTATAATTTAGCGCAATTATGCGACGTTATACAGACGTTATATTTGGCGCCTTTAACGGCGACGTCACCGGACATACTTCTTGTTTATGTTTTGTATGAATGAGTTGTTACAAATACAGTCACCGAACCAGACGAGCTTTTATAGTTTATGTCATCCCGACAATATCCATATGCTTAAAGTTATTATCATACCGAACCCTTAGATATTTATTTATATATTTATTAATTCAAAGTAACGTTATTATTGGAAAGGATACTAATATACCATTTACCTCATGGTTCTGTCTTCTGTCAACACATCCGTGACATTCGATTCAGTAATACTCTCTAATGACACCTACAAAATGATTAATATCCAGTTAAAGATACATTTGCTAAATACTTGCCTAATATGAAAGTGCAAAGATATACACTAACTCAATAATTCTAATTTGTCATTTAATTGTTTTGTTTTGCTAAGTAGAAAGATCTGACAAATACGTGGATGTTGAAAGTGCAAAAATACACATAAACTAAGTTCTAATTTGTCACTTTTTTGTTCACAGTTTTTAGTTAAGTAGAAAGTGCTTTTGGTCTGACTTTTCTTATAAGAGCTTCATGCATGTTTTCCTAATAACTATACATTATAACACATTAAGTGATACTGGTGCGCCTTTCTTAAAACTGTATTTAATATCTTCAGTGCTACAAAGGCCGTCTTTCTTGCTAATTATATATAATGCCTTAAATGCTACAGGGCTGTCTTTCCTTATAATTGTATGAAATACCTTTAGTGCTACAGGTCTGCCTTTCCTCATGAGCTTTGATGCATAGACTATGGCAAAAGATCCCCTGCCTAATTCCTTCTTCTTTTCCCACTCTAGTTCCGACAGTTCGAAATCAAAATGCATGATTTCGTTAATATAGAAGATGTCCAGTTTAGAAAGAAGTTCCGAGCAATCATTTACAAGTTCAGGAAACCTTTGAAACATTCTTTCTCTATCGTCTATATTCCTTTGTAAGGTGTTTATCAGTTGTTGGTCTGCCTGTAAAGAGGATTATCATAGACTATAGATTTTCATTTTCAAACATTAATGAGTCTCGAATCAGGTTATCCGACGAGAAAACTTCTTGATATTAAGCTGTAATTATTTTCAGTTATTTCTATAAACGAGATTTGAATAAAACATTCAGAAAAAGTGTAAAGTGTTCACAAATAGATTTTTAAAGATTTTTCACTCCTTCTGACCTGACTAATTGAGGACAATAAACACTCTACATGTGAGCTTACACACAAAAACACCGAAGTATTGTATTTTGTCGCTGCCATAATTCGTTCCTCTGCGCTTTTTGTAATGTGGAACAACGTGTATCCGACTTAGTTTCAGCACCTCTTTCTTTTTTATGACATTGAAATTGATGATGTATACATATTTGATTTTGTCATATATATCAAGTAAATGTCTATATTTACCTCCAGAAAGCCGAGTAAACGTTTGGCTGCTTCATCAATATCTTTAAAGAATCGGTCAAAAAACTTCTTTAACTTCGACGAGAAATCCTTTTTACCAATAATTGTTCCCAAATACCAAGTTGTTGCTTCCGCCATTTTCTTTGTTTTGGTGTTGTTGCTAAAGTCATCTCTGAAAACAGTCCATCAACCATAATTCCACAATATAAGCATTTTTAAAGGTATATATCTTTACTTTTAATAATATTTTTCATTAAATTAAATCAAATTTGTCATATATATGTAGACTGAGTAATTAATAATGTATATTTCTTTTTATGGTTATATTGTTATTTGTACGTTAAACTATTAATTGTTTTCAATTGTTAATTGGTTAAATTACTCACTTAATATTTAAATGTAGTTCTGTGGTTTTATTACATGTTACGGGAGATAATAAGATTTCAATATTGTCTCTTGGTATATTGGTGCTATTATAAACTCATGATTTTTTCCTCTAATCTTTTTGTTGGCTGTGTGAGGAGTTTTCTGAATATGGCTATTCCTACTATGCATTACAACCACTATTGCCTTTTCGAACGCAGCTTACTAATACTTACTTAAATATACGCCTAACATCCTTTTTGTCTGTATCCAGCATCCCAATACAGCTAACAGCGCCACCTAGCGTGGAATATATCTTCTCTATTTTCTTCTTCTTTTTTGCAAACAGCGCCTTCTCCGGTACGACTCGAATAGTCTTCATCATGTGTGCAGTTCTACTGCCAGTCAAACTTGCTTAAAATATTAAAACCACTTAGCCTGATTGTGTTTCTGTTATGTACTGTCTGCCAATGAAAACGCAGCACTTTATCTTTTGGAATATTTTTGATGTGTGTAAAATTTTAATACATTTGCAAACGCTGATAAGTTTTATTGCAAAAACAAATAAAGAGTTCCGTTTTCATTGGCAGTCGGTATGATAAAATGATTCACTAGGTTACAATGCTTACTTAACGAGTGATGTTGTTTCAGATAGGCTAAATGTATTATTGTGACATTTAACTAGACTGTGTAGCGGACTCTGATGCCCCCATTACTATAACAGCTTTCTAATAAAGGGCCATAACTCTGGTAAAAATGGTCGCAGGAAAATCTTTTCTTTACGACGATCTTTACATCCTGCTTTATCATCTGTGTAAGTTTGAAAGAAATTCGCCCGATAGTTAATAAGGAGTTGATGCAACAAGATTTGGGGGGCGTGCGGACGGATTTACTTTGTACGACACGAGTCTTTATTAAACAAAAAAAAACTCTGTGTTGAAATTAGGTGGTTCAGACAACAGAAAGAAATTTAACATATAATTTATGAAAAAAAAATCATTATCCTTTGATTAGTTTCAAACTGATATTTTCACAATTCATCATTACTATAAGAGCATTTAAATACTATTAAAAGTTATTTGAAAAAGCAAAACAAAGAGAACCCATTACATTCCCATACAACAAATATCACTGAACAAGATCGAGAAGAATTTACAAAAAGCACATCCATAACCGAAAAGATATACGTGGGTTACATCGATGTAACAGTAATAATTGTTATTATGATTAATGCTAAACTTGAATGTCGTTCGTTTATTACTTTGGTGATCTTGCCTCAAACAGGCGCGTTTTTGGAGTGGCGGCTGAGGAAAATTTCCATGTACATTAAATCTTTGAAATCCGTCGGGAAGTTACATTATTCTATTAGGAGCTAGGCTGCGAGGATCAATTGGTGCCAATTAACAGACTCAATCAAACCGAACCTGCCATATTTCGTGTTCGGTGGCTTTCAAGGTTCCTCTTTTATATACTCAAACACACGTACCTTCAAGTTCCTCAATTTGATGGTCCATGACACCCAGCTCCCTACTGAACACCTCTATGATCTCTTTATCTATATTTCTAAGGACACCATTTTCGCGAGCCCAGCCGTCTAGTGTTCTTGCTACGCGGTCCGATATTTTCATTGTCGCGTTGTCAACAATATTTTTCCACTTCTTCTCTGCGGACGGACAATCGTGGCCGTCTTCCCAGTCACATACACTGGAACCAATATACACTGGTCAAAAGTTCTAAGTGCACACTTTTCAATTTTGAATATCTTCAAGTAAACTTATTCAAATTTAATGAAAGTTTGACTTTATGTTAATAATGATCAAACAATAATTTTTTTTGAAAACCGTGCATATGTTTTATGTTTTACGTCATCCACGTCGGCTTACGCTATTTATGCATTATCCCCGTGCGGCAAGCGAAATTTATTTTTTTACAATCGTTTTTGTTTTTCACATGTTCACCGACTCCAGACAAACACGAAAAACACACCAACAAATTGTAACCATGAAACGGTTGACGTCAGCAGACAACGACATTGCCGTCAAAATTCCTTTCACACGCAAAACTTCGAATTTGTTGTAAAAAATCTTGACGGTTTTCGTAAATGCAAAAGACATACCTTATTTTTGCATATTTTATTAATTTAAGAAGAAAATCAAACGATATTGTTTTCTAGATTGATTACGTTGTTTACGTTGAACGCTGATGTTACTCAATTACGTCATTAAATATTTACGTAAAACAACGTAAACACGAAAATATTAGTGTAACATTTGTTGGATAAGTGTCCAATAAATTAAAATTTAAAACTAAAATTTATAGAAATTCAATAAACTTCAAAATCGAATTATTCGAAAATGACGCTTATTTGGTCAAAAAGCGTGTCCGAAAACTGGTCAATTTTATCGAAATGAATATATTCTTTTGTTTGGAAAGGCTGGTTCACATTTATCATAGAGAATTGTATCATCCCAAACTGGAAGACAATTCAAAAACTTTTGGCACCAAACATTGTACAACAAATGGAAATTTCTCCTTGAAATCCTGTAAAATCGTTATGGATAAAGTAGAGTTGAGTGTGTTAGCTCATCGTGCCCAGCAGACCATTACACAGCTACAGAAAGCTATTTCAGTGCAATGGAATGGCAAACTACAGTATTTTCTTTAAATCTGCATGAAATTTAAATTATACAGAGATGAGAAAACGATCAAAAATGAAAGCCGGTGCCATGATAATTAACTTGAGAATTGCTCTCTGAGTACAAGTGAGCTAAAATATTATTATTTTTTGATCTGATTAAGCAGACTTAAAATTTTTGGCGTGCTTTAATAGAATATTGATTCTTCTTCATTGTAATTTACAATATTTTGAAAGATTCAATCAAATCATTGGAAAAATTAACATTTATCAAGTGTGCACTTAGAACTTTTGACTAGTGTAAATGTTTTACTGGAAACAATAAACTTGCTCATAATGAGAATCAAAGACCTGCGGATCAAACCAGAATGTCAAAGTGAAGAAAATATTGAGTTGTGCCCAAGCCGGGGCTAGGCTGAGTGGACAGTAACATGCACTTCCATGACTTGCCCATGAACTGACTATAATTCAAATCGAGTCTGCAATTTAGTTTGTAATATGCAACATATTTGTCGCATTCGATGGCATTCAGTCCCTTTTTCATCTTGTTTAAACAATCTTGTATTCTGCGTGTACACTAGTCAAAAGTTCTAAGTGCACACTATATAAATGTTGATTTTTCAAATTATTTAATTGAATCTTTCAAAAAAGTGTAAATTACAATTAAGAAGAATCAATATTCTATTAAAGCACACCAAAAAATTTAAGTCTGCTTAACCAGATTAAAAAATAATAACATTTTAGCTCACTTGTACTCAGAGAGCAATTCTCAAGTTAATTATCATTGCATCGGCTATCATTTGTGATCGTTTTCTCATCTCTGTATAATTTAAATTTCATGTACATTTAAAGGAAATACTGTAGTTCGCCATTCCATTGCACTGAAATATCTTCCTGTAGCTTTTTAATGGTCTGCTGGGCACGACGAGCCAGCGCACTCTTCCCTATTTTATCCATAACGTTTTTACAGGATTTCAAGGAGAAAATTCCTTTTTTTTTCACAGTGTTTTATGCCAAAATTTTTTGAATTTTCTAGCAGTTTGGGATGATGCAATTCACTATGATAGATGTGCAACAGCCTTTCCGAACGAAAACAATTATTCATTTCGATAAAATTGACCAGTTTTCGGACACGCTTTTTGACCAAATAAACGTCATTTTCGAATAATTCGATTGTAATGTTTATTGAATTTCTATAAATTTTAGTTTTAAATTTTTATTAATTGGACACTTATCCAACAAATGTTACACTAATATTTTCGAGTTTACGTTGTTTTACGTAAATATTTAATGACTTTATTGAGTAACATCAGCGTTCAACGTAAGCAACGTAATCAATCTATAAAATAATATCGTTTGATTTTCTTCTTAAATTAATAAAATATGCAAAAATAAGGTATTTCTTTTGCTTTACGAAAACCGTCAAGATTTGTTACAACAAATTTGAAGATGTGCCAGTGAAAAGAATTATTACGGCAATGTCGTTGTCTGCTGACGTCAACCGTTCCATGGTTACAATTTGTTGGTGTGTTTTTCGTGTTTGACTGGAGTCGGTGAACATGTGAAAAACAAAAACTATTGTAAAAAAATAAATTTCGATTGCCGCACGGGGATTACGCATAAATAGCGTATGCCGACGTGGATGACGTAATACATAAAATATATGTACGGTTTTCAACAAAAATATTGTTGTTTGATCATAAAATACATTATGTCAAACTTTCATTCAATTAGAATAAGTTTACTTTGAGATATTCAAAATTGAAAAGTGTGCACTTAGAACTTTTGACGAGTGTATATAGTCTTTTTCTTATATTTCTTACCCTGTAAGCGTTCAAAACTGCGTCAACACTCCAGTTTATTTAGCCATGAAAATGTAAAACATGAAGAAGTAAAGATTATTTAAAAAACTGATTAAACTGTATTCTGTTCTTTATTGCCTGCACTATTACAGAAACTTGCAGAAACAGCCATCATTAATACATCCTTAGCTAAATATATTTCTTTATTAAAATCTATGTAGCAATGAGTATTACACACAAAATTCATTTTTGAAATTTTAGCCAGTTTTTGCTATTTGCAATTTTTGCGACCACTTAAGAATTAGTTCTTCATTCTATCTAAGTTATTATAAATCTCTATGAATACTTACTTATCAACGAAGTGTCATGCATAGAGAAGATATGTTGAAGCATTGCTGTTACGAAATATTTCAAATTGCAATACTCTTTGGAATACATACTTATTGACGAAATCTTTTGCCTGGAGAAGGTCTTTTACAGCATTGCTGATTCGATATATTTCAAATTCGACTTTATCTTTAAGACGTTTCACACTTTCGTTTGCATTTTTCTGCAATAAAGTATATATTTAATGAAGAAGTGTTCATTCATGTTAATATGCACAGTTTATCATCATCAATGTATTACTAGTTGGCAAAAATTTACTTATCTATTGTGCAAGATAGACGAATCAATTAAATTGGTCATGGAGCGTTATAAGGTTATTTCTCTAATCTGTTATTATGGTATTACATGTATTTTGTATGAATTTTGGTATCTGTAAGCATTGTCTACAAATTTGTTTTACAATAAATGTATCAACTTAACCACTGTAACTTGTAAGCAAAAAGGAACCCATAATGAAGAATCACACCTTCAAGTCCTCAACGTGTCTCTGGAGATCCCTAATTTGTCTTCCCATGTCATATGACATGGCATGTTGTGTGCAGGTTACCCTCAGTTGATACGAGGCACGAGACAGGAAAGACGACAACCAGCTTACAAAAAACAGATATCATTTTGATCATGCTTGACTGTGACCTACAAAGTTTTCTAAGTGAAATTAAAGTGATAATTTATTTTCACAGTTTTCTTTTTCATGCTGGTGCAAATACAGGATTAATATTACAAATGGGAAAAAAGCGGGATCACGTCTGAGAATAAGAAGATATATTCTAAACTAACAACGAAATAAAACCAAACCACGTACAAGTAGTGTGATACCATGCCCTGCCTGAGAGATTTTGGAACCAACTGCGAAACCTTCTCTAACAATAGGTTGTGCTCGTCAATTCTGACGTTGTACTGCTTGAACTTCATCATTATTTCATCTGACTGAAAAATAACAACAGGAAAGCTTTTCGAACAAACATTTTGAGAAGAACATTTTTTATAAATGTTTAAAGTAAAATTGAATTATCATAAATCAAATTTGAGTACATCAGTTCAGGAATACATAGTTTTGTGGTATTTTTAATTCTCGGTGGTTTATTTTTTATTGAAAACACACGTATAGTTGACGTATAAGAAAGAATAAATTTAATATATTCGATTTATACTTTTTTGACGGACATGTAGTGGACCTGGTGTGACCGCAGTCCCGGGTAAACCTGGGAGATTTTCTGAAATGTGTCCTGTTTAACATCGTTCCGGTCTTTCTCAGGAACGTGTTCCCACTTGTTGCCTATGAACAGGGACGCCTCTGGACTGAAGTCCTCACAGGAATTTACCACGGTCTTCAATAAATGGCCAAGCTGCAAGTCATAAAACATTTGTATGTAAAGTCTTTGAAAATTCAATCTCAGAAAATTAAAAAGTTCACTTTTCATCAAACTTGAACATAATAAAGATCGATCGTGAAACGGTATCTATTTATATGGTCTGTGAAAACGATAACACAGGATAGGAACGATAACAAATCAAATTTCGTTGTGGATTATTTTACTTTTTAATTTTTTCAAATTGAACGCACTTTTTTATTTACTTATTTTCTACTCGGGGAAACTGTGTTGTTTGAATATGATATTTCTAATGTGCGCCAGTCACTTTTTTGAATATTCTTAAAATTACATGATAGAGAAAGGAAAAAAAAAGAATGTTACCCTAGTTTGTTGCACTTCTCCTGCACTGTTGATAACATAAATAAAGCCAAAAGCTTTGGACAGGTACGTCTGTAGCCTCTGATCAACGTTATCTCCTCCTTCGATGCCAGGTGTATCAACAAGAACCACATCTTTCTAATGTATTGAGCAAACATGTTGTTTAAAGACTTGATTGTTGAAATGAATGATTTCTCAGCAACGCAAAATCAATTTTCGAAACAGGGAATCAGTTATCAGGTGAAAACAATGAATTCCAAAGTCTTCAATTAAGTGACATTCTTTCAAATACATTATAGATTATAGATTGCCGTCCAATTGGCAGTAAAAATATTGCATATTTTACTGCTCACCCCAACAAAGACGCAGGTTGTAAGACGGCCATAGATATTTACTTGAAATTTTAAGAGTTTATAAATCAATCTCTTTCTTATTTCGATTTAGAATATGATAAAATAACTTTTTAATTATTCTTTATCTTGATGTGTTTTTGATAACAGATAATGAAATAATGCTTAGCCTATCAGATCAAAATAAACTTATTGATATCAAGAAAACAAGAAAAAAAGATACAAAATCAGTTCATGATTTAATGTTTTTTTTTTTTATAAATTATGGATTTAAAACAAAAATATATATATGAATGTAGGCACTCTTTCAGTAATATGCATTTCCATTTCTGTCCATGAACAGGCTCAAACAAACCGAGCCTGCAATATTTTCATATTTGTCGTGTTCGATGGCTTTCAAAGTTCCCTTTTCATCTATTTCAATATTATAACCATATATTATTCTCGGCATTCAAACACTTCTTAACTTGGGCTTTAATGTGTAATTCACCTTTTATCACAATATCAAATGACTTGTTTAGAAATTTAAATGACTGATCATCTTGATTGTTAGATTTGTTTCCAAAACAATAATTTTATGAGAAATGTTGACTTACACCGAGTGTAGGAAAGGGATAGAAAACTTCACATCTTTCATACGGGTTGTCATCTGACTGGTCCATCTCTACCACACAGTCTTTGAACTCTTGTATTTCTGACAGACTACCTAGTGAATGAACATAATATATGATTCTAAAAATACAGTGTTTTGATCTTCTATCTGAATATATTTATACTAGTATACGTTTAAACATTATTATTGAAAACAAAACCAGCGACACAAAATCACATAATATAAAGTTATTCAGTAGATGAATTAATTAACTTTGTCCTTTTGCCGGTATTTAAAACGTTGTAAAATGTTAAATGTTACGACAGAAAGACGCCGGCATAATCTTCATAACTTAAATATAATTTTCTTTTTAATTTTTCAAATGGAAAGAAATAACCTCCCCCTCCCCGCTCCAAGTTTTATTACTTTAAGGCTAAACAAAAAAACCTGTATACGTGTCTGAATGTTATGATACTTCTTTATTATATTACCCCAGTTTTTCGAGGAACCTGTATAAAAGAAACAACTTAAACGGCCACTGTCGCTTTTCTCACAGTTTCTCTCGAAAAGAAGCAGTTTCTTGTTAAAACATTTATGCGCTAGTTAACGCATATATGTTATCTAGATGATGTTAACAACTGCATACATGTAGTTAAATAATACTTACTTAACTTCACTATCTTCGGTGAATTTTTTCTTTCTCTCTCACCACTGTCGGACAAAAACATTCGTTTGTAGTAGAAAATCGCCTCTTTTCTTTCATCAGAGCGAATCTCACAGATAGTGTTGGTACATTTCAGCGAGTCTGTGGGGAAGAGTTGTGTCTCTAAGATCAAGTTGATAAGACTGGACTTTCCAGAGCCCACTTCTCCTGCTACAACAATGGTACATTCACCAGACTTTAGGGATTCTTTTCTGTCTTGGAATGTCTTTGGTATGTCTGAAAATTAAGCATAATTGCAGTGTTCAGATATTTAGAATATATGCTCAATATACATATTTTGAAACTGATCATTGTATAACAATGCACTCTTTTCCTCTCTACTTTTTGTTTGTGTTGGCAGGCTGTGTCAACTGGATGTTGCAATTGCTGATATGCATACACTCACCCAAAGTTCTAATTGGTTACTTTTTGTCTGTATTTTTTATTAGAAAGACATTGAATTCAGTCTTTATTTATGATCATATGCCAATAACACTCTTCAACTTCAGCTTGTATCTTGTTATAATTGATTTTCGAACAGTTTGGCGAGAGTTATCCTTAATTTTGCTAAAAATGCATTTCTTGCATGAAAAGGTCAAGCAAGGAGAAATTTACTCTTAATTTCTTGTTTTGTTTTAATCGGACCCATCATTAATCGGAAAATTATAAAAGCTTATTAATCAACAGCACATTTTTTTAAAACTTGGGAAAAACGAATATAAAATAAAAGCATTTACGTTTTTTCCAGTTACGGGAATAAAAAACTGCTACCTTGTAAGAGATGAAAATGGAACTTTGAATACAGTTGCATATTATTGCTGGCTCGATGGAGCCTGTTCAGCCAATGTCCACAGTATAAACTCAAGTTACTTTAGGTATTATTATAACGAAACTTAAATACGCATAGTTGTATAAGATGTTATTATTAAGAAAACTGCTTTCATAATTTACACTCCTTAAATGTATGTAAACATTAAAGTAAAATGCATTTTTATAAATATTATTTGATATATTTATAAAGTAAATTGCAATTAAGTTTCACAAACCAATATACTAATATTCAAAATCAGCATCGCAAATACTACAATTATGACATGGTTGAATGAATTGAAAAACTGAAAAAAGAATATTAGGCAATTAAAGATATAAGAGACTGTACCTATTTATCCATCCTTATTCGATGGTGTGCATAGAGGGTGCACATGGTGTTCGAATTGAACTTAGTTGAAGTTATTTACCTGGATGTGTTTGTTCAAGATTAGCCTTGATTTTTGCCGTCAGGTGCGAGTAGAGTTGTTTCCCTTTCTTATATTTTCCGTACAGTGAAGTTCTACTCTTTTGGTGTTCATTGGAAGCATTTGCCAAATTATACTTTCCTTCCTGAAAATAGAAAAATCTTGATTGCTTATAGAGTAGAATGACATTAACATCTAGAGCACGAAATTGGTATTACAAATTGGTCCGTTGTAATTTTGTAACCTAACAGAAGCGTTGGTTACACTGGTTACTAAACTTTTTTTTTCAATCTTGTCAAACTATCCTAATAAGCGGCTAAAACTGTTCTTTTACCATCTATGATATAAAGTTACTTAGAAACATTGGGAATATCAGAAAATAAATTGAACGCGAATTATTTCGGGCTAGTTTCACTGGTTACATAATGGTTACATGCTGTTATGTACAAAGGTTTCTTAAAGAATATTTTATAGGATTATTTTCACAGTTAAGTTGTGGTTACATGGTTACATTGGTCACACTGGTTACAAGGTTAAAAAAATGAAGGCTTATTATTTCGGGCTAGTTTCACTGGTTACATAGTGGTTACATGCGGTTACACGTGGTTACAAAGGTTTCTTAAATAATATTTTATAAGATTATTTTTACAAATAAGTTGTGGTTACATGGTGACATTGGTCACACTGGTTACAAGGTGAAAAAATGAAGGCTAATTATTTAGAGCTAGTTTCACTGGTTACATAGTGGTTACGTATGGTGACACGTGGTTACAAAGGTATCTCGTAAGATATTTTTTAAGATTTATTTCACAGTTAAGTTGTGGTTACATGGTTACATTGGGTACACTGGTTACAAGGTAAAAAAATGAAGGCAAATTATTTCGGGCTAGTTTCACTGGTTACATAATGGTTACATGCGGTTACACGTGGTTAAAAAGGTTTCTTAAAGAATATTTTATAGGATTATTTTCACATTTAAGTTGTAGTTACATGGTTACATTGGTTACACTGGTTACAAGGTGAAAAAAATTAAGGGTAATTATTTCGGGCTTGTTTCATTGGTTACATATTGGTTTCATGCGGTTACATGTGGTTACAAAGGTTTCTTAAAGAATATTTTATTAGATTATTTTCACAGTTAAGTTATGGTTACATGGCTACATTGGTTACACTGGTTACATGGTGAAAAAATGAATTCAAATTATTTCGGGCTAGTTTCTCTGGTTACATATTGGTTACATGCTGTTACACGTGGTTACAAAGGTATCTTGAAGATTATTTTTACAGTAAAGTTGTTGTTACACGGTTACATTGGTAACACTGGTTACAAGGTAAAGAAAACAATGAAGGCGAATTATTTCGGGCAAGTTTCACTTGTTACATAGTGGGTACAGGTGCTTAGATATTTTTTGTTGTTAAAAAACTGCCTTAATATGGAAATACGTACGTCGGTTATTTTACAGGGAGTTATATAGTGTTGTAACAGAAATAGAAGAAGCGGTAACTATATTGGATTTCAATAATCTTTTCTTAATTATTAACACGATTTAAACATATCTGGAAGTGTGTAGAAAAGGCCTCTATTTGATGAGTGATAACTTTATTTCCCCGCTCCGGTTTACATATCATGGTGAATCCCACTATTGCATCGTCGTTCGCGCGGACAAAACTTTGCACTCTATTTGTGAACGGTTTCTCTATAAGTAACTTAACTATTCCAAGACGAAAAACCGTTTTCGCGGTTGTTTTCGCGCTCTGTGTAAAAATACCTCAAGAGCTCAAAATTTTCATATCAGTTATAACTTCCAGTATATTTTCAACAAAACTACCTGTAAAATATGTTGGATGTTTAATGGTTTAAAACATAATATGGTACACTTATTTGAAATAATATACTAGTACTTCATTGTTATATCGGTAAAGCTGACAAGTATCATAAAAAGTGCTTTGACATTTGTAACTGGTATTATTTTAGTAGTGTTAAGAATGTAAGAATGGAAAAATATTTTATAATGTAAATTTTTGTAACAATGTTTATCATTATACCTATATTTTATGTTTGTCATTATTCCTCTTCAGCTTCGTCAAAGGCTTTATTATCTGTGTTTTGCGATTTTTTGAATTTTAATATCATTGCATGAATTAATGTCGGTATTGGTGGTTTAACAACTGTGAGCTCAATTATCCGTCCGGAACGGAATAGCAAGCTTTTAGACGATTATGATGTCATAACGGAATTAAAAATGTTATTATTGCTTCTGATGTGGTTGATTGTTCAAAAAGGTGAGTATCGCTACAAATTATATTTATTGTTTAATTACATGTTGTGCAATTGAGGCAGCCTAAAAATCAAATGATACACTCATGAAACATGGAGAAAATCAAAGTATTTTCAGTTTCCGCGACATGGAATATCCTTAAATGACAGCAGGGCACTGATTAGGACCAAACTGCACCTCTGTATTCTGATACTTGCACAAAAAGTTTGATTTTAATTAAAGCTTTTTTGGACAATGGAGTATGTTTTAATTTAAGTAAATTTACATATGATAGTTTACAGATTGTTTAAAATGTTTTAGAAAAGAAAATGTATACAGCCAAAATACACAGGTGTTCCAGCTGATCAGGATCTACACTGATCATTGGAAGAAAGGTAACCATAACATATAAAAAAAAATGTAATGGGTGTGTGTGTGTGGGGGGGGGGTGGGGGGTGGGAATTGTTCAATATTCATTTGACATGTAGGCATCACAGTTCTCTTTTTAAGACATTGGTCATGAAAAAATGAATTTTTTTTTATGAAATCAGGCTTAAGGATTAGTTCAATAAAGATAACCTTAACTTTTAAAATAATTAATAGAAAAGTCTGAGATACATTTGTGAAGGCTATTAATTATTGAGAAAAGAGGTGCAATTATAAAATATAAATCAAATTATTCCAATGTGTACAACATCCTAGAATGTGTCCTGAAGGTTAGATTAATATTAATATTCACAACAAAACTAACAAAAAGTTGCTGAAATGTTCATTCTTCCTCCTTATATTTTAAATCATTCTGCACTTTGCTCATTCTAATTAGTAGAATGCAAACGCAAATGAAAACAACTGGTACAATTCAATACCAATTGAATTATGAGTCCAAACATAGTACATTTAAATATTTATTGTTCATAGTAGCATTTTACTGAAATTTGTTAACTGAATATTGATTAGTGTAGACTGATTAGACTCTACAAATATACAGAATGACTAGGGTTTACACTGGTCAAAAATGTGACAAATGTATCTGTGCTAAGCACTAAAAAGGAGATTCAATGATAAAACTTCAGTTTTTTTTTCAATTTATTTGGAAGATGTACAAAAGTGTATAGTATCAAACAATACCAGCTAAGCTGTATAGGAAATGCCATCCCATTGATTTAATTGCTTTTAGATATAAAGCTGAGCATGGAAGAACAGTCTCAGATCTCAGCAATCTGACTGGTTGAAACGGGGTAAAATCTCAAAATTAACCAGTGAGCAACATGAGGTCTGAGCTTGGTTTCCGTACTAAGATTTATTAATAACATTGCAACTGTCCTGCCTTGTACAAGTGCAAATCTTGGTGTGGGATTCCTGGTTAAACTGTCGTCACAAATCACTAAATGCCGCCGGTCGACGTTGTAAATGCAAACAGATTTTCTTTTGTTTTAGGATTTGCTTGGTAATTAGAACATGAATTAGACTAAATTGAGCTTGCAAACATTAACTACGTCCATAGCTAAATACTTTTATTGCTAAAGTCTAGGTGGTAATAAGTATTTCCCCAAAAATTCATTTTTGAAATTTTAGCCACTTTTCGCCATTTGCAATGTTGGCGACCTCTTAACTGTGAAAATAATCTTATTTAATATCTTTCAAGATACCTTCGTAACCACGTGTAACCGCATGAAACCATAAAATAACCAGTGAAACTAGAACGAAATAATTTGCCTTGATTTTTTTTTACCTTGTAACCAGTTTAATAAACGTTTGATATTTAATCGTTCACGATCGGTATTTCCGTGCTTGATTAATTGTATAAAACGACATATGATTCACTGACCTGAATGTAAGTCATTACAACACAAAGAAACATTACATTATTTAAGTATTTGAATATTTTTAGTTCAAATGCCTTCTGTCTGGCAACGGCTGGTATTTCAATAAAGAAATCCAACTATCTGTTTAGCAAACATGTGACACTAGGCAATTGATCATTTTCAATTTATAAATCAGACTATGAAGTTAAAAACGGTGAATTGAAAGCTTAAATACATAATAAAACTCTGTTATATTTCGGATATGCGTGTTTCACATTTTATCATAAGTAAGAATTCAGCGCGAATATTTTAATGAGATAACACTTTTTAGGCGAAACATGCATATCAAGAATTCTATTCACAATCAAAAGACACACGCACCCCACACAGCCACAAAGTAGAGAGGAAAAGAGAGTTTGGTTTATAGAATCCGTTTAAAAAAAGACACTACAATAATAAACGAAAACGAGAACCCTATGGGATAACACCTTTGAACGATCAATAGCAAAGTAGACGTAGTACAGCAAGATTCAAAATATTGACTCAATTTTGAGAAAAACATGTCGCCAGCCTTTGGACGACCAAATCCTCAGGGTTAAAACTCTAAAATTAAATATTGCTATTTTGGGGAGAGATCTGATGTTTTCTTAGGACAAACATCACTGAGATAGCCATTTATGTTACTTCCTTTAAGTTTATAGCATGCAAAATGTCTAGTAACATCGCTTTTTGCATGTCGCCAGGCAAAACATCAATTTTTACAGTAAAATTGTTCAAATATGACGATTGGCAATTAAGAAATTTGCTGTTTTTTATGTTTAAGGCACGTGAAAATATGAAATTAGAGAGTTCTGTTGCAATTGGATGCTATTTCAAACAATGACACTGGTTTTAAGGGATGTCGCCCAAAAAACTTCTTTCCTCCCGTTACCATTTTTACACCTCACTGCTGGTGCTGGTGGTATTAAATAAGATAAAACAGTTATAAAGGCATAAATATTTGATAGAATTATCAAATATTATGTATTTAAAAGTAAAGTAAAACACCTGCGGCTTTTTTTATATTTTTGTTGGTCATAGCCTTAACACGAAATTCTTAATGTCCGATAATTAAATTTTCCTCCGTAACTGTTTATTTCACTTCATTTAATCTATGTTAATTCCATGGATCAAACAGTTTACATCAATTACATGATTATCAGTTGATTATTACATACCATCACTAAATAAGTATTTTTAATGCAAATATTAGTCAAAGAATGTTAAAAAAAATTTCCTCCGTATTTTTTTCTTCCGCAACCAAAAGTATCAGGATTGCTTCTAGTGCTAATTTCATTGTTGTTATCAATTGGTTAACTCGCTATTATTACAGAAGCCGCCAAGTAATATGGTCAGAAGTGGTAAGATAATTAAAATTTACCCTTGTAATTTTGGGTTATGGAAGAAAGTTAAGGAGGAAGCTAGAAAAGTAACGGAGGAAAAAATATGCACGATTTTCAATTTATCCTCGACTAACTTGTGTCTAAATGTAAGCTGCACACATGAGTTTTAATAAAAAAAAATTGTTCCTCCATTGCAACTGATACGTAAGTACTCCAAATTGTTTGTCAAAATTCAAACAAATACTATTATTATACTGCATAAAATATATATGCAGGTTACTTTTCTTTTGACTGGTGCATGGTTTTGCTTGAGCTTGGCCTCTATTGCTTAAACATTACAATTACATTTTAAATGAAAGTTCTACAAACATAAGTGAAAATATTTAGCTCACAACATTTAATAAACCTTGAAATCAGTTGAATTAAAATAATAACGAAAACATCCGTGTTGTTGTTAGCACAGACAGTGATGTACAGTGGTCTGCATTCTTATTTTATGAACATGAAATGATTGATTTAGCGTTTGTTTTATTGAAGACAGATTGCAAACAGTCTGTTTCATATAACCTGATATGTACCTTTGAACATCTAGAAAAAACATGAACAACATACACCTACTTAATACATTTTCCTCCGTAACTTTTCCTCCGTAACTGTTGGATAACCTTGTTTGTTTGTTTAGCATTGTAATTTCAGAAAAGTTTTATTGAATTTGAATGTTTAGTTTGTTTATTAATACATATACGTACAGTTACAAGTATGTTAGTTCGTTACTGCTCTTTGTTTAATTCGTTATGCATCTTTGTATTTGTTATAAAGTTATTTTATTGCAAATCTTAACATACATGTACTCATGATAGTTAGTAAAATAGCAGCCGTTTTTGTTTATGTTCCATAAACATTGCGTGTTCAATCCATAAAACTATGTTTCCAGTCAACAATAACATATTTAGTAGGTGTATATTGTAATAAATACAGTGTTTATTATAAAACATATGTTATAGGCTCCTGCAGGTTTCCTCCGTAACTGAACATTGGACAAAAAGAAACAATTGTTATGTTTTGAGCTTATGAAATGAAAATGATGTGAATCATACGTTTATACACCTTCAAATTATCTTTCTGCAGTGGCATGATAACAGATATGTTTCAAAATCGCGATCGCATTATTCATGCTAGTACAGTTTTATATTTTAATAAAATCATGTGCATGTCGCATTTTTACATGTACAATTCCATTTCTGTGTTTAAGATAACGTATTTCTCAAAGTTCCTTTAAAAAATTGAAATGTTTCTCAGTCATGAGTGTTGAAAATCTGTTGATACTTTGTACAATAATTGATGAAAAATGTTCATTTTAATGTACTATGTAGTATGTGCAAGGAAAGTAACACGACTGCTCTTGAAATCTATGAGCAACTTAATGTCAGAAAACTATTTTTCTAATATAAAAATGCATTGACGACTGTAGACTGACCTTAACTACAACAACATATCACATTTTTTTTTGCTAAGTAGTATGTAACTGTGAATAGTTTTTGTATCTCGAAACACCCTAGGAATCTCAACGACATGGTTGATTTTCGTCAAATAAATTTTAAGGCAAAACATCGAGTTCATTAATAACATACTTCTTAGTGCATTTATATAATTATGACAGTACCGTATCTCCTGGCGGTCGATTGTGTAACCAATGCTCTAGCAGTAGATTCTTTATCCCGTCTAACCCTGACACTCCCCTTATGACGATACCCCAGTCTCTAGCTAATACAGCAGCTGATCTAAGGCCAAGGTTCAGTATATCGTCAATGTTGCGTATACCTGGTCCCTGGGCTGCCATTTCGGTATCTTGAAGAAGCGGTAGTATGCCACAAAGTTATATATATATATAACTTCTTTAGATCTACCAAAATCGGAATTTATAGGTACAGTAACAAACAAATATTTTTGTAATGTCTGCTGACGTCATTAAGCCGTTTTTTGTCATTTATAAAGGCAGCTATCATCAAAAAGGAAAGATGGCTTTTTTAAAAGCATATATGTACTCTACTTGTTGAACAGCAAATTCATGTAGCTTGGAACGCTGTAGGTATTATCGACGAACTTATAAAAAAATAACAATGATTCTTATGCAATTCAATATTAGTTCATTATTCTGTTTTTGGTGAAGGTAGCTAACATATCATATGTTATAGAATTTAACTTAATGCTTAAACATTAGTGCAACAACTTAAACCTATCAATCCATAATATATATTCTTTGACACATTCGATGCGTTTTATGTTTTAAACCTCGTCAGTTATTATGTACAAACGTATAACTTACTTCAGAGTTGTTCTAATCTTTTTATGTAGAAGGAAACTTCTTACCTGTATTTTATTTTAATCTTTATCGAATCGCTTTTATTGCTTTCCCCGAGCTTTTACTTTTCAAATAGTCAATCCTTCTAAGTACATTAAAATATTTATACCCCACTTCCTTGTCTAGAGAATAAAACATGGTTATTGGTTGGCATTAGTTGTAGAAAGTCTTGTACATCGTTAAGCAGAACGCAAATTTCTTTTGAAAAAAATATTTCTATTCAATGTGGTGTAAATAAGAAGTATTGTATTTCCCCCGTCATTGTTCCATATGACTTTTGGTATTTTGATCTTGAGGGAACTTTTATATTTCAGGATTTAGATAAATCGGTAATTTTAAAAACATTATTCTCAGACGTGCCAAAGAGTTTAAATTATTTCTGTAGGTGTCCATTGATAAAGTTGATCGGTCCAATGTAACAGATGTTTGTCAGAAGATAGAACAATGAGGTAGGGAACTTTTTAATTATGAGTATTAATTAATTATGCTGATTATTCTGTTATAGAAAATTAAAATAAACCAACAATTTTAGCCACTCTATATCCTCTGTGTTTTGTTTTAATTATGTGTCCAAGGCGGTAACCTCAATGGCTCTATTAATCGTTATTTGTGTACAGTGTCTTATTTGCAATTGATTCTCTTATACACACGTGCAGCATAAAGTCAGTACTGTTATCAGTAAAATAACACGTTACCGATGTCGTGCAGTGATGATAACGTATAACAGGGTTATCCGATCAACGTTTTTGTGATTGTACCGGTTAGCTCAGTAGGTTACGTCGTCGGAATTGCAGGGCTAGACTCTGCCGCCGTGACGGTGGTGGTTCGCTCCCACGTAGAGGCAATATCATTTTCCTATCTACTTTTTGGCTTCGTGTGAAGCCTGTTTTTTGTTGTGGCAATTCCTGATATGCCTATCGTTTTTTTTACCATAAATATTTAAGGGTTAAATATCTTTTTTAGCAGAAGTAAGTAACACTGCTTAATTAAACCGAGCCTGGCCTGTAATATTTTCAAACTTTCGTAATCTGTTTCTTTGAATGTTAAATATTATTATAACTATAAAATCTATAGATGAAGTTAACATTTATTTGATATTCTCGGGACCTCCGGCACATTAATATTGTGAAGTATTATGGAGCATCCTATGAGAAGGTGGGGAGAGGTTTTCGCTGGATCATGGTCATGGAACTTTGTCAAACTGCACTCAAATATACTGAAAGGATAAAGAAACGCAGGGTAACAATTGGATAGGCAGGTTCGAAAGCTCATGCTCCACGACGGTTTACACTGAGGCAGTGGAGACAAGTTTTATTCACTTTCGACACATGTTAAGGTGTATCATGACCTAATAACTCAATACACAAAGTTTCACTTTATTTGGAGAACGCGTTCTTAATATATCGGAACAAATGTTACCCTGCGTTTCTTTATCCTTTCAGTATATATCTAAACAGGTAAATAAGTAGGTTTAGAGCTATATGCGATTACCTACTTAAAACAGTCTGTGGACGTTTTGCACTTAATGTATAGTTTAAATTATATTTTTATTTCGGACGTTTGGGAAATGCAAAAAATAAAGGAAAAGTTGGCATTCATTTGTCCGCTGATGTCAATTTTGTTGGCAACGACAATCTCGCTTGATGTCAAATTGACTTTTAGCCCTTGGAAAATTACAGGCATTCAATAACTTGTCTCGCTAGATTACATACTAAATATATAAATAAAAATGTGAAATAATGTATACATGTATGAGAAATAACCACATAGTTTGTGCCGTGTGGCGGCCGTAAAATGTCTTCCCGTACATTCAGTCAGTAATGTTATTCGGAAGGAAAACAAAACAAATCCATCCGATTTTCATCAAATGTATACAAGATCAAAAAATCTTATTGGTGTATTTTTAATTTGATTTAAGGTCCAGCGAAAAAAGAGCGGAACATTCCCGGTTGTTTAGACAAGGATCATCACAGACACAACGAGGCTGCAAAGACAATGCTTGACCACGCTCTGCAGATCAATCTGGGGCTCGAGTACATACATGAAAAGGGCTACACACATAGGGATATGAAACTGGAAAATGTTTCGATGAGTTTTTTGTACAACGTTGTATAATTTGCATAGCATATCATAGTCAGAAAACAGAAAAATATGATTTTGGACAAATATTAAAAGGATGAGTTGAAGATAAAGATAGAAAAATTCCTTTTCAATGGACAGCTGCAGTAAAGACTTGTTTGAAATAACACAATTAAATATGTTTAAAGTGAAGTCCTTTTATATTTGTCTGACGATATCCAACAGTAAAATATTATATATTTTTACCGCCACGCGACCCTATTTGTCGAAACTTTAAAATTCCCGTAGGATATAAAAATATAGAATGTTTGCTTGTGTCATGATATAAAATCTAGGCCAAAGACCATAAAATCTAAAACTGAAGACGAGTCTCAAACTTGTTTACCGTGATTGGTCACTTCTTGATAATTAAGGCTAGGAAGGATTATCTCAACTACCAATTTATTATTCAGGACCATGCCTGAAAACCTTTAGATTGTATATGCTAAATATATTTTGGTGTTTTTCTTACAGTTAGCAGATGGCAATGTTATCAAAATAACTGATGTTGGCGTTACAAAGGTAACGTTGCAGAGTTCATGGACGAACTTCTGCTCGAACCTGGTATTCTTTGTAACGCAGTGAAAGTGCTTATAGATAAAGTGGCTCAACCAGGTGGTTGGAGACCACCGTTAAGTTCTCCCAGAAGGCCACCAGATGTTATCTGCGATATGTTGAAGAAAGGATGGAGTTACGATCCGAACAAAAGGCCAACAGCGCAGCTAATTTCTCAAACTTTGCATGAATTAATAAGCAACTATTTTGAAAAGTGATAGTATTATCAAATACTGAAATATATGGAAATCAGGAATGGTCACATCTAGAAGACATAGCCGAAATGTAGAGGGTAAAAGAAAGCACGGGTTTATGTAATGATTTATGTAATTTCAAATTAGAAATCACAAACAATAAACAAAATCGAAAATAGATGGGTGGGTTGGAGTGAATGAACCGATAACTTGTACTTTAGGGTCAGGTGTGAGGTTGGAGCACCATAGGACCTGGTTTAAACCCTCCCCACCACCCAGTGGCAAACTGTTTCAACCCCTGGGTTCTCGTTTGTTAATTGTTTGTAGTGCATTAATTAAAACTGAAATTTTATAAACCCATGCAAAATGTTCTCTCTAAGTTTCAACTTTGTGGTGAGGTTGTGTTTCCTGGATGTGTCTATTTCTTATATACAAGTTTCACGTTATCTCGTTATAAGATAAAATTCTCGTTATGAAAATATCACGAAATTGACTGATATTATTTTTTCAAGATATCCCTGGATTCACATCATTAGCCACAATTAGCTAGCAATCAGATTTATTTCTGGATATTTCCATAACGACAATTATCATATTTTCATTTGTTTTAAATTGGTAACTTCCACTATGTGTAATGAGTTTTAAGAGAAATTGAAGGCTAGTTTGAGATTGTACACCCTGGAAATTGTATTTATGTATTCAGAATATGCTATTCACTATTTAATAAACTCTCTTAACACGTTACTTTTATGATGTAAGTTAGATGAAAGCGAAGTCAACGAGAGACAATAATGGTAGCTTGGTAGCTGTAAGATATATATTCTTTTCTTTTGTTTTAAATGAAATTGGCATATAACTTTAATCAATTTAGTTTCAAGAGTAGGCATCACAGGTTCTAGGGTGCATCAACCTCACACTTGACCCTACAGGTTCTCGTATGAACAAACAAGTACAAATTGTCCTGGGGAATTAGCTCCAACATTTCTATCATCTCGACAATATATAAATAAAAACAAACAACCATATGGGGCACGTCACGGGAAAAGGTACCTTCGGTCATTTTTAATGATATTTTAGTTTTTACTTAATTTAGAAACAACTTACAACTATAAATCATTTTCCTATTACTAAAATTTAATTTTGTTAGACATTTTGTCAATAAAATGGTATTTTTTACTACGAAATGCATAAAAAATAATATCGTCTGCTCAAATTTATGACGTCATTTTAATGATTGATGTCAACTGCCAGAAGGTACCTTTTCCCGTGACGCGCCCCATATTAAACATTAGAATCTAATAGCAAGATGGTAGGTTCTCGATGACTCAGAGCCCATGGAGTCAAATAAGCAGCAAGAACAAGATGGCGGGAATAAAAGAAACAGATCGAGCTTCACGGTTCTTTTACGAGATTTTCCTAACATTTTAAAGCCCTTAACACCGTCATGAAAATAAAGAGTAAACATAACGAACACCTGTGAATGATTTTTAACTGTATCACCAAGAAAACAGAACGATGAAGAATATTAAGTTGGTAGCCGTCTTTTTTGAATTTGCAAATGATATTTTACGAATAACGTAAGGAAAATAACCTTTTAGGAAGATTTTCGGGTTGGTGCACCGGGAAACCTGGTATAAACTCTAAGAGGCGAATTGTTTTGGTATTAAAACGCGGTTATCCGTCAGGTTCTCGTTTTCACTAATTGTTCGTGGTGTCTAATTTGAAATTATTATTTTTAACAAACCCACGCTTTCTTTTCCTTCTCAGTTCTGAATGTCGCTATTTCTGATACGCATATTTTACTTTTTTGCAGATCATTGTTTGTCAATAGTAATTTTCTTTCTGTTGTTTGTGGATGGTTAAAAAAATTAGCTTTGAGGATTTTTACCAGCCTAAGAATATACCGCCTGCGTTTTGATGTGTGCTTTCAAGGTCTGCAGTGATACACTAGATTTCAATTTCGAACTCCCCTTTCAAAATTGTATTCCATTTACTTTTTCAAGTGTTTGCTCGTCTGGACCATTTCATTTTGTATTATTTGGAAGGTACATGATTACCACAATACTAAACCATCGCTAAGGATTGTTTAAATTTCATATTTGTTTATTAGTATTAATATAAAGCAGCGCTAAACACGAGGCTTGGCGACGTGAACGTAATGCGCATTAACATTACTGTCCATGAACTGGCTCAGTCAAACCGAGCCTTTAATTGTTTCATATTTGTCGTGTTCGGGTTGAGTTGTGCTTAACCCGGGGCTAGGCAAAAGTGGGCAATAATGTACATTTACATAGAGTCCATGAACAGGCTCTGTCTAACCGAGACCGAACAATTTGTTTTTTTGCCGTGTTCGACTGCTTCCAAAGTTCCATTTTAGTGAGGCTTTACTGACATTGCAAATGGCGAAAACTGGCTAAAATCGAAAGTAGACTAGGAAGTTTTTCTTGACTTTCTTGTAAACCCTAACATTTTTTTGACGAATCGGCACTAATGATTGTAGATAAGCATATTATTATTTCAGGTATGAGTTGTTTTGGTATATTGTCCGTGAATTTTATGAGTTCTCATACAACAGTTTTCCCTTGTTTTAATATGTCCTTGGTAATTAGAACATGAATTAGATTAAACTAAGCTTGCAAACATTAGTACCTCCTAAGATAAATACGTTTTTCACTAAAATCTAGGTGGCAATAAGTATTTTCCCCCAAAATTCATTTTTTTTAAATTTAAGCCAGTTTTCGCGATTTGCAATAGCTTTGCCCTATTAATTTCTCTATTTTTCTTCTTTGTACATTCTGTATCTGCTGTTATAAATTAGGTACAGTAGCAGTTTTTATTTGGATTTTTTGATGAAGTAGCAGACACTGAAAATATTGTACAAAGGTTTAAATTTGGATACAGACGAAATCCTCATTCCAAACATTTTCAAGAACGCTATAAAACAAGTAACTTCTAGGAATTTAATGCTCTTAAAGCAAGATGTCAGATGTCTCAACAAATAAGGGTAAGTAAACAAGAAATATGTAATAACACAGAATAAAACACACAACATTTCAACACTTATATACTGTCTGTCAATGAAAACGCAGCACTTAATCTTTTGGAATATTTTTGATGTGTGTAAAATTTTAATAAATTGGTAAAAGTTGATATGTTTTATTGCAAAAAAATAAAGTGTTCCGTTTTCATTGGCAGTCAATATAATAAAATGAATCATTATCCAACCACTCACCAGGTAATAATGCTTACTAACGAGTGATGTTGTTCCAGACATGTTAAATGTTTACTGATGAGATTTCAAAACTGTGCTTAGTATACACATGCATTATACTATACATAATTTGATATGTGCGTGTCAAAACACCTGAAAATAGGTGTGTACGATTGTACTTGCTTTTGTTAGCTGTCAAAATATTTTTTTTATAAATTCCTCATTTAATGCAGACAAAATGGTAATCATGTTATTTTATCAATATTTAACGTACTGTAAATGTCCAATTTGTTGAAACTATGCAAAGTTTTAAAGTATAATTTCAACCAAACCTTATTTAGATCGCTTTTCTTGCCTATCCTACGTTCTTATCTTATAAAACACTTTTCTTTTATTATTTTTTCTTTTAAATCAAACATGTCATAGATTCAACACTTCTTTTCATTTTAAATAAACCTAAATCACATCTGCTTTATGAGTTCTTTATTTTTCATAAGATATGACTCTCAATCTCTCAAAAGTAAGATCTAGCAAATTGTAGCGTTGCGGTTTTCAGGAGTTGGGTTTTAAGTCCGATTGTGTGACAACCATATTGCAACAATCAATGAGTATTTGCGTCAATATTTGAGTTAAAAGTCCAATGATTGTCTAACCAGAAATCTCTAATTACAACAAAACATATATATTTCAACAGAAGACAATGTTCTAAAGATTGTTGCGTATATACTCTTGAAGACACTGCGCAATCTGTTTTGCTGTTGGTCGACACTCTGGATCTAAGCTCCAGCCTTTCTTCAGCATATCACAGACAACATCCGGTAGCCTTCTTGGCGAATTTAGCGGGGGCCTCCAGCCATCCGGCCTTGACAGGTTATCTCTTAGTGCTGAAATTACATCGCCATGAAAACCATAACCCAGTATGTCTTTGTTCATCAACACTGCAACGTCCTGCCCAAACCATATCTCCCAAAACAAGATTGTCATGCTGTAAATGTCGATTTTATTGGTCTGATTTTTACCCGATTGAAGTACTTCCGGTGCCATGTATGCCGGTGTACCATTTATCCCGTAGTCTATATTTTCAGTTTTCTTAGTATCGCCAACAATACTTAATTTGATGACGTTATCATCTGCTAACTGAAACCGTGAAACAAAAGTAATATTAACATGGTAAAAGATAAATCGCCACATTGTTTATTTTAATATTTTTCTAAATCAGACGCTGCAAACAATTTACTTCATTTTGATAGTTTTCTGGATTATATACAATAGGTTAACCTAAAGTAAACTGATTAATAAACTTTAAAAAAATACTTGTATAGTTTAAGAATTAAACACGCTTTGTGTTTATGTAGCATTTACCGCGACTTTGTTTTCTGAACAAACAAGATTTTAAGAATTTAAGTTTGAGATTATGTCATACATAGCCCATAGTTTAATTGAATCGTATCAATTGTCAGCCCGAGCAACTCACCAAAACATTTTCCAGTTTCATGTCCCCATGTGTGTAACCCTTGTCATGTATGTACTCGAGCCCACGACTGATCTGCAGGGCGTGGTCAAGCATTGTCTTTGCAGCCTCGTTCTGTCTGTGATGATTCTTGTCGAAACAACCGGGAATGTTCCGCTCTATTTTCTCTGGACCTCAAACCGATTATATAAAAATTATAAGATAATTGATCCCTTCAGTTTTATTTAGTTTTTTTTAGAATATCTTGATTTTTATTACATTGTACTTAATATTACTCAAATTGATTAAGGATTTGAAATAAAGCAGTTTACAACTAATATACCAGGTTAACATGCGTTTCTTCTTTTCTTAAAACCTTGGTAAGCGATTGATATATCCCGAACCATATTCTGCCGCTGACCGTATACGGAGGTTCTAAACGTTTGTTAGCTTCTTGTCGTGCCTATTCGTTTGAATTTGAATATAACGTTTAACGAAATCCTCCCAATTTCTTTATTGTCACTATGCTGAGGTGTTTATTTTTTAAAGTTGACTCTTAGTTATCCGAATATTCAATATTTTCGAGAAAACATAACTTAAAGGCACGTTTGAACGACAAAGAATGGACAATAATTTCACTACTGGTTTCATACAGT
Source organism: Corbicula japonica (assembly GCA_038501625.1). Classification (NCBI taxonomy): domain Eukaryota; kingdom Metazoa; phylum Mollusca; class Bivalvia; order Venerida; family Cyrenidae; genus Corbicula; species Corbicula japonica. The sequence continues at coordinate 1,173,756 of JAZAYU010000095.1, read as the reverse complement.
TTGCCAGCTTATGGTCGCTGATGGAAAATTTGAGATTTTTCGTAGGGAGAAATTAAATTACTTCTAAACGATAAAATGATCTTTTACAATACTTTTGACACACTCGCGTTACCTGTGTAGATGTGTTTAAGTGTAGTTTGACACATTTCCATGACCATGACCCATCGAATACCCCTTTCTCTCTTCTCATATGTAGCCCCATAGTACCTAACCACATTGATGTGTCGAAATTCTCTACAAAAGCAAAAACATGTAAAAAAAATAGAAATAGTATTTGAACAAATCAGAAAACAATTGAGAAAACATTATGGTCTCTAACAAATTATTGAAAAGGAGATTATTGAAGTCAAATGGCACAAAAATAAAAATATTGTTGCGCTCCACCTCAGAATGCCTGAGCTCTAGGTTCGAATCCCAGCTTAGTTAGCTTTGAACGAATGAACCCCTTTTGCTTATGTACCGACAAAGTGTCAATCACGTACTATGTGGGGTTTATAGGAAATACTGCATATGTTCGAATTAAACCAACACCAGTTCCACAGTAACAGAAGTTTAATTTGTCTAAATTTTATAACAGTCACAAATCTTCAACAATGCAAATAATTGTTTTGCATAACATAAATATATACTTTTACACCAGTTAAAAATCATCTGCACCGCAAAGCTAACGGCAAAATGTATTCTTATTTTATTCCTGGCTTATGTTTTAAATTAACAAGTAATCGATTGTTTAGCTTAAAGAACTGTCCCTTTTGCGTAAGTCACGGTATAAACTATAACGCCTAACTTTTATCAGTCCAGTTGATTTTCAATGCACAGGTATACTGTAATGTTCAGTGATAAATATAGTATAAGTTCTTGCAATAAAATGACTAGAAAATGGTTACTTCAATAAAATTTATAAAACGTTTGTATATATTAAAATAGCCTTTACTTAGGTTTCATATTTTGAATTAAGACTTGCCAGTTTTTTATAAAATTTTGCGTAAAGGCGGTCTTGTCAAAATTTCCTGGGAGACTGACCCCGTTGGTGGAAAATCCGGCCCTTTTATACTGCTAGGGTAACTTTGCCCACCTTTTACGGATAAACAACTCTATAAATCGGCGCGAAAAGACCACTGCCAAGAAATTCTGGGCAGTAGCGTTCCTGCGCCAAGAAATGCTGGGCAGTATGTCTCGAAATTACGGGCAACGCTAAAACACAAGGGCAAACACTCTGATAATAAATTTTGGACTTATACGTTACAACAATGATAAATTTTAAGTATTTCAATGGCTAAACATGTCAAATAGTTTACCAAAATACGGTTTTTAGGGAATTGACGAGGATTATACATCTTGGCAAAGTTGTAACTACGCACCGTTACTATGAAAACAATCCCATAGTGCAATTCACCAGCATGGCTGCATACGCACCAGAAAAATGTGTTGGAAATTAAACCACGAAATTTCAATCAATAACATAGATTATTTGAAGAGTAAAGTGGCCAAATTGTGCACATAGAACTGCATTTTTGTAAGAAACTAAATATTATCGTATTTACACGCTTACAGACCGTAAGCTGTCAAAGACAAATAATGCACAAGTTAACATTTTTCGGACGGGAGCAAAACATTGATACATGCGCTGTCACAGAGTGTTAAGATTTAAGTGTTGTTTCTTGTGAACAACCACGTACAAATCAACATTTCCGTGACAGCAAAGATCGGCGTGATGAAGCCTGGACTTCAATCATCAGCTTTAAACTATGCAGTGCACTGTTGTTAAATTGACAGTTAAAATGACAACAATTGAGAAACATAACAACAGATCCTTGGTGTGAACACAACTCGGGGACAAAGTCATAATTACTATGAAGTGCAGATAAGGTAAGAATACCACATCATAACAATATTGCATGCTTAGTTTGACTGTTCATAGATCCGCGCCGCCTAGAACTTACTCCAAATATTTAGAGGAATGCATGCTTCTTAAACCTTTAACATTTAATATTTTGACATTTTATATTTTTCATTTCTTGGCAAGCGTTACCTCTAAACGCCATGCATCAAAAACGTGTCGCATATTTAGTTTTAACAAAAAGTTTACAGAAAGTCATAATCTCAGCTTTAAATGATTAGGCACTGAAAATTTATAACAAAATTCACCTTTAAGCATCAAATCATCGGTAAACATGAATTAAATCCGGTAAGAAATTATATTCAAGTACTGTGTATGCAGAACTTTCACTTGACATATTCCCGATTGACAGTTGCGTAAAAAATTCGTAGACGGAAATAATATTTTCAATAGTCAGGTTATGTCCTTTAAACAGTAAGAAAAACAATCAAACTACTGTACGCTAACTTTAATTATCAAGAAAATATATATTTCTGTCCGATTTTATATGGAAGTATGATTTATATTATAAAAAACATCTATTTATTTGTAATTCGTCTAATTAGTACTGTATAACATGAGGCGGATGCATGATTTGCATCAGCCAATCAGAATCGAGCAATGTCTACACGGCTGAGAGCCGCATATACAAAAATACTGTGGTGGAAATTAAAATGGATTATCGTAGATTATAACTGGAAAAGGGAAGTAATTTATGTGTCTGAAGCAAGAGTAATGGTAATATTAATGAAATATTGCTATATTTAGGCCTGTCATGTTGTAAATTTGCCGATAACTTAGATAATTGTCCCGACTGAAAATCGGTCGGAACATGCGACACGAAAACTGCGTTCGGCGATATGACGTCGTAATTGCCATGAAATAAAAAAATGATAAATAAGCATTTACGACGTCATATTTATAGGACTACCTAGAACTATGTTAAGTGCAACCCAAAATACTAGTGTTCGCTAATAAATAAAATAATAATTTTATTGTGGTATGATCTCGATATAAAGTAAAGGGCTTGCCAAAAGCGAGAAAATTATTAAACGCAGCAAAAAGTCGAATTTCTTTTTATTTTAACAGTGAACGTGGCAGATGATAAATCACATCGATTCCAAGAAAGATTACATTTCTATCTTTAAAAAAGTTAAAATACTTATGACAATGTTTATTATGACGGAATCACATCAACAAAGACAATTGGAATGGAATACATTGAAGTGTTTGCAAAGCGAATAATAACCCTAAATAAATGTACTATATCCATATGCTTATAAATATTGAGATACCGGACACATAGATAATTAATTAATATTATAATTTTTAATTCAATTACAGTAACGTTATTATTGGAAAGTATACTAATAAGCCATTTACCTCAGTTTCCTGTCTTCTGTCAACACGTCCGTGACATTCGACTCAGAAACAGTCTCTAACGACACCTACAAAAATGAATGATCACCGGTTTAAAGATACATCTAACGAATACTTGGATGATTAAAGTTCAAAAATATACACTCTCCCAAAGTAGAAAGACCTGACACTTACGTGGATGTTGAAAGTGCAGAAACACCCCTAACCAAAGTTCTAATTTGTAAATTTTTGTTTACAGTTTTTAGTTAAGCGGAAAGTGCTTCTAGCCTGACTTGTTTTAATTATATACAATACTATAAGAGCTTCAGGCATGTGTTTCCTTATAAATATATATTAAAACTTATGTGGTACCGACGTGTCTTACCTTAAACCTTGTTTAATATCTTCATTGTTTTAAGCCCGTCTTTCCTGCTAATTATATATAATGCCTTAAATGTTGCAGAGATGTCTTTCCTGATTATGTAATTTTATGAAATACCTTTAGTGCTACAGGCCTGTCTTTCCTCTTGAGTTTTGACGCATAGACTATGGCGAAAGATCCTCTGCCTAGTTCTTTCTTCTTCTCCCACTCCAGTTCCGACAGTTCGAAGTCAAAATGCATGATTTCGTTAATATAGAAGATGTCCAGTTTAGAAAGAAGTTCCGAGCATCCATTCACATTGTCTATATTCCTTCGTAACGTCTCTAGCAGCTGTTGGTCTGCCTGTAAAGAGGATTACCACAGACTGTAAATTTACATTTTCAAATATTAATGAGTCAGGTTATCCCACGAGAAAACTTCGTGATAGCTTTTATTATTTTCAGTAACCTCAATAAACGAGTTTTGAATAAAACATTCAGAAAAAGTGTAAACTGTTCCCAAATAGATTTTCAAAGATTGTTCACTTCTTCTGACCTGACTAATTAAGGACAATAAACACACTATACATGTTAGCTTGCACACCGAAGTGTTGTATTTTGTCCCTGCCTTAATTTGTTCCTCTACGCTTTTTGTAATGTAGAGCAAAGGAGTGTATCCGACTTTGTTTCAGTACTTCTATCTTATTTATGACATTGAATTCGATTCTATATACATTAACATTTAAATTGTGTCATGTATATCAAGTAAATGTCCATATTTACCTCTAGGAAACCGGGTAAACGTTTGGCTGCTTCATCAATGTCTTTAAAGAATCGGTCAAAGAACTTTCTCAACTTCGCCGAGAAATCCTTGTTTCCAAGTATTGTTCCCAAATACAATGTTGTTGCTTCCGCCATTTTCTTAGATTTGGTGTTGTTGCTATAGTCATCTCTGAAAACAGTCCATCAACCATTTTTCCACAATACGATTATAAGCAATACCAAATGTATATTTGTTTACTTTTCATACTAGTTTTCATTAAATTAAATCAAATTTGTCATATTATATGTAGATTGAGTAATTAATAAATGTAGATTTCTTTTTATGGTTATATTGTTATTTGTACGTTAAACTATTAATAATTGTTTTCAACTGTTAATTGGTTAAATTACTCACTAAATGTTTAAATGTAGTTCTGTTGTTTTATTACATGATACGGGAGATAATAAGATTTCGATATTGTCTAGATATACTGATGTTATTATAAACCCATGCTCTTATCCTCTAATCTTTTTTTGTTGGCTGTGTGAGGAGTTTTTGAATATGGCTATTCCTGCTATGCATTACAATGACTATTGACTTTTCGAACGCAGCTTACCTAATACTTACTTAAATATTCGCCTAACATCCTTTTTGTCTGTATCCAGCATCCCAATACAGCTAACAGCGCCACCTAGCGTGGAATATATCTTCTCTATTTTCTTCTTCTTTTTCGCAAATAGCGCCTTCTCCGGTACGACTCGAATAGTCTTCATCATGTGTGCAGTTCTTCCGCCAGTTAAACATGCTTAAAATATTAAAACCACATAGCCTGATTGTGTTTATGTCGTACTTTGTACGATATGAGTTTGTATTAAATATAAAAAAATGTGTTGAAATTAGGTGGTACAGTTCGAGTAGAATTTATAAAAAAGGCACATCCATAACCGAAAAAGATAGACGTGGTTTACATCAATGTAACAGTATTTCTTATCATGATTAATGGTAAATTTGAATGTCGTTAATTTATTATTTTGGTGATCTTGCCTCAAACAGGAGCGTTTTTGGAGTGGCGGCTGTGGAAAAAATGTACATTCAATCTTTGAAATCCGTTGTGAAGTTACATTATTATATTAGGGGCTAGGCTGCGAAGATTAATTGGTGCCAACAAACAGACTCAATCAAACTGAACCTGAAATATTCTGTGTTCGGTGGCTTTCAAAGTTCCTTTTTATATACTCAAACACACATACCTTCCAGTTCCTTAATTTGATGGTCCATGAGACCCAGCTCCCTACTGAACACCTCTATGATCTCTTTATCTATATTTCTGAGTACACCTTTTTCGCGAACCCAGTCGTCTATTGATCTTGCTATACGGTCCGAAATTTTCATTGTCGCGTAGTCAACAATATTTTTCCACTTCTTCTCTGCGGACGGACAATCGTGGCCGTCTTCCCAGTTACATACACTGGAACCAATATAAATGTTTTACTGGAAACAATGAACTTGCTCATAATGAGAATCAAAGACCTGTGTATCAAACCAGAATGGCAAAGTGAAGAAAATATTATTGAGTTGTGCTCAAGCCGGGGTCTAGGCTGAGTGGACAGTAACATGCATTTCCATTACTGCCCATGAACTGACTCTAACTCAAATCGAGTCTGCAATATAGTTTGCAATATGCAACATATTTGTCGATGGCATTCAGTCCCTTTTTCATCTTTTTTGAACAATCGCATTCTGCGTGTATATCGTCTTTTTCTTATATTTCTTACCCTCTAAGCGTTCAAAACTGCGTCAAATTCCAATTTATTTAGCCATGAAAATGTAAAACGCGAAGAAGTAAAGATTATTAAAAACTGATTAAGCGGTCTTCTGTTCTTTATGGTCTGCACTCCTTACAGAAACTTGCAGAAACAGCCATCATTAATGCATCTTTAGCTAAATTTATTTCTTTACTCAAATCTATGTAGCAATGAGTATTTCGACCAAAATTCATTTAGCCATTTTTCACCATTTGCAATGTTTGCGACCCCTTAAGAATTACTTCTTCCTTCTATCTAAGTTATTGTAAATCTCTATGAAATCTCTATGAATACTTACTTATTAACGAAGTGTCATGCCTGGCGAAGATCTGTTGAAGCATTGCTGTTACGAAATATTTCAAATTGCAATACTCTTTGGATTACTTACTTTCTGACGAAATCTTTTGCCTGGAGAAGGTCTTTTACAGCATTGCTGATTCGATATATTTCAAATTCGACTTTATCTTTAAGACGTTTCACACTTTCGTTTGCATTCTTCTGCAATAAAGTATATATTTTATGAAGAGGTGTTCATTCATGTCAATGGGCACAGTTTATCATTTTCAACGTATCACAAGTTGGCAAACATTTTGTAGCGAACCGCCTATCCAATTAGGATAATAGGTTACTACAACGAGTTCGCTTGGGCCCGGCTTTTGGCAACTTCGGTAAAGTAATAATGGAGGCTAAATAAGGTTTAAAATTTATTTGTTTAAACCTTAACAAATAACTTTATTGTCATGTCAAAGTATGCAAAACTTTAAACAAATTACTAAAAAAACACTGTGCACCCTAGGTAGTCGTACTATTATATTACTGATACATGTATGAGAACAAATATAAATTCAGTCACTCGTAGTTCTTAAAGTTTACCGAGTGGTAATATTTAGACACTTAGTCGTCCCGCTGGGTAAATTACACAACTTTACACTAAATATTGAAATTAGTCACGGGATCTAACACACTGACGAATTTGCTTTTATTCTACGAATTTTCACTATCACTATTTATATATAATTTACCACACTTCAAATAGAAAGCCTACACTGTCATAATGGTTAAAATACCTAACTTAGATAATATCGATTTTTAAGCTTCGGTAAAACAACGGCACTTAGAAAATCTGAACACAATCACTATTGGATGATTTTAGCTTGTTTATCTAAACTCGCACGTAAAACACTTTAACTAATTATGACACACACAGAACACTTGTTGGCAATTATACCACACTTTGGCGATTTTTAAGGAACACACCCGGTAAACACTGGAGATGGCTGAGCTTAAATTTTAGACACTTTGGTTATTTAAACAACTTAATTCATTTTAAAAACTTTTAATTACTACACTTTAGTATTTCTCACCTCTTCTTGGGACATTTTTAAGCACTTTGAAATATAATTCTAGGCGATATTTAAGTTTGACCAAACACTAAAATATTTGGAGAGCTAACCGACGCTTACGGTGTCCAAAACAACACCAATTGAATTTCCCGCCGTAGCTGCTTTTATATGACCTTGTGACGTCATACAAAGATCGCGTGCGCATACTGTGAAGATTGCCGTCCAAACACGGAAGTGGTGGGGAATTCAGAATAAGTTTAACGATTTCACAACTATAAAGTAATGATGTGTGATGAATAATGATACACTGACACGCTATAGTGATGAGTGATTGATTACTATGGGATTTTAATACGGATAAAGGTCATTTATGACGTTCGAGGTAAATACAAACCTTTACAAATTTTCCGTAAACACAGAGAAAAACAATGCATTTCTAGCGGTGCACAGTATCTGTTAACAATAAAATATACAATATTCAATCATTTCATGAATTGAAAATATCATTTATGCATTTTTCTGATATGCATAACATACATAACAACAAGTCAAAACAGTAATAAACGACAATCAAATGGGTGGGAGGGGAAAGCCCACAAGTACACATTTATTCTTAATAAGAATTTCAATAAGAAGGAAGACACACTTTTGGGATAATTAATATGAACGACTGAATGTAAATATACATTGGTACAGTGAATTTCCAAAATTAAATATGAATTAAAGGGTCGTTACGATTTTACTAGATCTAATCTATTGTGCAAGAAAGACGAATCAATCAAATTGGTCATCGAGCGTTATAAGGTTATTTCTCTAATCTGTTATTTTATTTTTATTGCATGTATTTTGAAAGTATTTTGGTATCCGTAAGCATTGTCTACAAATTTGTTTTACAATAAAAACAATACTGTAAGTTGTAAGAAAAAAAGAACCCATAATGAAGAATCACACCTTCAAGTCCTCGACGTATCCCAGGAGATCCATGTCTTCTCTTGACATGGCATGTTGTTTGCAGGTTGCCCTCAGTAGATACGAAGCACGAGACAGGAAAGACGACAACCACCTAACAAAAAAGATATCATTTTTATCATGCTTGACTGTGAACTTCAGTTTTCTCAGTTAAATTAAAGTGATAATTTATTTCCAGAGTTTTTTTTTCATGCTGGTCATATAAGGGAATAATATTGCAAATGGGAAGAAAGCGGGATCACGTCTGAGAATAAGAAGATATATTCTAAACTAACAACGAAAAAATCCAAACCACGTACCAGTAGTGTGATACCATGCCCTGCCTGAGAGATTTTGGAACCAACTGCGAAACCTTCTCTAACAATAGGTTGTGATCGTCAGTTCTGGCGTTGTACTGCTTGAACTTCATCATTATTTCAGCTGACTGAAAAATAACAACAGAAAAGCTTTTCGAACAAAAATTTTGAGAAGAGCATTGTTTACAAGTTAAAATGTATTATCATAAATCAAAGTTGAGTACATCAGTTCAGGAATACATAGTTTTGTGGTATTTTTTATTCTCGGTGGTTTATTTTTTATTGAAAGCACACGTATAGTTGACGTATAACAAAGATTAAATTTAATATATTCGATTCATACTTTTTTGACGGATATGAAGTGGACCTGGTGTGACCGCAGTCCCGGGAAAACCTGGGAGATTTTCTGAAATGTGTCCTGTTTGACATCGTTTGACATCGTGAAGGTCTTTTGTTCCCACTTGTTACCTATGAACAGGGACGCCTCTGGACTGAAGTCCTCACAGGAATTAACAACGGTCTTCAATAAATGGCCAAGCTGCAAGTCATAAAACATATGTATATAAAGTCTTTGAAAACGTCATCCGAGAAATTTAAAAAAAGATCACTTTTCATCAAACTTGAACATGATAAAGATTGATCGTGAAAAAGCATCTATTAATAAGGACTGTGAAAACGATAAAAACGATAAAACAGGATAGTCCGGAACGATAACAAATTTCGTTGTGGATTATTTTTTATTTTTTTATTTTTTTTTTCAAATTGATCACACTATATTTTTATATACTTAGTTTCTAATCGGAGAAACTGTGTTTTGTGAATATGACATTTCTAATGTGCCTAAGTCGCTTTTTTGGATATGTCTTCTTAAGATTACATGATAGCGAAAGGTAAAAAATGAATGTTACCCTAGTTTGTTGCATTCCTCCTGCAGTGTTGGTGTTGATAACATAAATAAAACCGAAAGCTTTGGACAGGTACGTCTGTAGCCTCCGATCAACGTTATCTCCTCCATCGATGCCAGGTGTATCAACAAGAACCACACCTTTCTAATGTGTTGAACAATAATGTTGTTTAAAGAACTGATTGTTGAAATGAATGATATCTTAGCAACTCGAAATCAATTTTCGAAACAGGGAATCGTTAATCAGGTGTAAACAATAAAATTCCAGTCTTCAATTTAGTGGCATTCTCCTCAATATCTTATATATTATAGATTGCCATTCAATTGGCAGGAACAATATTGCATATTTTACTGCTCACCCCAACTAGACGCAGGTTGTAAGATGACCATAAATATATATTTACTTTTTTAGAGTTTATATATCAATCTCCTTCTTATTTTAGATTTGGAATATGATTAAATATCTTTTGAATTATTCTTTAATTAATATCAAGATATTAATGATAAAAATCAGTTCTGGATTTTATGTTTGTATAAATTATGGTTTTTAAACAACAATAATATTGAATGAGTTCATGCACTCTTTCAATATTACCTGATATCTTTCGTTGCATTCAAACACTTCTTAACTTGGCCTTAAATGTGCAATTTACCTTACGGGTTCGCTCCCAGCTAGAGGCACTATCATTTGAAATTCACAGTAGCGCTATTTGTGCAGTGTGGCGGCCATAAAAAGTCTCCCCGTACATATAGTCAGTACTGTTATCAGTAAAATAACCCATTACCGGTGTCATACAGTCATTGTTACGTATATCAGGGCTATCCGATCAACCTTTTTGGGGTTGTCCCGGTTAGCTCAATTGGTTGCGTCGCAGGAATTGTAGGGCTAGGCGCTGTCGCCGTGACGGTACGGGTTCGCTCCCAGCTAGAGGCACTATCATTTTTATCACAATTTCAAATGATTTGTTTAGAAAAATGTTAAGCGACTGATCATATTGATTCTGTTAGATTTATTTCCCAAACAATATTTTTATGAGAAATGTTGACTTACACCGAGTGTAGGAAAGGGATAGAAAACTTCACATCTTTCATACGGGTTGTCATCTGATTGGTTCATCTCCGCCACACAGTCTTTAAACTCTTGTTTGCCTGACACACTACCTATTAAATGAACATAATATATGATTCTAAAAACGCAGTGTGTTGATTTTTATCTGAATATATTTATACGAGTAAACCTTATTATTTAAAACAAAACCAGCGACACAAAATCATATAATATAAAGTTGTTCATTAGATGAATTAGTCATGAACTAGTCATTCCTAGACAATATCATATTCAACTTTGTCCTTTGGCCGGTATTTAAAACGTTGTAAAATGGTATATGTTACGACAGAAAGACACCGGCATAATCTTCATAAATTTAATGTACATTTTTCATTTTCAAATGGAAAGAAATAACCCCCCAGTTTAATTACTTTATTATACTACCCCCGTTTTTCGAGGAATCTGTATAAAAGAAACAACTTAAACAGCCACTGTCGCTTTTCTCACAGCTTCTCTCGAGAAGAAGCAGTTACTTGTTAAAACATTTATGCACTAGTTAACGCATATATCTTATGTAGATGATCTTACACTTACTTAACTTGACTATCTTCGGTGAAATCTTTCTTTCTCTCTCAGCACTGTCGGACAAAAACATTCGTTTGTAGTAGAAAATCGCCTCTTCTCTTTCATGACAGCGTATCTCACAGAGAGTGTTGGTACATTTTAGCGAGTCAGTTGGGAAGAGTTCTGTCTCTAAGATCAAGTTCAGAAGACTTGACTTTCCAGAGCCCACCTCTCCTGCTACAACAATGGTACACTCCCCAGATTTAAGGGATTCTTTTCTGTCTTGGAATGTCTTTGGTATGTCTGAAAATTAAACATTATTGCAGTGTTCAAATATTAAAAATATACCCTCAATATAGATATTTTGAAACTGATCATTGTATAACAATGCACGCTTCTCCTCTCTACTTTTTATTTGTATTGGGAGGCTGTGTCTACTGGATGTTGCAATTGCTGATAAGCATACACTAACCCAAAGTTCTAATTGGTCACATTTTGTCTGTATTTTTTATTAGCAAGACATTGAATTCACTCTTTATTTATGATCATATGACAATAACACTCTTAAACTTCAGCTTATATCTTGTAATAATTAATTTTGGAACAGTTTGGAGAGAGTTATCTTTAATTTTGATAAAAATGCATTTCTTGCATAAAAAGGTCAAGCAAATAGAAATTTGCTCTTAATTTCTTGTTTTGTTTTAATCGGACCCCTCATTAATAGGAAAATTATAAAAGCTTATTAATCATTTGTTTAAATAAATCCCCTTTAAAGTATCCAAATTTTAAAATTACCTCCCTTTCAATTAAAAAATGTTCTATTTTTGATTCTGCGGTGTAATTAAATGGTATTGGATTCATTTAAGAAAACAATCAAACACGATTTTTAAAACAAGACATTAGATAATTGATTTCAAGACAAAGCAGTTCGTTCCACAACCTCTCTTGACGTAGGGAAGAAACGAAACTAGCATACATTGTAAACATATACAGTCAATTGATGACCAACTAGAACTTTGGTTGAGTGTATTTCGCCTTTTTTCATTATTACCTTCTTACTACATATATCGATTTCAGTTAGATTTTAGCTTGCAAACAAAACATCAAACGAGTTACGCGGCGACAGATATTATCGTTGAACCGTAGCGTGGAAGTTTATTTGACAGAACGTTGTTCATAGTTAATCATGCCTTCTTGTTGTTTTAAGCCACACATTTTGCTATTGTTTCCACATGTGCTATGAGGATGAACCCACAACGACAAAAATGATTGACAGCAAAACCTTATTTGGAAGTAAAACCTGGCGTCATTTGATTGGAGCGGCAGTTCTAACAGTCGTCGCATGACAAGAAACAAGATCGGTTTCTTCTGACGTGTTGAACCGCAACACATGTTTACGGAGGTCGCTCGTTGGATCAAAATCTAATTGAAATCATAATTTGTAGTAAATAAAACTAAATTGATAAAGTGAGAGGTTTTCTTAATCCTCAGCCGTAGCAGGAATTTGAACATGTTATACGCCTTTCCAATAATTCGATGAATTTATTTGGTTACCTCCCCTGTCCAGTCACGTGACTGCTCTACAGGATAAATGATTGCTCGCTGTAATAACGTTATAGGGAATATGTACTTACAACTGTCTTTTTTTATCATAAAATTCTCTTTTGAAAAATATATTTTCTCTTTGAATTAGTAATAATACATCAGCGTCATGATATTTTTGAAAATAATTTATAAAACAATCAGGTTTCTGACTAAAAGTGTCAATTCATTATTCATCGCATTAAACACTAAACGACTTGAACTAACAGACAGTCGCAGTGTTCTCTTCACGGCTTAATTGAGTCTCGTTTCCGGATTAGCGTGTCTATTCAACTACTGACATCATGTTGTGATTATGTCGGCGGCGATTGATTTTGAAGGCGGCATGCCATAAACATGTCAAACTGTCTCGCACACGGGGTCATCTGTCAATTACTTAAAGGGGCAGATATCATTGACCAATAGAGATCGTGTAATTACTATTTGCAAGGTATCTACACCTCCCAATTCTTAAGTATTTCGGAGTCCTTTAACTACCGGATGTGCCAGCAAATGTATTTGATTTAGCACTTAAATGGATTCTCAATCAACATTACGACACGTTATAGAAACAAAAGCCGTCAATAAGAAACAAATCTTGTCAAAACATTTATATATGTTTAATTAAGAGTTTGGGCTTTTATGCCAAAATTACAATTTGTCAAACCTAAGAAATCTAAATTGGATATGCAACCATATTGTGATATAAATATTCCCATCTTTTTGGAAGCCGGCATCTAAATCCTTGGATTTTATTCTACGAATGATACTTCTACAACAAACAATCAGATTACCGATCCTGTTTTATTTCAAGACAGAATCAATCATATTTGGTTGTGAAGTATACGTAACATTTTAAATATTCAGATTGTATTTTTTTGTCTACAGATCATGTAACCAGATGTTGACATATCACGATTTCCGGATAATAGCGCATTACTAGCCTTAGCAATTTGCAACATTTTCACCAGTAAAATATATTTTCAGCAGAAAAGATATTAAGAAGAAATTGTTGTACATAATTGGTAAAATTAATGCTTATGTTTGTCCAAATTGCGTTTCATACTGCCTACTATCAACAAGAATGGTACATGTTCTTAATTCATTAAAAATCTAAATATCTAACAAATAGTAAACATAAAAAAGTCTGGCTAGAATAACAGACCAGCAACTTATTTTTTCACCGCCGGCGACGAACGCAGACCTGCAATATAGCGGATAAGGTTAGCTATTATGTGCTTAAGCCATTAGCCCGATCGTTCAGCTATCCTGCAGAGCCTCGTTTTGGATTGATTTTCGGTCGCGGGAAGTAACTCGTACAGGACTTCGAAACTGTTTATTGGAAAGGCGTATATAGCGTTATGTCTACCAAGAACGTTAGAAAATGCACAATAAAACGCATTTGTCGTCCAGCTTGTCACGTGTTTGAAGTAAGTGTTTTTTCAATTTAAGTTCTAAGTTGGGAAAAGATAAAAGCATTTACGGTTTTTTTCCAGTAACGGGAATAAAAACTACCTTGTAAGAGATGAAAGATGAAAATGGAACTTTGAATATCGTTGCATAATATTGCATGCTCGATGGAGCCTGTTCAGCCAATGCCCACAGTATAAACTCCAGTTACTTTAGGTATTATTACAACGAAACTTAAATACGCATAGTTGTATAAGATTTTATTATTTAGAAAACTGCTTACATAATTAAGACTCCTTAAATGTATGTAAACATTAAAGTTAAATGCATTTTTATAAATATTATTTGAAATATTTATTAAGTACATAGCAATTAATTTTAACAAACCAATAAGACTACATGTAATGGTGTATGAACACTATTCAAAATCAGCATTTCAAATACTAAAAAGGCTACAATTTTGATATCGTAGTATGAATAGAAAAAGTGAAATAAGAATATTAGGCAATCAACATGATCAAAGATTTAAGAAACTGTACATATTTATCCATAAAAAATCGATGGTGTTCATAGAGTGTGTGGGGTTTAACTTGAACTTATCTCAAGTCGTTTACCTGGATGTGTTTTTTCAAGATCAGCCTTGATTGTTGCCGTCAGGTCCGAGTAGAGTTGTTTCCCTTTCTTATATTTTTCGTACAGAATAGTTCTTTTCTTTTGATGTTCTTTAGAAGCATTTGCCAAATTATACTTCCCTTCCTGGAAATATAAAAATATAGATTGCTTAGTATCGAATGATTTTAAAGATATACGATTTAAAATAATGTTAAATATTTCAACAACTGCTAACAATTCGTATATTAATGTAACTTACACCAATGCATACAAAGCATTTCAGAAAAAAGCGAATAGAGCACATTATTGATTCATGCTCAACAATATGTATTTTGAACCGTTTAATAGACGTTTGATATTTAAATGTTAAAGGTCGGTACTTTCTTGTTTAATTAATTGTATAAAACGGCATACGATACTCTGTCCTGAATATTTAGTCATTGAAAACAAAGAAACATTACATTTTTTTAAGTATTTGAATATTTGTATTTGCGATTTTTAGTGCAATCTGTCTGGCATTGGTTGGTGTTTCTATAAAAAAAGGCAACTATATGTTCAGCAAACATGTGCCTCCAGACAAACGATTGTCATTTTAAAAATCAAAGACATAACACTATGCAGTTAAAAACGGCGAATTGAATACATAATAAAAGTCTATATTATACCTCATTTGCATAAGCCCTTCTGTATTTAATATGACGTCATCCAGTCCATAAATCGCATATTGACCGGCTATCCGGTCCATAATTCTTATATTGACCGTTTTTGATTACTTCAGAATCTAATATAAGAATAATTATCTTATAAAGTGCGGGTCTGTTGCCTAGTAATATTTAATTTGATTAACAAAAATGGAATAGTAAAAGGCGTGCTTTATATGCCTGATGGCTTGTAAATAATAAAAAATCTGTATGGGATTTTTTACACACTGAACAAATCAAATTATTATTTAAAAGCAAATTATAGTAAAAATGACAGCAACAAAAGATATGAAAGAATTTAGATTCGGTATAATATAACAAATAAAACATGGCATTGAGGGCAATATGCAAGTTTACGGACTGGTTGGTCAGACTGAGGAAGGTATATGGCCCTCAGCTGCGCTTCGGGCCATATACCTTCCTCAGTCTGACCAACCAGTCCGTAAACTTGCATATTGCCCTCAATGCCATGTTTTATTTGTTAAATATATTCCGGATATGCAAAATTAATGTTTTCTCATTAGTCAGAATTCAGCGCGAATATCTTAGAGACAATACTTTTTAAGCGAAACTTGCATATTAAGAATTTCACTCACACCACATAATTAACGATAATGAAAACGCGTTGGAACGATCAATGGCAAAGTAGAAGTAGTAGTTGTTGTTTTTTTTCTTTCGATTTGTTAAATATCTCTAAGTTCCCTTTAGACTCTTTCTCCGTCGTTATCAGAAAATAAACGACTGTTGTAAACCAAAATCTAGAGGCCTCTGATTGGCTGCTGAGTGACATCACACTTGCTCTCTGTATCTATTTTAAAAATTCTCTCTCAAGCTGCTTATCAACAAGCTGTATTGCTCATCACAGTAATCCATGATAAACCTTGACATGGATAAAGCATGATCGAGTAAATATGCACCATTTGTGATAAAGATTAGAAGAAGTACAGCCAATACTTTATAAACCAGCAACTGGAAGGTGTAAACAGCACACTGAACGGCATAAAGAGGCAAACATTGTGCAACATTTGTGCAACTCGAAGGTTTAACATATCGCAGTAACATAGACATTCCAAACATATGTATGGCAATAAATCAGTGACCAGGTTAAGTGGCATGTAATTGCTTGCAGCATCCCAGTTGGAAAAAGGGTAAACATGCATAGATCTGTAATATGACTCAAAGTTCATTGTATTTTTAAACCTAACGCAAGCTGGTGTTGTTATGTACATGTAAACGTGGGGAATACCGCCTAGTTTAAACCTCAAGGAAAGATAACTGAAACTCGCTAAGGATACTCTGGGGGTTATAGCCGCCAGACAAAATTGGTTTGCTACTGTCGCTGTCTGCTGAAAGTACAGACATGCGCATTGAAACAGTCAAAGTTCCCTTTTCATCTTTTTCAATATCACAGTAGCGTTGTTTGTGCCGTGTGGCGGCTGTAAAAAGTCTCCCCGTACATTCAATCAGTGCTGTTATCAGTTACGTCCTTTGAAGGTCGTTGAGCACGAAATTTATGTACTAGGTCAATAGTACTTCTTAAATTGCTTTTGTTTTCATATTTCAGCCAGTTTATAGATGGGTGGTTTCAATATCCCAGCCAATATAGATTCGGATATTGTTCAATCACCTCATCCTGCTTTTTAAATTTTGCCTTTGGCGTTGACTGTGATATGCAGGATTTATATTCTCAGATCCCCTGTCAAAATTCTATTTTGTTTAGTTCCGCCCATTGTTTTCTCGTTTAGGGCAAACCCATTCTTTTATCTGGGGAAAATACGCATACGCCGCTGAACATGGAATGGTATTAATCTGAAAATACCGCACTGAAGGTTCCATGTTCACCGTTATATGCATACCATCGTTTTGGATTGATCAAACTTGTACTGTTTTTTGGTGTAAATATTGAGTTGCGCTCAACCCGGGGCTAGGCGGCGTGGGTAGTAATATGCATTTCCATTACTGCCCATGAACAGGCTCAATCAAACCGAGCCTGCAATAGTTTCATATGTCGTGTTCGGTGGCTTTCAAAGTTCCCTTTTCATCTTAGTCAACAAAATATATTCTAATGAAATCCAGCTGAAAAAAGCAAACAGTGGGCAGTAATATGAATTTCCATTACTGCCCATGAACAGGCTCGATCAAACCGAGCCTGCAATAGTTTCATATGTCGTGTTCGGTGGCTTTCAAAGTTCCCTTTTCATCTTAGTCAACAAAATATATTTTAATGAAATCCAGCTGAAAAAAGCAAACAGTGGGCCGTAATATGCATTTCCACTACTGCACATGTTGTATAAATACTATGAAAATACATTAAACAATAAAAAAGTTACAGCTAATAACACTACCACAGTAAGGTGAACTCGTATAAGGTTATCGTTTTCGTTAATTGTTTGTGGAGTCTTATTTAAAACTGATTTCATTTTATTCACCCATGCTCTCTTTATACTTTGCTTTTTTGCTGTGTGTGGAGACTGTGTTTTCTGAGTGTAGCCTTTCTCGATATGCATTTCTCGTTTTCTACTAGCGATCGTCGGTTCTTAGACTTAAATAATCAGAGCGTGTTAGATAACGAAGTTAAACATCACTTTCATATAACGAAGTTAAACATCTCTTTCATATGACGAAGTTAAACATCTCTTTCATATAACGAAGTTAAACATCTTTTTGCATACAAGGACGGCGTTACTACTTCTTAATACGGTTAATATGGTTTGAGTTTCTATTACATATTCAGATTGAAATCGGAGGCTTTAGTTTGTAGATTCCTTGAAGGTTGAATGTTTTGCGTTAAACTTTTCTATATGAAATATAACTTTCAAATTAACTTTCAAGGATGGCATGAAAACAGATACGTTTCAAACTCGTAAATGTGTCACGTTCGCATTAGTGCAGTTTTATATTTAAATGAAAACATGTGCATGTCGCATATGTACATGTACAATTCTGTGTTTAAGATAACTAATTTTCCCTCGTAATTAAAAAAAATATTTTTCCATCAGTCGTCAGTGTTGAAAATCGCTTTAAAATGTGTACATAAATTGATGACAATTGTTTATTTGAATGTCTGTGCATGGAAAGAGCGACACATCTTATAGACACATTCTTATGGATGAAATAGAACTTTGAAAGCCACCGAATACGACAAATATCAAAATATTGCAGGGTCGGTTTGATTGAGACTATTCATGAGCAGTAATGAAAATGCATTACCGTTCACGCCGCCAAGCTCCGGGTTGAGTGCAATTAATATAAGTATCGTACTCAACTATCATTTGGGTTATATTATTGATAACATTACTGATTGAATGTACGGGGAGACTTTTTACGACCGACACACGGTACAAACAATGCTAATGATAATTAAAAAGATGAAAAGGGGACTATGAAAGCTTTTCAAGGACTTGGTATTTGGGATATTGCAATTGGGCATTAACTACAACAACATATCGGATGTTTTTATTCAGACGTTTGTAATTGTGGAAATAGTCCCTGTATCACAAAGCACCCGAGAAATTACACTTCTATCTGTTGATTTTCGTTTGATTTTAAAGCTAATTTGATTGTTAGGCAAATCATACATACGTCTAAGTGCATTAATATATGCAATTACCGTATCTTCAGGCGGCCGATTATGTAACCAGTACTCTAGTATCAGTTCCTTTATCTTGTCAAACCCTGACACTCCCCTTATGACGATACCCCAGTCTCTAGCTAATCCAACAGCTGAACTGAGGTCAAGGTTCAGTATATCGTCAATGTTCTGTATACGAGGCACATGGGCTGCCATTTCGGTATCTTGAAGAAGCGGTAGTATGCCACAAACTTAACTTCTTAAGATCTACCAAAAATCGGAATTTAAAGGTACAGTTACAAACAAATATTTTTGTAATGTCATTACTGACGTCTTTAAGACGTTTTTTTTTTATCATTTATAAAGACAGCTATCATCAAAGAGGAAAGATGGCTTTTATATACGCATACATGTGCTCTACTTGTTGAACAGCAAATACGTTTAGCCTGGAACGCACATATTTTCGACGTACTTGTTAAAAATAACAATGATTCTTATGCAGTTCAATATTAGTTCATTACTTCCGTATTTTGGTGAAAGTAACGAATATATCATATGTTATAGAATTTAACTTAATGTTTAAATTAAAAAAATTAGTTTAACAACTTAAATCTATCAATCCATAATATATATTCTTTTGACACATTCGATGTGTTTCAAGTTTTAAACCACGTCAGTTATTATGTACAAACGAATAACTTAATTTAGAGTTGAACAACTCTTTTTATGTACAAAGAATGTAGAAAGAAACTTTTTACCTTTTTTATTTTAATCTTAATCGAGTCGCTTTTATTGCTTTACCCCAGCTTCTACCTTTCAAATACCCAATCCTTCTAAGTACATTGAAATATTTATACGTAACTTTTCAGTCTAGAGAATAAACCATGAGTATTTGTTGGCATTAGTTGTAGAAAATCTTGTACATCGTTAAGCAGAACGCAACATTCTTTTAAAAAATATACTTCTATTCAATGTCGGGTAAATAAGAAGCATTGTATTTCACCCGTCATTGTTCCATATGAATTGCGCGGAGAAGTATGGTGGTTGATTTATGCCATTTTGATTTATTCGTTATTTCGCCGCGAAATAACGCCAAGCGAAAAGACGAAATAACGAAATTACGCCAAGCGAAATTACGAAAAGACGCGACGTGAAAAGACGCGTGGCATTATTTCGTTATTTCGTCTTTTCGCGTGGCGTTTTTTCGTTATTTCGTCTTTTCGCGTGGCGTCTTTTCGTTATTTCGCTTGGCGATTTTTCATTATTTCATTTTTTCGCGTGGCGTTTTTTCTTTATTTCGTCTTTTCGCTAGGCTTTTTTTTTTCGTTATTTTGTCTTTTCGCGTGGCTTTTTTCGTTATTTCGTCTTTTCGCTTGGCGTTAATTTGCGGAGAAATCAGCCACCATAGAGAATAGCGACAGACAAAATGTTCAAAAGTACCCTTAACTAGAGGATATTGATCTTCTCGTTGCATCTCATTTTAAAATTAAATCAGATGTTCTATTTAAAGCGACATACTGTTGATTTGTCTAAAAAAGAGAATTTGTATATTTTAAGAATAAGTAACTGAATCTCAATCCGTACTTCTTGCTATAAAAATCTTTAAATAGGACAAAAGGGTAACGCCTAAGGATCAATCGTATACAATTCAAAAATCATATACATGTAGCACTAAGAGAATGTGTGTGTATATAGCTTTTGGTGAAAGACGTTTTTTTTTTCTTTTAAAGCACCTGTTTAGTGATTTACAAAACAATATATACACACATATTTTAACAATTTTAACAATTGTAATGACAATTCATTGTTTATTTATATGAAAAAAAAACAACAACTATCGATGCCTGTATCTTATTAATGTCCTTTATCATCGCATGTTCCATAATTCAGTCATAAACGTTGAGTATTTCGAGAAAAACTAAAGATTGCGTCCCCTACATATGTAGGGTACATATATGCAGTGTAAACTGAACACTGGTAACCTAGTTGGCACGACTGTCATTCAAAGTTATGTGCTCTTTACTGGGGACCTAGATACATCATTAAACGATTTCCAATGTAATCATATATTATGTAGACTGGTTAACTTGGTACTCAGCAAACTTTGAGTTTTTTCCATAACTTTTTCTAAATAAATGCCAATATCTTTATTCTCTCTATCTATGTTTGCATTTATCACTTAAGTCATAAAAAATACACTTAACCAAAGTTCTAACTACACCGATCAAATTTTTTAAAATTTCTCCGCATAGAATTAGTCAACAGTCTTCAAATTTGAAACATAATTAGATGCACAATTTTTAGTTCTTTTTCTGAAATTTCCGTTGAAATCCTTCCGTGCGTTCTTGAACCAATGGCATTTAATCGAGGTGAGTAGCTTTTGTATAGATGATATACTGAAACCGGCAAAAACTGCTGAAAAATCTTCTGTGTAACAGCTAAACAATCGCTTTATTGCAGAATTGCATAGAATTGTTCGAAATTACTTCAAAATTCATATTTAAACAATGAGACATACATTTTCGTTTACGGAGAATATACACACTACCGACAATTTTGTGACTTTTGGTTTTACCCCTACGTTGAATAAATGTCATCGGTTTCTTAACGAGTGAAGAGAATTTAATAAATTTTTAATAAACAGAAGAGATAATGATGTGTCTTATTATATTTCAAGTTTGCAGTATATATTTTGAATCCTTGCTGAGAAATTAAAAAAAATGATCGGTGTAGTTAGAACATTGGTTAAGTGTACATGGAAAAAATCCTAATGCTAAGTAAAAATAACGTTTTTCCTGAACAAGTATTTAGCACAAACAAACTTGAGACTATTTTTTTTGAAATTTTCAGATAATGCGAATCTTAGCCGATAGAGAAATCAAAGTTCATAAACGATCACACATAAATCTTAAAGTCAAAAGTTAATGAAATAGCACTGCAAATTCCAAAGGCAATAAAAAATTTTGATTTCATTTGTTAACTTAGAAAACTTTTGACTACGGCTTTGGTTCACTTCCCGCCTTTGTTTACAATTCTATTAGCTTCTTACTTCTTATATCTTTGTGTGTTTTGCATGCAACATTGTCAAGTTGATTAGTGGGTTGTAGTTATTTCTCAAATACAACTTGTACTTGTTCGTTCATAAAAGAATCTGTTGGGGCAAGTGTGGGGTTGGTGCACCCTAGAACCTGGTTTAAACATCCAGTGGCAAAATGTTTTGCGATTGGCCGTTACAAGTCGGTTATCCCCTCGTCTCCTCGCTTTCGTCAAATGTTTGTGGCATCTATTTTGAAACTAATCATTGTATAACCATGCTCTCTTCTCCTCTACTTTTTGGCTGAGTGAGTTGGCTGTGTCTGCTGGATGTGGCCATTCCTGATATGCATAGTTCACATTTTTAGCTAGTACTGTTCAAAAGGATATTTATTTTAACTGATTAAACTCTATGAATCTGTGATTCTGACTCACACAGGATGTAAACGACTAAGGATGATAAAAAAGCATCAATTTTAGATTCATTATACGAGTGCAAAATCTGGGTAAAGTCGGTTATAAAGCTCACGCAAAGAACTCATTAGTATTAAGGTATAATGTGAACTACATATTTAAATTTATAGTTATTTTACAATATTACGATCATTGAAATCTTGGACATTTTAAAACAACTTGCTACATGTTGTGAAGTGTATACTGTTCTAAAACAGGAAATCTCGAACTATTATACATGTATTTACCTTACGGTTTTCCAAATCTTACTGTGTTAAAAAAAATAACTATAGCAAACGTTTTCTGGTGATTTCAGTCCACCGAGATAATGACAAAGTTCAAGAAATACAACGCGAGAATCGAAGAGCACAATGTGTTGTTAGAGAAAGTTTCGCAGATGGTGCCAAAGTCATTAAGACAGGGAATGATTTTTACACTACGGGTACATATCTATGTTGTAACGTATTTGTATTCATTAATCAGAAAGAATATAAACACAGGATCGATGAGGTATGTACTATGTGGCCCCTTTAGTATACAGCAGATTATATTCGCTAGGCCAAAAGTTCGCGAAACAGTCTGCAACTCGAGTTCAGACCAGGTCCTAGAGTTAACCATCCTCAACTTGCCCTTACAGGTTCTAAGTATGTTTAAATATTAAGGTCGTTCTAAGAAATGCATTGACAGAAAATTGAGTTATCAGATGTTGTTTCAAATAACTCCACCATTATTAATTTAATGTAAAACATTTTTTCAAATGTCAAGAATAACTTAAAGTTTAAAAGTATTCAGAAAAAAAAATTAGATGAGTAATGACATTGCTTCTTCTGGGGAGCGAACCTATAAGGCGACAGCGCCTAGACATGCAATGCCAATTACGCAACCTATTGAGCTTACATAAGTTAGTACCTGTAGGTTGAAGGTAATACACGATATAACGATACCGTTATTTATACAAACAATTTATATCGTAGGTGGCTTACGTCTTTCTTGTCTCGTACCTCATACTTACTCAGGGTGACCAGTGCACGACATGCTATGACCAGAGAAGCCATGGAGAAACAATATAAAGACCTTCATCAGCATGTCGAGAATGTGAAAGTATGGAGATATTTTTTTAAATTTATATTTTATATTTTTTGTTTATTTGTGCTAATCGGGTTTTTAACATATTATAGTTAAAAATACAATATTTTCACATAAAGCAATAAAATGAAAAAAATATAACAGAATTATAATCTTTTTATTTTCTCTTAATACAAATAAACATCTTAACATATAAATCAAATAAAAATGTAGGAATTTATTTTGTTATAATTCTAGGAGAGGTCATAGGACGAAACTCTGAGAAAAACAGTAAATCCACTAAATTTTCTCTATAATTTTTAATAATATGTATCGATACATGCTAATAACATAACTGTTTTAAAACATAAATCTGATCTTTTTGTAGAAAAATGGAAATGACTGCGTTAAGCGGCTAAAAGATAAAATAGAATTCGAGGTGTATCGAATCAGTAATGGTATGAAAATGCCCCTGGAAGATAAAGACTTCGTGAATAAGTAAGTAAAATTAAATTGATACTACAAAAAGGTAAAAAAGTAAACAAGAAAATAGAAAATATGAAATGATGTTGGCCCTAGTGGGGAGTGAACAAGTACCATACAGCGACAGCGCCTAGCCATACAATTACAATAGCGCTACCGACTGAGCATGCCGGGACAGCACCGAAACTGGTAGGATAATTCTGATAAACGTTATCATCACTGCATGACATCGGTAATGGGGCCGTAACACTACGACGTTCTGGTCAGCGTTCTACTACGTTTAAGGAAACGTTGTAAGTCGTCCGTGGTTGCTGGGATAGCGCCAGAAGTGCGACACGTTAACTCTATTGAACGTCTGTGATCGTTGGAAATCAGCGGAGAACGTTGTAGGTCGTGAAAAAAATTTTTGATCATGCAAAAAATTTTACTGACACTAGCGTTCTTCAACGTTTAATTTTAATCGCCGAAGAAAGTTAAAGAACGTTCCTGGAACGTTTTACTAACGTTCGCCGAGCGTTGAACGCGTTTCTTGAATCAGTCGTTACTCGAGCGTTAGGCCGCTATTCCATGGTTCCGTGATGCGTAATCAGTGTCCGCGTCCGCGTACGTGTCCGCAATTTGTCACTCACCAAAGATATCTTTGGGTATATTCCATACCTCCGTGTCCGTTTTCGTGTCGATACCTTTGGTCAGTGAAAAATCGCGGACACGGACACGGATCACGGATCACGCATCACGGAACTATGGAATACCGGCCTTGGCCGTTCATAGAAAAGCAAACGATTTGTAACAACCAAGTAGGGCCGGTATTCCATAGTTCCGTGATCCGTGTCCGTGTCCGCGTCCGTATCCGCTTTTTTCACTCACCAAAGATATCGTTGGGTATATTCCATACCTCCGTGTCCGTTCCACGTCTCGGACACGGACACGGACGTGGAACGCACACGGAGGTATGGAATATACCCAACGATATCTTTGGTGAGTGAAAAACCGCGGACACGGACGCGGCCACGGACACGGACATGGATCACGCATCACTGAACTATGGAATACCGGCAGGAACACGGACACGCAGGTATGGAATATTTCCCCAAAGATATCATTGGTAAGTGAAAAATCGCGGACACGGACGCGGACACGGACACGGATCACGCATCACGGAACTATGGAATACCGGCCTTACTGGCGACATTTCAACGACCGCTGAACGGTCCCCTAGCGCACGCAACGTGTGACTAAGGCCGGTATTCCATAGTTCCGTGATGCGTGATCCTTGATCCGTGTCCGTGTCCGCGTCCGTGTCCGTAATTTTTCACTCACCAAAGATATCGTTGAGTATATTCCATGCTTCCGTGTCCGTTCTCCGGATACAGACGCGAAACGGACACGAAAATATGGAATATACCCAACGATATCTTTGGTGAGTGAAAAATCGCGGAAACGGACGCGGACGCGGACACGGACACGGAATACGCATCACGGAACTATGGAATACCGGCCTTAAGTGAAACGAAAGTCCTTTTTGGCGTCCATTGAGCGTTATTCGAGCTTTGCCAGAACGTCCATGCATCAGCACGCTCGTCTACCGTTGACAAATCGTTCCTCGCGCGCCAGTGGCATGCAAGCCTTGATCATACTAATGGTTTTAGGGTTTTCTTACTTGGTCGCTGTTACCCGCTTTTTGTGCGTTATACACACGGTAGTGGTGCGTTAGACTATACGTTAGTAACACGCCAGATCAGTCATCATCATCATTTTAGAACGCTCAAAACATGAACGATTGAAACGTTCAGAGACAGTTCTGACCATATAAGGCAACGTTTTTTTTATTTTACGAAACCAAGAACATGCGGGGTTAAAACCACCACGGTGTTCGCCGCTGATGATGGTTGAAATCACATAGTATGGTCATTAACCTCAAACGTTCTTGTTATATACCACTGCAACAAACATGAAGTTTCCTTTGTGAATTTAATCCAACCTAACCACCTGTTCGACAATGATGCGAGTAACTGAATACATACAGTGTCCCATGAAACACAAAGAAGCAAATGGTAGTGTCGAAGATGTCGAAATAACACCTTAATACAATTATTCGACGTATCATTTTCCGTAGTCTGTAAGATCACCGTAAACGATATGGCCTGTCAATATATGATTTACCAATATCAACATTTTGAATAATTGTCGATATTTTCATATTATAAGTTAGTTTCTATTTTAATTTAAAATAATTTTTCAAATTGTTTGGTTGGATCTATAAGAAACAATGTTTGTCGATCAATAAATCAAGTTATTAATTTTTTGTATCCCAGGTTATGCAACTGGAAGGAGAGTTATGAATGTCCGTCCATCGATAGGAAGTGAAAACTTATTGTAGACAGCGCATCAATGGCGCATCAATGAAAATCTCGGAGCGCATAACGAGCGCTGTAGATGGCTGGGCTAGGGACAACGGCGTCCTCAGCAGTATAGACAAAGAGATAATAGACTTGTTCAGCAATCTTGGTCTTATGGACCATCAGATTCGGGAACTTGAATTCTTGCCAACAGAGATTTCTCGGCAAAATTAAGGAAATTTTCCGAACGATTCTTTAAAGATATCGAGGAAGCTGCTCGACGTATCCCGTACTTTCTGCAGGTAGTCTGGATATCAGTACACATGAAATACAACCAAATATTTCATATTCAAGACGTCCTTTCTCATCCAGAAACTTCAGATATTTGCCGACATTCGGCAAAGATTCAAAGTATCCTGTCTCAAATCTAGTGTTTCCGATGGAAGCAAAGTACTTATTATTTTTAATGAAGGTTTCTATCTTAAGTTATCTTGTGCATTTCTGGGTAACCCAATTTTCTTATGTCCCCTTGACAAAGTTGAATCAGTCGCATATTTTGAAAGCAGTCGTTAGTTCGCTTTACTTTCACTGAAGCTTAAATCTAAAACTAATTCAGTAAATATACAAAAAAACCAACTTAAAACTACTACATAGGCATGTAAATGTTCATATCAGTAACGATGGAAAAGAGCGACCGTCCCATCTATATTAACTGAATTGGTTCACCCTAGAACCTGGTCGGACATTTATTTTGACACTGACAAGGCAGTAACGCGAATTGTTCTTTTTATCGTTAATTGTTTGTGGTGTCTAATTTGAAATTGATTCGCTTACAAACTCATCTCTTTTTCCGGCTCGCACACGGGCGGCCGGGTGTACGTTAAGAATTTACTATGAAAACAGCGAAGGAAACCAAGATAAGCCGTTTGAACGGAAGTTTGTGGTTCTCGCTTTCTCTATTGATTCTTTCATTGATGAAGGAAATCAATGTGGGAATACCCCTTTTCAATTCTTAAATATCATTGGATTATTAAATAGCAGCTAATCAAATCGTTGTTTGAAAAGCATCTAGGCAAAATCGGAGTTTCCTTGGCCTGGGTTATCTAGACGCTTAGACTGGTAGACGCTCTGATTTCGATACATTACGGACCAGACATGTCCCTAGACCCTTACTCAGTCGTTACAGTACTTCAAAATAATGTATGACAGTTAATCAGTGACCAGGTTAAGTTGCACAAAATTGTTATTTGTAACCCTGTTGAGATAAGTTCAACAGGCATATTATAATATGATATCCATTGTATCTTTTAAATAATACTTACTGGTGTTGAGTTGTTAATCTCCAGCAGCATGTACTTTACCCATAAACGTGCGGAACACCACCTATACTTAAACATCAAGGAAAGATAGCTTAAACTCGCTAAGTATTCTCTGCCGGCTATATCTGCCAGACAAAACTGGTAAGCTACTGTGACTTTTCTACTGAAGTAAAGACATGCGAGGTGAAACAGTCAAACGTTTTCTGGGATATTCGTCCCTAGAATGTTTCGAGCCTAGTTTTAGACTCACTCACAGTAGTCCACGCACCGCTGATCAATATTAAAGAAAATTAAAGTTTTAAGTAAAATTTCTCCTGAAATCTTAAATAATAAAATGGTATCTAAGTTTAAAACATATATTATGTCTGTAACTTTTCGTTGTATGGTTGCATTGCTGTAAGTGTTTTCTCGGTGTGTGTATGAAAGAAAACTCTGTTAAAGGTCTATGGGTGTAAATGAAGACATCATATGTGAATCTCATGTTGTACGCCACAAAAATTATTTCATTTTCCATTCAAAAATTTTAATGCATTAACATATAGTCTCATCTGCTTCAATTAGATATGCGAAGCGAGCCGTCTACTAGCATTTTTAAAAGCTATCCTTGTTTCCTCTCTACTCTTTGGCTGCGTGGGGAGGTTGATTTTTTCTGATTGTTGTAATATTTGCATATTTCGCTATTTTTAGATACTTTATTTTGTGTCCTGGGCTCGTAAAAATAGGAATTAAAATTGTTACAGTGTCCATAACGTCATATTTTTTATTTCTCATTTCACAAATTGTTTTGTGAAAATGTAATAGAAAAACGATAAAATTGTGTTGGGAGAAGGTCGATTTCTTTGATTGATTTCTGAAGATTTCATTCTGTATTTGAACAGGCGGATCAGCATTTGATAGACAATTTACAGAAACATGTTTGGGGAACGTTTGCGTAATTCTCTCTCCGTTGGCAAACGTTCCCCAAACATGTCTCTGGTTGCTCCGAGCTTCTTGCCAAACTGGATATCTTCTATATCAACGAAATCATGCAGTTTGATTTCGACCTGTCGGAACTGGATTGGGATAAAAAGACAGAACTCGGCAGAGGATCTTTTGCCATAGTGTATGCATCTAAAGTTAAAGGGAAAGGAAAGTCTGGTCGCCATTTCAGCCAATCAGATGCTTGAGATTTGAGACTGGTTTCCATGCTCAGTTTTATTACCTTCAGACCAGTCTGATTTCTTTCACACACGATTCTGAAGTCTGCTGAATTTTTTTGAAGTTGTTGAGATAAAAAGCATCTCAATCCTGCTAAAATGCATTTTCATCAACATTTAACCTTTAATATTAATCGGCTGTCGTTTTTTTAAACATTCAGAGATTACAAACAAAATTTGTCTTTGAAATTTTTAGAAAACCACAGCCGATTGATATTGGAGATAAACTGTCGATGAAAATGCTTTGTAAAAGGAGAACGGTGCTTTATATCTGATCAAAATCGGTCCAGAAATTACGGAGAAATAAGCGAAAAAAGCTACCTGAAGCGTCGAGTGATTTTGGTGTGTGCACGACATTATAAAAGTCACGTGTCAAGACACCCTGAGTATGTTTGTATGCATCAATAGAATGCCCACAAGTTAAAATTATTTCTGTAGGTGTCCATTGACAAAGTTAATCGGTCCGACGTTACAGATGTGTTGTCAGAAGATAGAACAATGAGGTAGGGAAATTTTAAATTATGAGCATGAATTAATTATGCTAGTTATTCTGTTATAAAAAAATTATAAATCATGCAAGTTTAGCCACTTTCCTCTATGATTTTATGTTTTACTGTGCCACTGAACATTCTATGGCAGTAACCTCAATGGTTCTGTTTAAATCGTTAATTGTTTGTAGTGTCTTATTTGAAATTGATTCCCTCATAAACGCGTGCACTCTTGATATGCCTATCGGTTTCTTTAAAAGTTCAATTTCTTCTATTTGAAATAAAATATTAGGCTTATAAAATATATTATAATAGATGAAGTGAATAATTATTTGATTTTCTAGAGACCTCCGGCACAGCAATGTTGTGAAGTATTATGGAGCATCCTATGAGAAGGTGGGGAGAGGGCTTCGATGGATTATGGTCATGGAACTTTGCCAAACTTCTCTCAAACATATCTACACAGGTAAATTAGTAGGCTTTGAACTGTATATTATCTACTTTAACCAGTCAGTGGACATTCTGCATTAAATGGTGTTTTTTTTTTTCGGAAGTTGATAAAATACAAAAAAATATTAGCTCTCATTTGTAAACGCGAGATTTTTATTTTCTAACTGAAGTCAATTTTATGGCGAAGTTCTCATTTTTTGTGACACATGTTTGCTTGATAATGGAGTTGTCTTTAAGCCCTTGGTTTAATCACTGGCATTCGATAGATCGTCTCGCTAAATTATATAATAAATATGTAATTACAATGTGTAATCTGCATATGAGGAATATCCAAACTTAGAAAACACAGACCCCGCACTTTGCTAAAAAGCAAAGAGGTAAAGAGAGCATGGGTCTGAACAAAAGGATCTTCTACGCAAGACCATCTAACCGGCGTTGTTTGTGTCGTGTGGCGGCCGTAAAATGTCGTGCCGTACATTCATTTAGTACAGTTATCAGGAAGAATATCAAGAAATCAAACCCATCAGGTTTTTACGAAGATGAATGCAAGAAAGAAAATCTTATGAGAATATTATTATTGATATAAGGTCCTGAGAAAATAGAGCGAAACATCCCCGGCTGTTTAGATAAAGATCATCACAGACACAACGAGGCTGCAAAAATAATGCTTGACCAAGCCCTGCAGATCAGTCGTGGGCTCGAGTACATACATGACAAGGGCTACACGCATAGGGACATGAAACTGGAAAATGTTTTGGTAAGTTGTTTTTTTTTACAATGTTGAATAATTTGCATAACATATTATAGGCTGTTGGAAAGTCAGAAAACAGAAAAAGATGATTTTGACAAATATTAAAAAGACGAATTGAAGGTAAAGATAGAAAAATCACTTTCCAATAAGACAGCTGCAGCAAAGACTTTTTGAAATAACACATTTAAACATATTTAAAGTGATGTCCTATAGGTATTTGTATGACGATATCCATTAGAAAATATTAAATATACGTAAACCTGACTCATGACCAAATTTGTCGAATCTTTTCCTGTAGGATATACAGTATGAATGTATGATTGTGTCATGATAAAAAAATCTAGGCCAAAGATCATAAAAGCTTAACGGAAGACGAGTCTCAAAATTGTTTACCTTGATTGGACACGTTGGCGATTATTTGGCATAATCTCCAATCATTCACATTTATGATAATTAAGAATGGGGAGACTTGTAAGTCTCGGATTATTATACAGGAACCTAAAAACCTATGTATACGTAAAATAGATTTTGTTGTTTTCTTACAGTTAGCAGATGGCAATGTTATCAAAATAACCGATGTTGGCGTTACTTAGGTAACTCAAGACCTATTTTTCACATGTAAAGGATCACCAGCATACATGTCACCGGAAGTGCTTACAGCTGACAGGGCACAAACAAATATGGTCGACATATACAGTATGACAATGATGTTTTGGGAGATGTGGTTTGGTAAAGACGTTGCAGAGTTAATGGACGAACTACTGCTCGAGCCTGGTATTCGTTGTAACGCAATGAAAGTACTTATAGATAAAGTGGCTAAACCAGGCGGTTGGAGACCACCGTTAAGTTCTCCCAGAAGGCCACCAGACGTTATCTTGCGATATGCTGAAGAAAGGCTGGAGTTACGAGCCAGACAAACGACCAACAACGCAGCAGATTTGTCAAACTTTGCATGAATTTATAAGCAACAATTTTGAAAAGTGATAGTATTAGCAAATAGTGAAATATATGCATATCAGGAATGGTCACATCTAAAAGACATAGCCGAAATGTAGAGGGTAAAAGAAAGCATGTGTTTATGTAATGATTTATGTAATTTCAAATTAGAAATCACAAACAATAAACAAAATCGAAAATAGATGGGTGGGTTGAAGTGAATGCACCGGAAACTTGTACTTTAGGGGCAAGTGTGAGGTTGGAACACCATAGAACCTGGTTTAAACCCTTCCCCTCCCCACCCCACCCCAGTGGCACTGTTCCAAACCCCGGGTTCTTGTTTGTTAATTGTTTGTAGTGCCTTAACTAAAATTGAAACTGTATTATAAGTATCATGCATGAGTGTGAGGTGAAGATGGAAAAATCTGTCACAGAGGGTTAACTATTTTGCGGGAATGAGGCTCTGCCGAGTTTCCCGCAAAACAGTTCACCCGAGGTGACAGATTTTTCTATCTTTACCGAATGTCTCATGCAAGATAGGCCTACTTTTTCTTGCATACCTTTTATTATTTAAAACATTTCTGTGTAAGTATTACAAACTTATTTATTTTCATTATGCTGAAATATTGACGTTAACGCAAACAATTTTTATAAATGACGTCACTAACTTGAATATATTACGTCAGAAACTTGACGACGTGACGTCACTCACGTGACTCATTCTACATGGGGGGTGTAGGATCGAAATTTCCTACACGGATGAAAACACCGGATGACCTGATCTGGTATGCAAGAAAAACCCATGCAAAATGTTCTTTCTACGTTTTGACTTTGTGGTGAGGTTGTGTTTCCTAGATGTGACTATTCCTGATATACATGTTTCACGTTTAACATCTCGTTATATTAAGATAAAATTGTCGGAATGAAAATATCACAAAATTGACTAAATGACTACATTAATTTTCAAGATATCCTTAGATTCACATCATTAGTCGCAATTAGCTAGCAATCAGTTTTATTTCTTGACAATTATGTCTTTTGACTTGGTAAAATCTACTTATGTAATGTGTTTTATGAGAACATGGGAGGCTAGAATGAGATTGTACACCCTGAAAAGTGTATGTCTATATTCTGAATATGCTATTCACTATTTAATAAACTCCTTAAATACGGTACGTTTATGATGTAAGGTAGATGAAAGAGAAGTGAACGAGAGACAATAATGGTAGCTTGGTAGCTGTAAGAAATCTATTCTTTTCTTTTCTTTTAAATGAAATTGGCATATAACTTTAATTAAATTGTAGTTTCCAGAGTAGGCATCACAGGTTCTAGGGTGCATCGACCTCACACTTGACCCTACAGGTTCTCGTATGAAGAAACAAGTACAAATTGTCTTGGGGAATTAACTCTAACATTCCTATCATCACGAGAATGTGACATGAAAAAAACACACAAACATTTTAAACATTAGAATCTAATAGCAAGATGGTAGGTTCTCGATGACCTTACCGAGATCAGAGCCCATGGAGTCAAATAAGCAGCAAGAACAAGATGGCGGGAATAAAAGAAACAGATCGAGCTTCATGGTTCTTTTACGAGATTTTCCTAACACTTTAAAGCCCTTGACAACGTCATGCAAAAAAGAGGTAAGCATAACGAACACCTGTGAATGATCTTTAACTTTTTATCACCAAGAAAACAGAACGATGTAGAATATTATGATGTTAGCCGTCTTTTTGAATTTGCAAATGATATTTTACGAATAACGTAAGGAAAATAATCTTTCAGGAAAAGTTTCGGGTTAGTGCACCGGGAAACCTGGTATAAACTCTAAGTGGCTCAATGTTTTGTCACTGGCCATTCAATGGCGGTAACTCCTAAGGTTATCGTTTTAGCTAATTGTTCACGGTGTCTAATTAAAAATTATTAATTTTACAAACCCACGCTTTCTTTTTCTCTCAGTTCTGAATGTCGCTATTCCTGATACGCATATTTAACTGTTTTACAGATCATTGTTTGTCAATAGTAATTTTCTTTCTGTTGTTTGTGGGTGGTTTAAAATTAGCTTTGATGATTTTACCACCCTAAGATTATACCACCTGCGTTTTGATGTGTGCTTTCAAGGTCTGCAGTGATACACTAGATTTCAATTTCGAACTCCCCTTTCAAAATTGTATTCCATTTACTTTTTCAAGTGTTTGCTCGTCTGGACCATTTCATTTTGTATTATTTGAAAGGTACATGATTACCACAATACTAAACCATCGCTTAGGATTGTTTAAATTTCATATTTGTTTATTAGTATAAATATAAAGCAGCGCTAAACACGAGGCTTGGCGACGTGTACGTAATGCGCATTAACATTACTGTCCATGAACTGGCTCAGTCAAACCGAGCCTTTAATTGTTTCATATTTGTCGTGTTCGGGTTGAGTTGTGCTTAACCCGGGGCTAGGCAAAAGTGGGCAATAATGTACATTTACATAGAGTCCATGAACAGGCTCAGTCTAACCGAGACCGAACAATTTGTTTATTTGCCGTGTTCGACTGCTTCCAAAGTTCCATTTTAGTGAGGCTTCACTGACATTGCAAATGGCGAAAACTGGCTAAAATCGAAAGTAGACTAGGAAGTTTTTCTTGAATTTCTTGTAAACCCTAACATTTTTTTTGACGAATCGACACTAATGATTGTAGATAAGCATATTATTATTTCAGGTATGAGTTGTTTTGGTATATTGTCCGTGAATTTCAGAGTTCTCATACAACAGTTTTCCCTTGTTTTAATATGTCCTTGGTAATTAGAACATGAATTAGATTAAACTAAGCTTGCAAACATTAGTACCTCCTAAGATAAATATATTTTTCACTAAAATCTAGGTGGCAATAAGTATTTTCCCCCAAAATTCATTTTTTAAAAATTTAAGCCAGTTTTCGCCATTTGCAATAGCTTTGCCCTATTAATTTCTCTATTTCTCTTTATTGTATATTCTGTATCTGCTGTTATAAATTAGGTACAGTAGCAGTTTTTATTTGGATTTTTTGCTGAAGTAGCAGACAATGAAAATATTGTACAAAGGTTTAAATTTGGATACAGACGTAATCCTCATTCCAAACATTTTCAAGAACGCTATAAAACAAGTAACTTCTAGTAATTTAATGCTCTTAAAACCAAGATGTCAGATGTCTCAACAAATAAGGGTAAGTAAACAAGAAATAAGTAAAAACACAGAATAAAACACACAACATTTCAACAGTTATATACTGTATTCCAATGAAAACGCAACACCTTATCTTTTGGAATATTTTTGATGTGTGTAAAATTTTAATAAATTGGTAAAAGTTGATATGTTTTATTGCAAAAAAATAAAGTGTTCCGTTTTCATTGGCAGTCAATATAATAAAACGAATCATTATGCAACCACTCACTAGGTAATAATGCTTACTAACGAGTGATGTTGTTCCAGACATGTTAAATGTATACTGATGAGATTTCAAAACTGTGCTTAGTATACACATGCATTATACTATACATCATTTGCTATTAGCGTGTCAAAACACCTGAAAATAGGTGTGTACGATTGTACTTGCTTTTGTTAGCTGTCAAAATAATTTTTTTATAAATTCCTCATTTAATGCAGACAAAATGGCAATCATGTTATTTTGTCAATATTTAACGTACTGTAAATGTCCAATATGTTGAAACTATGCAAAGTTTTAAAGTATAATTTCAACCAAACCTTATTCAGATCGCCTCTCTTGCCTATCCTACGTTCTTATCTTATAAAACACTTTTTTCTTTTATTATGTTTTCTTTTAAATCAAACATGTCATAGATTCAACACTTCTTTTCATTTTAAATAAACCTAAATCACAGCTGCTTTATGAGTTCTTTATTTTTCATAAGATATGACTCTCAATCTCTCAAAAGTAAGATCTAGCAAGTTGTAGCGTTGCGGTTTTCAGGAGTTGGGTTTTTAGTCCGATTGTGTGACAATCATATTGCAACAATCAATGAGTATTTGCGTCAATATTTGAGTTAAAAGTCCAATGATTGTCTAACCAGAAATCTCTAATTACAACAAAACATATATATTTCAACAGAAGACAATGTTCTAAAGATTGTTGCGTATATACTCTTGAAGAAACTGCGCAATCTGTTTTGCTGTTGGTCGACACTCTGGATCTAAGCTCCAGCCTTTCTTCAGCATATCACAGACAACATCCGGTGGCCTCCTTGGGGAATTTAGCGGGGGCCTCCAGCCATCCGGCCTTGACAGTTTATCTCTTAGTGCTGAAATTGCATCGCCATGAAAACCATATCCCAGTATGTCTTTGTTCATCAACGCTGCAACGTCCTGCCCAAACCACATCTCCCAAAACATGATTGTCATGCTGTAAATGTCGATTTTATTGGTCTGATTTTTACCGGATTGAAGTACTTCCGGTGCCATGTATGCCGGTGAACCATTAGTCGTGTCGCGTATACGATCAGTTTTTTTAGTAACGCCAACATCAGTTATTTTGATGACGTTATCATCTGCTAACTGAAACCAAGAAACAGAAGTTATCTTAACATGAAAAAAGATGGTTTTTAACATATTTTGATGTTTATTTTAAACATATTTTTTTCTAAATCAGATGCTGCAAACATTTTTTTAATTCTGATGTTTTCTTTATTACATGCTATAAGGCAATCTAAAATTAACTGATTTATAAAACAATCAGTCAAGTTTGAGGATTTAAGTCGTATTAAAGTAACATTTACCAGGAATGCGGATGAAAATTGACTTAAACGTTTGATGTAATCTTATTATTTGTCAGCCCCGGACAACTCACCAAAACATTTTCTAGTTTCATGTCCCTATGTGTGTAACCTTTGTCATGTATGTACTCGAGCCCACGACTGATCTGCAGGGCGTGATCAAGCATTGTCTTTGCAGCCTCGTTGTGTCTGTGATGATCCTTGTCTAAACAACCGGGAATGTTCCGCTCTTTTTTCTCTGGACCTTAAATCGATTATATAAATAAATTATAAGACAGTTGATCCCTTTAATTCGTTATTTTGAAAATCTCTTGATTTAATTAGTTAATTCTTTACAAATTAGTTTAGGATCGGGCAATGGTTAATGTACAGTTAGGTTATATGAATTGTTTTATAGATGTAGTTTTAGATATTTTGGTCTCAAACGTAATTAGGCAGATATCAGCAGTTTACAACTAATTTACCAGGTCAACTTGCATTTCATGTTTTCAAGAAACATTAGTAGTGCAGGTATGCCGCTGATGCATCCAAACCAGATTCTGCCGCTTGTAGTGTTAGCAATTTCTGAGATGTACATGTAATGTGATACTCTGCATGCATGGCTTGATAAGATAGTACAGTAGAGTAGAAAGGGGCATTCTATGACTAGCGCGTGAATAAATCACATCGAAATATCTTGTTGTCTCTGTATTAAACCCCAAACGTTAATACTACATGGCGGCAGCGGAAACGGAATAAAGCGATATAAAAACCATACATGTAAACATTCAAAGGGAAAATTGGATAAAATGGCTCAGTTCAACTTCACACACCCAGAAAAGTTTGACTTTTCAAGAGCTGAACAATGGGAAAAGTGGTTTAAAAGATTTGAAAGGTTTCGGTTGGCATCAGGACTGTCAGAAAAATCTCAGGAAATGCAAATAAACACTATTTTCCATGAGGCAGGAAGCGGAAGACAGTTTTGCATCATTCGGGCTCTCAGCTGATGACAGTACTGAGCAAAAAGTGGGACAAAATGACGGAGAAATTTAAACAACATTTCATTCCAAAGAAAAATGTTATTTTTGAAAGAGCAAAATTTAATCAGCGAGTGCAACGAGAAAGTGAGCCAGTTGACAGCTTTGTAACGGATTTATATCACTTAGCAGAAAACTGTGAATTTCGGGACTTACATCACCAACTAATACGGGATAGAATAGTAGTCGGCATCAGAGACCACAAATTGTCGGAGAAACTGCAGCTAGATCCGGCGTTGACATTAGAAAAGGCAATAGCTGAGGCGAAACAGCGGGAAGCAGTAAATTCCCAGCAAACAGTAGTCAGAGGCAGAACAGCCAGTGAAACTGTGGATGTCGTGCGCAGTCATAAGACACAAGGCCAAGCTAGAAACTTTCAACCGTCGTCGGATGCTAGAAAACATGCGTTGGCGACTAATCAGTGTCGCAGGTGCGGCAACAAACCAGAGCATCCAAGGGCAAAGTGTCCAGCAAGGGATGCTAAATGTCACAAATGCCAAAAAACGGGACATTTCATGAAAGTGTGCCGAACAAATATAGCAGAAATTGAGCAGCATTACGACGGAAGTAGCTCGGACGATGACGAATCTATACAATGGGAAGCAAACTGATAACAGCTGATTGTTTATCAAGAGCACCCTTGTCCATCCCAACTGACCCAGAAAGTGAATAATTGCAGTCCGAGAGTGACGCATACGTTCAAATGGTAATTAACAGCCTACCTTCAAGCGTTAATCGTCTGGAACTAAACAAGTCGCATTATCTGTCAGATAAAGTATGTTCTGAGCTGATAAAATGTTGTAAACAAGGCTGGCCAGAGAGGTCAGCGCTGCCTAAGTTCATGGAAAAATACTGGGTATTTAGAGGGGATATCACATATCAAAAGGGTCTTCTCCTCAAGGACATGCGTCTTGTGATAACACGAGCGATGCAGACTGACATTATCGCGAAATTCCAAGGTGAGGCGCATCAGGGAATAGCCAAATGTAGGGAGCGGGCTAAGCAATCTGTATGGTGGATTGGCTTAAGCTCAGCATTAGAAGAGATCGTTAAGTCATGTCAAAAATGCATTGAAAGTCAAAGTGACCATGCAGAACCACTAATGCCATATCCGTTTCCTAAACGTCCATGGGAACGCGTAGCCAGTGATTTGTTCGAAATTAAAGGCCAGACTTACTTATTTTAAAATTGTTGACTATTTTTATCGTTATATTGAAATTTCAAAACTTGCGAATTCAACGGCCGAAAATGTCGTAAAACACACAAAATCAATATTCGCGAGACACGGCATACCGGACGTAGTTTACACGGACAACGGACCGTGCTACAGTGCTGCCGTTTTCAAAAGTTTTGCAGCAAAGTATGGGTTCGCACACGTGACAAGTAGCCCGAAAATGCCCTAAAGTAATGGCCTCGCAGAACGGTCGGTGCGAACCGTAAAAGACATGATAAAGAAAGCAGAGGATCCATATTTGGCATTGTTGTCGTACCGTACGACGCCCTTGCACAACGGGTTTAGCCCGTCTGAACTATTAATGGGACGGAAACTAAACACTGCGATCCCAGTAAAACCCGAATGTCTAGAGCCTAAATTACCAAATTTTAAGGAAGTTCGGCGGAAGGAGACGCAAATAAAAAAAAATCAAAAATGCGCTTATGATACGCGACATCGAACAAGGTCACTGCCAAGGCTAGAAGACCACACACGTGTTTTTGTAAAAGATCAACAGAAACCGGGTGTGGTAATTTCAAAAGCACCATTTCCGCGATCATATCACATTGAGACAGACGATGGCATAATTCGCCGGAACAGGCGATTGATAACTCCACTCCCCGAACAAAACAGCGATCTGCAGGACGGCCAGGCAGGGGAAAATAAATATGAAAATAATGAAATTGTAAATAATGAGAGTGTGACATTGCCCAATCAGAATGATACAAGTAATTAAATTGTCGGAAACGAGAACAGCAATGACACGCATTACACAACACGATCTGGACGATTATCGAAACCTCCCAGTAGATTAATTGAATCTATGTAACTTTCAAGTTCGCATCAAGTTATCACTGCTCATTATTTACTTGAAAGGGAGGTGTAGTGTTAGCTATTTCTGAGATGTACATGTAATGTGATACCCTGCATGCATGGCTTGATAAGATAGTACAGTAGAGTAGAAAGGGGCATTCTATGACTAACGCTTGAATAAATCACATCGAAATATCTTGTTGTCTCTGTATTAAACCCCAAACGTTAATACTACACCGCTGACCGCAAACGAATGTTCTCAGTTTTGTTAGCTTGTTGTCATGTCTATATTTTTCCTTTGAATTCGAATATTACTTTACATGAAAGTTGTACGTTCATATATAGATAAAAAAGAAAAAAGTTTAGGAAGTTCGTTGACAGTTGCAGGTTGTATTTTCTTTACCCGTATATTGTTAGTTATATTATAAATTTCCATATATCCAAGTGCCTATCGAAACTCGATGTTTTGTTGCAATCTTTTGAAGTCTTTCCGACAAGAATGTTTTTGAATCATTAAGAATGATCCTAAATCATCCCTCGACACCATTTCACACTGATTCCTGTCATATTAACCTATTTATCTATAATTTCAATCAGCAACAAAATTACGACCTTATTGACTCTCAATGATTTATTTGATTAAAACTATTCCAATTATTCCAAATATCTACAGTAATACGACCATATCGACTCACAGTGGTTAATATCATTATAATTATTCCCATTATACCAAACATCTACAGTTATACGACTATAATGATTCAGTTCATTATAATTATTTCAATAATCAACAGTACTACGACCATATTGACTCACAATGATTTCTTTATAAAAACTAAGTCTGTAATACACATAATTCAACTTCATTATGAAATAAATTTAAACAATACAATGTTGCAAGATTTGAGACTGTTGGCATGGAGAAAATACTTGCTTCCAAAAGATAAAATGGACTATCTATACTTTTGACACACTCGCAAGTTACCTGTGTAGATGTGTTTAAGTGTAGTTTGACACATTTCCATGACCATAATCCATCGAATTCCCTTTTCTCTCTTCTCGTAAGTAGCCCCGTAGTACCTAACCACATTGATGTGCCGAAGGTCTCTACAGAAGAAAGTACATGTAAAAGGATAGAAAATTGTTGGAATTAATCAGAAAACAATTGACAAAACATTATTGAAAAGGAGAACTTGAAAGTCTAAGAACACGAAAATATGAAAATACTGCATGCCTAGGTTTGACTGTGTTTATGTTGAAATTGATGAATCCTCACCGCCTACAACTATGTTAAGTGCAACCAAATATTGACTCATGTTCAACATTGTGCCTTTGACGATTTGCAAAACAAGGTAAACCTGGTAGCAAAAAATTGATATTATATAATTTTTTCAGGGAATCTTACAGGGCACTTATCACAGCGATTTCAAGCAAAACAGAAACCATTTCTTAAAAACTGTACTGATATTAACGGCAATGTTCAGTATGTATAATCACATTAACAAAGACAACGGTAATAGAATGTAGACATGGAAGTGTTTGTAAAGCGAATAATAACCCGAAATTCATGTACTATATCCATATGCTTAAAGTTATTATGATACCGAACCATTAGATATTTATTTATATATTTTTTATTTCAAAGTAACGTTATTATTGGAAAGGATACTACTATACCATTTACCTCATGGTTCTGTCTTCTGTCAACACATCCGTGACATTCGATTCAGTAACACTCTCTAATGACACCTACAAATTATTAATATCCCGTTAAAGATACATTTGCTAAATACTTGCCTAATATGAATGTGCAACGATATACACTAACTCAATAATTCTAATTTGTCATTTATTTGTTTTGTTTTGCTAAGTAGAAAGATCTGACAAATACGTGGTCGTTGAAAGTGCAAAAATACAAATAAACTAAGTTCTAATTTGTCACTTTTTTGTTCACAGTTTTTAGTTAAGTTAGAAAGTGTTTTTGGTCTGACTTTTCTTATAAGAGCTTCATGCATGTTTTCCTAATAACTATACATCATAACACATTAAGTGATACTGGTGTGCCTTTCTTAAAACTGTATTTAATATCTTCAGTGCTACAAAGGCCGTCTTTACTGCTAAGTATATATAATGCCTTAAATGCTACAGGACTGTCTTTCCTCATAATTGTATGAAATACCTTTAGTGCTACAGGTCTGCCTTTCCTCATGAGCCTTGATGCATAGACTATGGCAAAAGATCCTCTGCCTAATTCTTTCTTCTTCTCCCACTCTAGTTCCGACAGTTCGAAATCAAAATGCATGATTTCGTTAATATAGAAGATGTCCAGTTTAGAAAGAAGTTCTGAGCATCCATTCACAAGTTCGGGAAACTTTTGCGACATTCTTTCTCCATCGTCTATACTCCTTTGTAACGTCTCTATCAGTTGTTGATCTGCCTGTTAAGAGGATTATCATCGACTATAGATTTACATTTTTAAATATTAATGTAAACTGTTCCCAAATAGATTTTTACTGATTGTTCACTTCTTCAGACTTGACTAATTAAGCACAGTAAACACACTCTACATGTTAGCTGACATACAACATCACCGAAGTGTTGTATTTTGTCCCTGCCTTAATTCGTTCCTCTACGTTATTTTAATGTGGAGCAAAGAAGTGTATAAGACTCAGTTTCAGTACTTCATTCTTATTTATGACATTGAATTCGATGTCGTACACATTAACATTTAAATGTTGTCATATATATCAAGTAATTGTCTATATTTACCTCCAAAAAGCCAGGTAAACGTTTCGCGGCTTCATCAATGTCTTTAAAGAATCGGTCAAAGAACTTCTTCAACTTCGCCGAGAAATCCTTGTTTCCAATTATTGTTTTCAAATACAGAGTTGTTGCTTCCGCCATTTTCTTAGTTTTGGTGTTGTTGCTATAGTCATCTCTGAAAACAGTCCATCAACCATAATTCCACAATATAAGCAATATTAAAAGTATATATGTTTACTTTTTATGATATTATTCATTAAATTAAGTCAAATTTGTCATATATATGTAGATTTAGTCATTAATAATGTAGATTTCTTTGTTATTTGTGCGTTAAACTATTAATTGTTTTCAACTGTTAATTGGTTAAATTACTCACTAAATGTTTAAATGTAGTTCTGTGGTTTTATTACATGATACGGTAGATAATAAGATTTCAATGTTGTCTAGATTTATTGATGTTATTATAAACCTATGGCTATTCCTGCTATGCATTTCAATTACTATTGACATTTCGAACGCAGCTTACTAATACTTACTTAAATATACGCCTAACATC
This sequence comes from Corbicula japonica, assembly GCA_038501625.1. Classification (NCBI taxonomy): domain Eukaryota; kingdom Metazoa; phylum Mollusca; class Bivalvia; order Venerida; family Cyrenidae; genus Corbicula; species Corbicula japonica. Next base: position 1,130,956 of record JAZAYU010000095.1, on the reverse strand, counting down.
CTTTTTGTCTGTATCCAGCATTCCAATACAGCTAACAGCGCCACCTAGCGTGGAATATGTCTTCTCTATTTTCTTCTTCTTCTTCGCAAACAGCGCCTTCACCGGCACGACTCGAATAGTCTTCATCATGTGTGCAGTTCTACTGCCAGTCAAACATGCTTAAAATATTAAAACCATACAGCCTGATTGTGTTTCTGTCGTACTTTGTACGATATCAATCTGTATTAAATAAAAAAAAACTCTGGGTTGAAGATCGATGTTTCAGACAACAGAAAGAAATTTAACATATAATTTATGATAAGAGTCTATAATCTTTTGATTAGTTTCAAACTGATATTTTCACAATTCATCATTACTAAGAGCATTTGAATATTACTAAAAGTTATTTGAAAAAGCAACACAAGGAGAACACAACCATTCCCATACAACAAATATCAATGAGAAAGATCGAGTGGAATTTACAAAAAGGCACATCCATAACCGAAAAAGATAGACGTGGTTTACATTAATGTAACGGTAATTGTTATTATGATTAATGCTAAACTTGAATGTCGTTAATTTATTATTTTGTTGATCTTGCCTCAAACAGTATTTTATGAAGTGGCGGCTGTGGAAAATATCCATGTTCATTCAATCTTTGAAAACCGTCGGGAAGTTACATTATTATATTAGGGGCTAGGCGGCGAGGATCAATTTGTGCCAATTAACAGACTCAATCAAGCCAAACCTCCAATATTTTGTGTTCGGTAGCTTTCAAAGTTCCTTTTTATATACTCAAAAACACATACCTTCCAGTTCCTGAATTTGATGGTCCATGAGACCCAGCTCTATACTGAATACTTCTATGATCTCTTTATCTATATTTCTGAGGACACCCTTTTCGCGGTTCCAGCCGTCTATCGTTCTCGCTACGCGGTCCGAAATTTTCATAGTAGCGTTGTCAACAATATTTTTCCACTTCTTCTCTGCGGACGGACAATCGTGGCCGTCTTCCCAGTTACATACACTGGAACCAATATAAATTTTTACCGGAAACAATTAACTTGCTCATATTGAGAATCAAAGACCTGCGCATCAAACCAGAATTTCTAAGTGAACAAAATATTGAGTTGTGCTCAAGCCGGGCTAGGCTGAGTGGACAGTAACATGTATTTACATTACTGCCAATTAACTGACTATAATTTAAATCGAGCCTGCAATATTGTTTGCAATATACAACATATTTGTCGTATTCGATGGCATTCAGTCCCTTTTTCATCTTGTTTAAACAATCTTGCATTCTGCGTGTATATCGTCTATTTCTTATATTTCTTACCCTGTAAGCGTTCAAAACTGCGTCAAATTCAAATTAATTTAGTCATGAAAATGTAAAACATGAAGTATATTAAAAAAAACAACAACAGATAAAACTTCTTCTGTTCTTTATGGTCTGCATTCCTTAGAGAAACTTACATGCAGCATAGTTGAGCTGATGGGTGGGTTGGAGTTATTTCACCAAGACAACTTGTACTTGTTTTGTGATTTGAGAACCTGTTGGGACAAGTGTAAGGTTGGTGCACCCTAGAACCTGGTTTAAACCCCCAGTGGCAATTTGTTTTGCCACTGAACGTTCAAAGGCGGTAACTCCAAGAGATCACGTTTTCGTTAATTGTTTGTGGCGTCACATTTGAATTTGACATACTTCTTTTTCGCTGCGTGGAGAGGCTGTGTTTTGTTTGTGTGGTGATTCCTGATATGAATATTTCACTTTTTTCGTAGTTTGTTAACTTTCAAAATAGAAGGAAAAGTAGCAGATCTTCCTGATCTGTAAAAGGATATTTATTTATTGTTCATGGAGAACCATGAACGGTTGTCGTAGATAGTACATATAATTGTCCTATATTTATTCTATTGCATCCCTTACAAAACCACCTAAGTACAGATATGTGGATAACATGGTCTGCCAAAGGCCAATTAAAAATTACTGCTTCATTCTATCTTAGTTATTGTAATACTCTTTGGAATACTTACTTATTGACGAAATCTTTTGACTGGAGAAGGTCTTTTACAGCATTGCTGATTCGAAATATTTCAAATTCGACTTTATCTTTAAGACTTTTCACACTTTCGTTTGCATTTCTCTGCAATAAAGTATATATTTTGTTCATTGATATGCATGGGCATAGTTTATCATCATCAACGTATCACAAGTTGGCAACATTTACAAATCTACTGTGCAAGATAAAAGAATCAATCAAATGGGTCATCGAGCGTTATAAGATTATTTCTCTGTTTTTATTGTATTTTTATTACATGTATTTTGTATGAATATTGTTATCTGTAAGCATTGTCTACAAATTTGTATTACATTAAATGTATCATTTTAACCACAGCAACTTGTAAGAAAAAAGAACCCCAAATGAAGAATCACACCTTCAAGTCCTCAACGTGTCTCTGGAGATCCCTAAATTGTCTTTCCATGTCTTCTCTTGACATGGCATGTTGTGTGCATGTTACCCTCAGTAGATACGAAGCACGAGACAGGAAAGACGACAACCACCTAACAAAAATAGATATCATTTTTATCAAGCTTTACTGTGATCTACAAAGTTTTCTCAGTGAAATTAAAGTGATAATTTATTTTCACAGTTTTCTTTTACCTGCTGGTGCAAATACAGGATTAATATTACAAATGGGAAGAAAGCGGGATCACGTCTGAGAATATGAAATAGATGAAAAGGGAACTTTGAAAGCCATCGAACACGACAAATATGAAAATATTGCAGGCTCGGTTTGATTAAGCCTGTTCATGGACAGTAATGGAAATGCAAATAACTGCCCAATATATATTCTAACAAATAAATAAATCCAAAACCACGAACCAGTAGTGTGATACCATGCCTTGTCTGAGAGATTTTGGAACCAACTGCGAAACCTTCTCTAACAATTCGTTGTGCTCGTCAGTTCTGGCGTTGTACTGCTTGAACTTCATCATTATATCAGCTGACTGAAAAATAACAACAGATAAGCTTTTCGAACAAACATTTTGAGAAGAACATTGTTTATAAATTTTACAAGTTATAATGTATTATCATAAATCTAATTTGAGTACATCAATTCAGGAATACATGTACATAGTTTTCTGGTATTCTTAATTCTCAGTGGTTTATTTTATTGAAAGCTCATAGTTTAAGTATAAGAAAGAATAAATTTAATATATTCGATTCATACTTTATTGACGGACATGTAGTGGACCTGGTGTGACCGCAGTCCCGGGTAAATCTGGGAGATTTTCTGAAATGTGTCTTGTTTAACATCGTTCCGGTCTTTTGGAGGAACGTTCTCCCACTTGTTGCCTACGAACAGGGACGCCTCTGGGCTAAAGTCCTCACATGCATTAACCACGGTCTTCAGTAAATGGCCAAGCTGCAAGATATAAAACATATGTGTGCAGTCTTTGAAAATGTCATCCGAGATAATAAAGATAATATCACTTTTCGTCAAATTTGAACATCATTAACGATAATTTTGTTTTTAAATCAATCGCGCTAGACTTTTTCATCTGCTTATTTTCTACTCGGGGAACTGCGTTTTGTAAATATGACATTTCTAATGTGCGTATGTCAATTCCCGGATATGCCTTTTTAAATATTTCATGTTAGAGTAAAAATGTCAAATATGTATAGCAGGAATGGCCACACCCAAGAGACACAGCCTTTCCACACAGCCAAAAAGTAGAGAGCATAAGAGATTATGGTTATACAATAAGGTAAATCGTGAACGTTACCCTAGTCTGTTGCACTCCTCCTGCAGTGTTGGTGTTGATAACATAAATAAAGCCAAATGCTTTGGACAGGTACGTGTGAAGTCTCTGATCAACATTATCTCCACCTTCGATACCAGGTGTGTCAACAAGAACTACGCCTTTCTAAACAAGTGAACAAATTTCGAAACAGGGTATCAGTAATCAGGTGTAAACATTCTTTGATATCGGGATTATTTATCAGCAAATAAATTGCCGTTCATTTAGCAGTTTAAATAATGCATAAACTGCTGCTCACACTGCTTATCCCCGGGTTATAAGATAGCAATGGATATTAACATTTTAAGAGTTAATAAATCAATCTCAATTATTTAGCGATATTATTTAATATCGTTTGAAATCCTATTTTAGTAACCGCGACGAGATTTTAAAGACGTATTATACTTGAACATAGAAACAAACGAAGTTGTTCAACGTCATTAATTAAGCTTCTTATTATCTCGATGATTTTTCGAATGCAGATAATGAACCTGGCTAGCCTTCCATATCTATTGAAAGGAAATTTAATTTAATTGATATCATGAAAACATACATAAAATCTGTTCTTGATTTTAAGTGTCCAATACGTAATATGGTTTTAAAATAAATATATAATGCATTTAGGCATCCTTTCAATATCATCTTATATCTCTCAAGGCCTTTAAACACTTGACCTGTCGTAGTAAATATGTTATTCACCTTTTATCACATCATGAAGACTTGGTGAGAAATATCAAGTTTAAAGCGGTTGATTCCACAATAAGATGTATTTGCAAAAGCAGAAATGTTGACTTACACCGAGTGTAGGGAAGGGATAGAAAACTTCACATCTTTCATACGGGTTGTCATCTGATTCGTTCATCTCTGCCACGCAGTCTTTGAACTCTTGTATACCTGACAGACTACCTAAAACAAGATAATATATGGTACTTAAAATGGAAAGGTTTAATTAAATCTTCTACATGAATATATTTATATAAACTTAATTATTTCAAACAAAAATAACGACATAAAACCATGCACTGCATGTACAGTGAAGCCAACATCATTAATATGCGGAAGATATCGTTGTTCAGTAGATGAATACGTTAAAATTCCTTCACAAGATCACATTTCAACTTAGTTTTGTTATTGCTAACCACACTCTTATGTCATCAGTGCTAGCAAATTTGCCATAATAAAGCATGTGCTTTAATAAAATGTAGATATTGATATTATAACTAAAATTTACGGGGTTGCTCAGTTACTCTGAAATCCCGTTCTTTGTTTCAACAACAACATTTTACCCTGAAAATACAAGGACAATCTCACCGGTAATATTGATAATGTGTATAATGGAAGATGTGTAGAAAAAAGTGAAATATGCATATCTGAAATGGCCAAATCCAGAAGACTCAGTCAAACCGTTGTAAAAATGTCAATGTTGTGAGTGAAAGAGGCTGGTATAATCTTCATTACTCATCTTCTTCAAATGGAAAGAAATAAACTGCAGAGTTATATTTCTTAAAGGCTAAACAATAACGCCTCATATTAGTGCCCAGACGATACGATCAATCGCAGCACTTAACTATATACAGGTTTTTCGAAAAAAAAAAGGAAAAAAATAATAATTTAAAAAAGCAACGGTCGCATTACCCACAATTTCTCTAGAAAAGAAGCAGTTTCTTGTTAAAGAAATGCACTTGTTAACGCATATATATGTTATGTAGTTGATCATAACAACTGCATAATTTTTAATAATACTTACTTAATTTGACTATTTTCGGTGAAATTTTTCTTTCTCTCTCACCACTGTCAGACAAAAACATTCGTTTGTAGTAGAAGATTGCCTCTTTTCTGTCATGAGAGCGAATCTCACAGATAGTGTTGGTACATTTCAGCGAATCTTTGGGGAAGAGTTGTGTCTCTAAGATCAAGTTTAGAAGACTTGACTTTCCAGAGCCCACCTCTCCTGCTACAACAATGGTACATTCACCCGATTTGAGGGATTCTTTTCTGTCTTTGAATGTCTTTGGTATGTCTGAAAATTAAGCATAATTGTAGTGTTCAAATACACGTAATAAATGTAATATATAGATATACAAAAGACATATAACTAATTGCAATTTATATTCCATAATAACCTTCTTAAAAATTAAATTTACATTAAGTTTCTACTTTCTTAGTCGCACGCCATAGCGAAAATGTAAACACGTTATACTACGTTAACGTCTTCCATTAACGTTATCAAACAATTATCAAGAAACCATTTTTTTAACCATTTTGTCACGCAGACAAGAGAAACCAATACCGTGATCGCCATAAATGTTCTAGTTATTTCAGTTCTTACTTTATTTTTTTTAAGCATTAAGGTTTCTCCAGCCAAGGTTTTTACATCTCCAACTCGATAAATACTCAAGAGAACAATACACGTTCTGATCCATCTCAATCGATGATGTGTATTTAATGATTTACGTTGGACCCTGTAAGCGGTATTTTCAGAGAATAATATCCCGATCGTAATAACATAGGGGAAATAAGCTGTTCGGAATTTAAGAAGCGAAATAAACGAAACCAATGTTTTCTAATTATCATTTGAAATTTAATAAAACAATTATTTGTTCCTTGAAAGGGCCTTGGCCTATGGATCAGTAATATAACATCCAGACCGGCAAAATATCCTTACATACCCTGTCAAGAAACCAAATAACTATATAATAACAGAATAATGACAGATATCCAGGAATATAAATACTGCGTATCACAGAGGAAAGGCAGGAGTTTTATCCTTCGAGTGATTGAATAATACCTTAGCTGAAGGTTATAAAACTGAGCATGGAAACCAGTCTCAAATCTCAAGCATCTGATTGCCTGAAATGGCGACTGGTCGCCATTTCAGCCAATCAGATGCTTGAGATTTGAGACTGGTTTCCATGCTCAGTTTTATAACCATGGGCACTTGTCTGAGATTTTGAAAATCACCCACATAAAAGGGACAGACTTACGAAAATAAAATGTGTTTTTAAAATATTATTAAATCATAATTAAGACTTTTTACGTCACCGCATTGAATACAGACTGTTACAATGTAAGAGATGAAAATGGAACTTTGAATATCGTTGCATAATATTGCATGCTCGATTGAGCCTGTTCAGCCAATGTCCACAGTATAAACTCCAGTTACTTAAGGTATTATTATAACGAAACTGAAATACGCATAGTTGTATAAGATGTTATTATTAAGAAAACTGCTTTCATAATATACACTCCTTAAATGTATGGAAACATTAAAGTAAAATCCATTTTATATATATTATTTGAAATATTTATTTAGTACATAGCGATTAAGTTTAACAAACCAATAAGACTAATGGTGTATGAACACTATTCAAAATCAGCATTGCAAATACTAAAAAGGCTACAATTTTGAAACGGTGGTATGAAGACAAGAAGTGAAAAAAAGCATATTAGGACAGTGAAGACATAAGAAACTGAACATATGTATCCATCCTAATTCGATAGTGTGCATAGAGGGTTTGGGGTTTGACTTGAACTTAGTTCACGTCATGTACCTGGATGTGTTTGTTCAAGATTTGCCTTAATTTTTGCCGTCAGGGTTGTGTAGAGTTGTTCCCCTTTCTTATATTTTTCGTACAGAGTAGTTCTATTCTTCTGATGTTCTTTGGAAGCATTTGCCAAATTATACTTCCCTTCCTGAAAATATAAAAAAATTGATTGCTTAGAGTCGAATGACATTAAAAATATAAGATTTAAAAAAAAGTGAATTAATGTTAAAATTATTTAACTATTGCTACCAATCCGTACAGTTGGGTAACGTATACATACAAAGCATTTTTTTAAAGTCAATGAAGCTCGGTATTGATTCATGCTTTACAAAACGTATTTTAAGACGTTTGATCTTTAACCGATCAGAACTTCCGTGTTTGATTATTTGAAAAGAATCCCATGTGACAGTCTGTCCTGAATATATGTCAATACAAAACAAAGAAACATTACAGTTTTAAGTATCTGAATATTTGTAGTTAGGATTTTAATTGCCTTCTGTCTGGCAGTGGCTGGTATTTCAAAAAAGGAATGCAACTACATGTAGCTGTTCAGCAAACATGTGAATCTAGACAAACGATAATAAATTTTGACATTTAATTATCAAAGTAATAGCACCTGCAATTGAAATTTAAATTTTTGAAATAAAATCTCTTTATCAAAAGTCATTTTTTAAAATTTTAAAATGGTTACAATCTGGATGCAATAATGTACGTTTAATAGTAGTAGTAGTAGTAGTAGTAGTAGTAGTAGTAGTAGTAGTAGTAATAGTAGTTATTGTTGTTTTTATTATTCAATTTGTTAAATATCTCTGGTCAACAAAATATATTTAAATGAAATCCAGCTGAATAAAGCACACTACAGAAAAGCAAGCAACCGTTCTTGATCTAAATATTTGCATTAAAATGTTTTCGTACCTACTATAATAAAAAAAGTTTTTATTTTAATATAGCACACTTTTTCATTTAAGATGATTCGTGGAGGCCCAAGTGCAACACATTAAGGGGTTACTGGGTTATAATATTAGACTATAACCCAGGGGGTTCATATTTTACAGGTTATGTTTGGGCACCCTAGCACCCAATAGAAAGTTTTGCCACTGATCTTTCCAAGGCGGTATAAGGTTATCGTTTTTGTTAATTTTTTGTGGTGTCTTATTTGAAAATGTTTTCATTTTATTAACCCAAGCTCTCTTTCCTCTTTGCTTTTTTGCTGTGTGGGGCGGCTGTGTTTTCTGATTGTAGCCTTTCTCGATATACATTTCTCATTTTCTACTAGGGATCGTCAGTTCTTAAAACTCAAATAAGCAGAGCCTTTTAGATAACGAAGTCAAACATCTCTTAGCATATAAGGACGGCGTTACGACTACTTCATATTGTTAATATGGCTTTAGTTTCTATTACTTATTCAGATTGAAATTCGACGCTTTTATTAGTAGATTCCTTTCGTGAAGGTTGAATGTTTTGCGTTAAACTTTTCTATTTGTAATATCACTTTCAAATTATCTTTCCGCGGTGGCATGATAATAGATATGTAACATTAGTGCAGTTTTATATTTAAATAAAATCATGTGCTTGTCGCATATTTACATGTACAATCCCATTTGACTTGTATAAGATAACTAATTTTTCAAAAGTTTATTTAAAAAAATCGATTTTTTTCTCAGTCATGAGTGTTGAAAATCGTGGGATAGGCCTTCTTTGTACATTAATTGATGAAAAATGTTTATTTTAATGTATGTGCTGGGAAAGAGTGACCCAACTGCTCTTGAATCACATATGAACGCTGCAATGTCGAAACCCTATTTTTCTATTCGTATACATCCGACGTCATTTTTTTTAGATGTAAAACGACTTTGAAAGCAACCGAATACGACAAATATCAAATTATCGCAGGTTCGGTTTGATTGAGCCTATTCATTAGCATCAATGGAGCTGCATATAACTGTTAACGACGCCTAGACCCGGGTTGTGTGCAACTCAATATTAACATAAATGTAACTATCGTTTTCAACGGCATTCAATGAGCTAAATAATTGATAACAACACTTATTGAATGTACTGGGAGAGTTTCTAACGGTCGCCACACGCACAAACAATGCTACTGTGATAAATGAATAGATGAAAAAGGGACATTGAAAGCCTTTCGAGGACTTGGTTTTTTAGATATTTCGATAAGACATTAACTACAATAACACATCACGATTTCGTTAATCAGTCTGTAATTGTGATAATAGTTTCCGTGTTTTAAAGCAGCCAAGGAATTAGGCTTACACATATACTCAATTTATATTACATTTGATTTCAAACCTTTTGTTGGTTGGGCTAAACCTCAAGTTCATTATTTAGATATTTCTAAATGCATCAACATGTGATAGTACCGTATCTCCTGGCGGTCGATTACGTAACCAATGCTCTAGTATCAGTTCTTTTATCTGGTCCAACCCTGACTTTCCCCTGGTGTCGATGCTCCAGTCTCTGGCTAATGACACTGCTGATCTGAGGTCAAGGTTCAGTATATCATCAATGTTCTGTATACGAGGCCCTGGGGCAGCCATTCTTGTATCAAGAGGAAGTATGCTTCTAACTTAACTGCTCTTGATCTATAAAAAATCGAAATTTACCGGTATAATACCATATAAATATTTTTGTGATGTCATTACTGACGTCATTAAGCCATTTTTGATCCCTCATAAAGGGGATATATTGAAAGCCGACGAACACAACAAAGATGAAAATATTGCAGGCTCGGTTTAATTAAGCCTGTTCATGAAATGGAAATGCATACTGTTGCACATGCCGCCTAACCCCGGGTTGAGCGGAACTCAATATTTACACCACTAAACAGTACAATTTTGATCCACCCCAAACGATGGTATGCATATGGCGGTGCAAATGGAACCTTCAATGCGGTATTAGCTGATTAATACCATTCTATATTCAGCATCGTATGGGCAGGGGATAAAAGGATAAAGGCAACAATCATTAAAAGTGAAAGATGGATTTTCTGAAACACATACTCTACTTGTTTAACAGCAAATAGGTGTACACGTATTACTGTTGTGATTGTGTATTGAACATGCACTTATCGTTGCTTATTTAATTTGTGGTACAGAACAAATGATATTATGTTGATATCCAGACATTTAAACGATATCATTTTCGTCGCAAAGTTTCGTGATTCCTTGCAGAATATATTAAAAGTCGAAATTTTCAAGATAGATCGGAATACCCGAAAATTAGATGCGTGCAAATAATTATAACGATACTGGCTCCATTCATTATTCTATCACTGAGAAGTTTGGAGCTGTTGTTGCTGTTGTTGTTGATGATGATGATTTTTTTTGTTTCACATGACAGATTATACATTAAAGCGATGCTACCAATGTATACAAATGGTGAGATTTTTACAATGTTATAATTTAATGGACCATTTAAATATAAATTCAATATAACATTATTTTTCTCTATTTCGTACTAAAGAAGAATAGCCGAATATTATTATGAAGTTCTTTACAGTTGAAGATATCTTTTTGTTTTGCTTATATTCTGTTGTTTTTTTTATAAGATATGTATAATGACAAACAAAAACATCTGGCAAAAAAACTTTGCTTAGTTAACGCCTATATAAAGTATAATATTTCAACCTTAATGTTAAATTTTAACTCCCATGATTATTTGGGAACAATCTCTAGACACGCTTCAGATATAAACCTAAAACTTACTGAAAACGAATATGTGTTTGAATTTAAGTGATATTTAAATAAAAGTAAATATTATAACAACCTTTACCTGTAGATCTGTCATATTTATTATTTTGACACATTAAATGCAAGAACGTATTAAACTTCATCAGTAATCATGAACAAACGAATAACATACTTCAAAGTTGAAATACTCTTTTTATGTAAAAAGAAAATTCTTACCTCTATTTAATTTTAATCCTAATATAGTCGCTTTAATTGCTTTTCTCGAGCTTTTACTTTTCAAATAGTCAATCCTTCTAAGTACATTAAAATATTTATACCCCACTTCCTTGTCTAGAGAATAAACCATGATCATTGGTTGGCATTAGTTGTAGAAAATCTTGTACATCGTTAAACAGAACGCAAATTTCTTTTGAAAAAAATTATATTGCTATTCAATGTCGTGTAAATAAGAAGTATTGTATTTCCCCTGTCATTGTTCCATATGAATTGCGCGGAAAATAGCGACTTTACAAAATGTTCAAAAGTACCCTTAACTGAAGGATATTGATCTTCTCATTGCACAATTTAAAATTAAAACAGATATTATATTTAAAGCGACAGACTGTGGATTTGTCTAAAAAAGAGAGTTTGTATATTTTAAGTATAAGTAACTCAAATTCTCAATCCGTTCTTGCTATAAAAATCTTTACAAACAGCCTGCAATATTTTCAAAATTGTCTGTTCGTTTGCTTTAAAAGTTCTCTTTTCGAATATTTAATAAATAGGATAAAAGGGTAAACGCCTAATGACCAGATGTATACAATTCAAAAATCACATAGCACCAATAAAATGTGTGTGTATATAGCTTTTGGTGAAAGCCGTTTTTTTTTCTTTTAAATCACCTGTTTTAGTGATTTAAAAACAATATATACAAACATATTTTAAAAATTTTAACAATTGTAATGTCTTTTCGTTGTTTATTTATAATTTAAAAGTGATGTTGTCAAAGATGTGTTTGTTGATCAATGTGAAAAATACCACGAAAAAGCAACAACTTAAGATTGAGTCCCCTACATATGTAGGGTACATTATATGCAGTGTAAACTGAACACTGGTAACCTAGTTGGCACGACTGTCATTCAAGGTTATGTGTTCATGACTGGGGACCTAGATACATTACTAAACAATATCCAATGTAATCACATCTCACTAAAGTCAGATCTAACAAACTGTTACCGTAACGGTTTACAATAGATGATTTTAATCAGATTGATATAATCATATATTATGAAGACTGGTTAACTTGGTATTCAGTTTTTTAAATAACTTTTTCTAAATAAAGGCCAATATCTACATCTTTATTCTCTATATCTATGTTTCCATTCATCATAAAAACTAAATGGAAAAAATTCCTAACCGCATGCTAAGTAAAAAGTATCGTTTTTCCTGAACGAGTATTTAACATAAACAATCTTGATACTATATTTTTTAATTTTCAGCTAATGCGATTCGTAGCCGATAGAGAAATCACAGTTCAAAACGATCACACATAAATCTAAAAGTCAATACGTAATGAAATAGCACTGTAAATTCCAAAGCAATCAAAACTTTGATTTAATTTGTAAACTTAGAAACGTATAGACTACGGCTTTGATTCACGTCCGCCCTTTTGTTTTACAATTCTATTAGCTTCTTACTTTTTATATCTTTGTGTGTTTTGCATGAAACATTGTCGCTTGATGGATTGAAGTTATTTCTCATTAACAACTTGTACTTGTTCGTTCATATGAGACTCTGTTTGAGGGAAGTGTGGGGTTGGTGCACCCTAGAACCTGGTTTAAACACCCAGTAGCAAAATGTTTTGCCATTGGCCGTTCCAAGTCGGTTATCCCCTCGTCTCCTCGCTTTCGTCAAATGTTTTTGGCATCCATTTTGAAATTGATAGTTGTATAACCATGCTCTCTTCTCCTCTAATTTTTGGCTGTGTGGGTATGCTGTGTCTGCTGGATGTGGCCATTGCTGATATGCATATTTCAAATTTTTAGCTAGTACTGTTAAAAAAGGAATATTTATTTTAACTGATTAAACTTTATGAAACTGTGATTCTGATTCACACAGGATGTAAAATCATTTTTAAGTGACGACTAAGGATGATATTTTTCTTTTTTCACACGCTATGTTAGAATTTGAAACTTGATCATAGAGGTAATTGCCAAATGAGACACTGTATATTTTTGACGAAGCGGAATGTTTGACCCAATTGCATAATGTATTTAGACTTTCTGTATTATGTTAATGAATATTTTACCCGAATTGCCGAAAGACGTTAAGACATCTCACGTGTAAATGAATATTTGACCTGAATTGTATGAGGTATTTAGACTCTAAAAGGAGATGAATATTTCACCCCAATTGTATTAGGTATTAAGACTTATCTCATAGAAAAAATGAATTTGTGAGACGAGTTGTGTGAGGTATTTAGACTTATCTCAATGGTAGATGAATATTGGACATATCAAATGCAATTTTAATTCACATAATTATTTTTGCATTTATTTATAAAATTCGCATCAAAAGGAATATTAAAGATTAAAGATAAGATAAATGTTTACCTTTAGTAAATATGCTAAATCCAAAGTTTACTGTGTTATGGTTGATCGCATTGTAATTTATGCTTAATAAGGTCAAAACTGGTATTCAAACTAACCTTGGAAGTTAGACGATACTTTTCCACTTAAAATAAACTAAATATTTTATTACATGACTGGTTGTATTTATACAGCGTGTTCACGAGATCGCAAAATAGTTTTTTTTATTAAATTAAATGTAATAGTTACAAAAATGAACGTGCCTATAATGTGTTGATGTAACATAATGTTACAGTAATGTAAAATGTGTTGTTTTTTGTGTGTGTGTCTTGTACAATATAATGTGTGAAAATATAGTGCTTTATTAATGTAACTATTTATGATTTGCGATATTTATGTCTTCTGTATATTTACGTTTTATTATGTTTTTAAAGGTTCTTTTTCCAATGTAAATATTTAACAGTATTTAAAAGACGAACATCTTTTGGTGCTTATATGGGTCGAAACATTGCTTAACAATAAATAATAATAATAACAGAGTAGATCAAAAAAGATAATTACTTTGCACATATTTTAATCATGTTAATGAAATTTATGAGACAAATAAATAACTGATTTAAAAACAAGTTAATGCGTCTGTAACTATAATGATAGATTGTACAAGGCTTTGCTTGAAAGAAAGTACACGTGGCGATTTAAATTTTATGATTATTAATCTTCCCAAAAAATAATTACTTGTAAATATCAATATGAAAGCTAACAACTTGCATTATTCCACCGTGAAGACGTGATCAATATTGTAAATCTGCTATAACTACTATTTTGATGAAGCTGCTATTTAAACCATTAATAGTTCTTTACCATAAATAACTTTAATCAGTGTTGATATAAATTGAACTTCAATGAATTTCTTACCTGCAATTGTCGATTTTGAATCTGTTTAAATTGCCGTATTCAGGTAATCGCACCGAGCTCTCATATTTAGACAGTCACTCGTCTAAGTACACCAAAAAATAATTTCCCCTAACTTCCTTGTCCGGTAAATAAACCAAAATCATTGGTTGGCACAAATCACAGACATTCCTATGCAGAGTTACGCAGAGCGCAAAATTATTTTGAAAACCTACTATATTATGTAAACAAGAAGTATTATATTTCCGTCGTTTTTGGTTTGTATGAACGGAGCGGATCTATACCCGATGACTAGGACCGATAAAATGTTCTTTAGTAATTTTATTGAAAAATATCGATTACAGATTCAATGCACATATAAAATATAAATAGGAATTATGTTTGATTCTTTATTGCCATAATTGCGTGATATGTTCGAACTAAGTAAAAGTTATGTAATAAAAAAGTACAAAAATACTGTATAATTATGTTAAATTTGTAAATTTAATAACCGAAGTAAATAACTTTAGTATGTTCGGTGTGTCGGACGGACATTTGCAAAACAAAGTGATCTGCATATCAGGAATTGCCACATTTTGAAGACACAGCCTCCCCAAACAGACAAGAGAAGACAGGAAGAGAGAGCATGGTTTATAAAATGATCGATTTCAAAACAGACATCACCAGCAATAAACAGAAATGAAAACCCGAGGGATTACCTGGGGTATCAACCAGGTTCTAGGTGAGGTTCTAACCTCACACTTGCCCCAATAGGTTCTCATATGAACAAACAAGTACAAGTTGTCTCGGTGAAATAACTCCAACCCACCCATCAACATGACAATAGTGCAACCGAACACATACAAAACTTTTTTTTTCTTTTTCTGAGCATAGCAAGAGGCCCATGACATTTAAAGTAAATGGCGGATACCCAATGACCAAACCGAGACCAGAGCCTCTGGGGTCAAATCAGCAGAACATGGTTAAATTCCCTATTGGTGTTACTACTAACTACTGACCGTTCCAAGGCGGTAACCCCTAGACTATCATTTTGTTGTTTGTGGTGTATTTTTTATTTATCATATAAACTTTAGCTCTCTTTTCCTCTTTAAATTGTGGCATTATGTGGTGGTTCTGTTTTCTGATGGTGGCTTTTCCCTGATACGCATATTTCTTTATATACATCATGCAATATTCCTCTTACATTATAGATCAGTTTCTATTGGATTGTTATATTTCGGTCAAAACTTATATAATGACAAGAATTAATGTAAGTACGAGGCGACTTTCTACGCCACCACACAGTACTGGGCTGCTTCACTGGGGAACATAAATTATCAATAATTGCGGTCCTTCTTGAAATTACCGTACATAGACAGATTTCATAAATGCTTCTATAATTTAATCAAATACTTAAAAAAGGAAAATAAGCATTTTAGGAATGGCCCTATCCAGCAAACACAGCCTCCCCACACACTCAAAACGTAGAGAGGGGAAGAGAACGTGGTTTATTCAATGATCAGTTTTTCAAAATAGGTATACATTTTTTCAGACTTAAAATGACTTGAAATCGAAACCTAAGTTAGCATAAATCTACACGGCAAGTAAAAGTACTAATGTGTCATCTAAAAACTAAACATAGGCACCTTAGGCAAGTCTTCCTTTTCATAATTTATACTTTAAGTTTAAAATTATAATTAAATATGATACATTGATGAAAACAATCCATGCAAACGATCGTTTTGTATAGATAATTTAAGTTACAAGTTTTATATATTGATAGTCAATAAAAAGTTACTAGATCATTAATTGTTCACAGTTAACAATTTTACTGCATTTTGTTGCAGGTTACTATTAAGTATTTTAAAATAAAACTTTATTACGGAACTGCGTTTCAGTCGTCTAAATGTCACGAAACATTAGCTGGGCTAATATTGATCAGGTTGTAGTAGAAATGTGTTGTTTTCTACTTCAGAAAATTAAAAGATGTGCCTAACGCCTTCCTCATACAAGCTTCGTTCAAGTCCTTTCTTATACCAGGAGCCGGTTAAATATTTTCCAAGAACAGAAGTTGGCCTTCACACAAAGTCACTTCGGTTATGTGCACGTTCAAAAGCTCAGAACTATGATATTATTATGTTGCTTTTTGTCCACGAATATATGTTTGGGACAGCGGTACATACACTTCTAGGCTTAATGCTTAAACCTGGGTCACACTTACATAATTGTAGGACCTATAGAAACGCACAGCTTTTAGTTACTAAAAAATCTGAAAAAGCTTCAACAGTGAAACTTCACTTGGGACAAAAGTCATAAATTTCATAAGTAATGAATAATATATCTTTAATAACGGCTTATGAAAATGTTACAAAATCAGTCATGTGTACAAAATATCCGAAATAAAACTAATTCAGATACTTACCATTAATGATCTGCGTTTCTTAGACGTCTACTTTGTGATTAATCTATCGAAATGTAAATTTCCACGCTTTGCTTACGACATGTAAATTTCTTTGCTTACTTATTTGTCTGCACGACGGTGCTATGGGTTTGAAGAGTGTATGAAGGTTTCTATGGAAATCGTGTAAAAGAAAGCAGAAGCTCTATCTGTTTCTTTTATTCCTGTCGTGCGATTTCACTCCAAGTGCTCTGGTCTCAGAAATGGTAATTCAGTACCCACCATTTTTGCTTGACAATGCCGTTTGCTTCTTATGTATTAATTTTGTTGTCATAGATTTTGTCTTAATGAGTTACCTTCTTGAAATAAAGAGATTATTATTATTATTATTATTATTATTATTATTATTATTATTATTATGTTTTATACATGAGTGTGTGCTTTTTCGTGCACTTATGAATTTATTTCACCTCTTGAGGTTAGACTATAGCAATTCAAAACCCAATAGTCTTCCATTACATCCATAAATTTACTACTGGTCAATGACCTACAATCTGAATTTTCGATTAGAATTATTATTAGAGACGACATAAATACAAACAAACATAGTAGCATAACCAGCACTTTCGGTTTTAATATGACTACAATAATACCCATTTTTAAGATAGAAAATTTCATCCGCCCAAAATATAAGTGCCTTATTGTCTTTTAACTTCTTTTTCTATTTTAATGGTTTTTCTATTTTAATGGCAATCATTCATTCGCTGATATGTTATGGCCATGCGTGGGGGTTAGTAAAAAAGAAATGTGTTAGGGCTCCCGGGCTACTCAATCCACCCAGGAGTGACCTAACAATTAACGTGCAAAAAATGTGCAAAACCTAACACCTTAAAGGCCCTAGTATACTACAATATGTATATGGTTTTGTGCAGAAGATGAAGTTAGCAGGGTTAAAATAAAAGCATTGCTTGGTGTTTATGGAGCAGTCCATGTACCCAGATAACTTGAATCCGGAGACTGAGTAAGCGCTGACAACATTCTGTGGGAAAGTATTCCATAGGTAGACTGTGCGCGGAAAGAATGAATACTTATATGTATTGTTATTTGATTGTAATAGGTGGTATGCTTGGTTATGGTAATGTCTTGATTGTCTCGTATGTAATTGTACATACTGGTTCATGTCCATTGCTTCTAAATTATTAGCTATTTTATAGACTAGTCTATTGTAGGTACGCAGGCCTACTTTCTAGGGATGGCCAATTTAATGCTGTAAGAATGTTTGTAATTGAGCCTGGTGCCCTAGAATTAGTCATTAACAACAAATCGAGCTGCTTTTTCTACGAATTTTATAGGGCTTTTTATTTATTTTTTGTCTGCTTTTGCATTATCCAAGAAAGAATGATTTAGTTACTTTAAGTATAGTTCTGCCCAAACATTGGTTCCCAAGTCGTCTGAATTACTTTAGTGTAACCTATATTTAAGGCTACAACATACTTGCTTCCCTTGAATCATGGCTGTACATTAACAAGAGGTGTGATCAATTTTCAGAGAGAAACAAGCCTACAACGAAACGTGAGTTTCAAACATTAATACCAGAACATATGTTATTTATTCTATGTTCATGAAATAAAATGTTAACAGTTTTATGAAAGAACTAGCTTCAAATCTATAAATCGTTAAAGAAAAACCGAAAATGAAAGTAGAATTCAGAAACCAATCGCCGGATCGGGTTACGAAATCGATTGTATAGAGTCCAGTTTAAACTGAATCGTACTGTTATTTACTGGACTTCTAGAGAAAGGTACTAGTTTATGTTCTGAATAAGAAAATTAGTATACTACTCAAAATTTGCTAAGCACCCAGAATATTTGCGTACATCCTATCTTTTGGTGAATGCCAATGGCAAATATCTATTTGATCTCTTTTTATGTCAAACAGCGTCACCTCTTTGCACAGATGTTAATCAATGCCATTTATAAAATGGTGACTATCTCAAATAGTCACTAAATGATTTTCATTGTAAATATATACAATTTACATTGGGCTTTTTTTCCTTCTTTAGTAGGACTCGTTTACATGCACCTTCCCCTCAGAAATACAAAAGCTCTTTTAAATCGTGCAGTTTTCCCAAAAAAGTAACCTCACACCAGGTTTTTTTTTTATTCACCATAAGAGAAGAAATCACGCTATTTTCCCCAAACTAATAGGGCATGGGCTCTTGTCCCTGTCATTCATAAAAAAGCCCTGAGACAGGGTGCTTAGTAAACTTTGAGTAGTATATATATATACTCTGTACAACGGAACTTGAGTTAGAAATAAGTCAGTACATTGTTTACTTTCAAAAATTGTAAAGCAGGGCAGTTAGCTGTTTAGTGCACTCAGTGACTTTACAAGATTACAGTCTAGTTATTATTGTATACAAATTATAAAAACTGGAACATATATGAGGTAAGCTGATATTATCACTGAGCCTATAGCATATACTTAAGTGGGAAAATACAGACAAACAGTTCCGGCTTTCAATAATTTATGGAACATGTTCATAAACTTTACTTAAAAATCAAACATTTGTTAAGAAATCAATGTGTGTTCTAGCAAAAATAATCTTAATTAGAATAATGCTGCTAAAGCACAACAATATCTTAACCCTTTCCTCCATATATACGCATTTTTACACATGTATGACCAGTATAGATTCAGATCAGCTGGCACATCCGTGCAATCTGATCAGGATCTGCACTGGTTGCATTTTGGTCAGAAATAACCTAACAAATTAAAAGCCAATGGATGTGCCAGCTGATCTAGATCTAAACTGTTTGCCCATGCAATAAAGGTTTGTCTGTGGAGGGAAGGGTTAACAAATTCCCAACCAGTTTTTTAACTCAAATGTGTCGGAACTTATTGAACTGATGATTTGACTGTAGCATGATACTGCCTTTATATAATAAGATCATGAAAATGAAAAACTTTATGTTAAGTATAAATTTTTTGGGTAAAAGGCTAAAAACAAATAATTTTAAAGACAGGCACCTTTTAAAGTTTGGGAATGTCCACTTGTACTGTACTTGTGTGTCTGTACTTCTTGTGTACACAAATATTGTTGCAATTTTGCAATTAAATGTACAAGTCATTTCATCAGATGATGAAAATCGTGAAAAAATTAATATTATAAAAAGTATATTATGTTTAAAAAGAGCAAAATATAACCCATTACTCCATTATGCGTTTTTATTGAGTGTGAGACCATTTTAGATCCAGATCAGCCAGCATATCAATGTCATTTGATCTGGATCTACACTGTTAACCAAAGTATTACAGACAAAGCATATGGAGTAAAGGTTAAAGTTTGAGATTGGATGAAAAATTTGCTGCTTATTTTAGCAATTATACCATCATGCTATGAATTTATTAACAACCTGTCATTGATTTATCGTGTCACAGCAAATTAGCATTCTTGATCATCAATTACCATACACTTATGGCTGTTTTCCACACTTAAGATTAACTCTACATGTTTTATCGCATGTGCAACCACTGTAGATCCAGATCAGCTGGCACATTCTTGCTTTCTGATCTGGATCTTCTCTTGTCACCTCGTGGTCAGAAATATCCTAATAAATCTAAAAGTGAACAGTGTAGATCCTGATCATACATCACAGATGGGCTTGCAGATCTAGATCTACACTCGTCGCTGTGCCATAAAGATGTACACATGGTGTAAAGAGTTAATCAAATGTCATTGATTTATCACATCACAGCAAATTAGCACTCTCTATGTCAGTTACAGTAATGGCTGTTTTTCATACTTGATATAAAGGCCATTCTTTTTTAATATATGATTAAGCATAATCCCACATTTTAACTTTTTCCATGCAGGCGACACATGTGTTTCGCGGAACACAACATTCTAGTTTTTAGTCTTAGTCTTACGAGAATTTTCTTGAAAAAATGAGTATGGTAGGTCGAAATAAAAATGAAAAAAAAGATGAAGATGTCATTTATAATCAACTTTCAAACAGCTTTTACTAAACGTTTGCTTTTATTTAGATGACCTCTTACTACTGACAAAACAATATATTACAGGATTAAAATTTGTAAATAGGTTTATTTTAATATTTTTATGCTGCAATTGTGTGATTGAGGCTTCTGTTCATGTATACAGCCACCACAAGTAATCTTCAAGCCTTGTCTCATCTGTCACAGCTTTTTCGCTCACTACAGTATTTTTCTAAAGCGAACTTTTCACTTTTAAATAAAAAAAAATTTAACTTATTAACACAAGAATATAGGCACAAATTCATACGTCATAGGGCTGTCGTTCTCAGTCTTGTCTGTCGAAAATGTCGGAATCAGATATAGTTTTTAAAA
This sequence comes from Corbicula japonica, assembly GCA_038501625.1. Lineage (NCBI taxonomy): Eukaryota > Metazoa > Mollusca > Bivalvia > Venerida > Cyrenidae > Corbicula > Corbicula japonica. Next base: position 1,109,699 of record JAZAYU010000095.1, on the reverse strand, counting down.
CGTTTTCATCAGGTTTGTAGCAACTTAAAAGTTTAACCAATTGTTTCCTCATTACTTGCTTTCAAGAATACCTTTTTTTGCCCCGAAAATGAGCCTAAAACCTTGCTTCAAAAAACGTGTACTGCGCCATAGGGGTGGCCATGATGAAAGTGAACAGTTTACCTGGATTGTATTAAAAATAATTGATTTTGAATTGTGTAAAAGAAACCAGTCAGCACTATTTGGAAAGCTTACGATTCCATCATTTCATTCACTTTCGATTTTTTTAGGTTTTTAGACCAAATGGGTATGGTCGGCATAAAAAAATGGGAAATGGAGATTTTACAGTCTGGATTTTTTGTAAGACGAAAAATATATAAGTTCTGGCCTAACAATCAAGAATATTATATGGAAGTAGGGATAACCTTGTCACAACTAATTAACATAATGGAACTGTTAAGATAACATTCAACTTGACCCTTAACTCCATGGGTGACAATTGTTTATCCAGATAAGGCACATCTATGTCTATTTCATCTTCATTTACAATGTTCCATTCAAGGCCTGAAAAAAAAACTGTTCCAAAAAGCATTTACTATTTAAAAATGCAATTTAAATTAAGACTAACATTCAGTGAATTTGTGAAAGTTGTTTTTATCAGATTGTTATAATATTTTATTCCAGATGTCGATAGAAAAACTCAACGGAAAGCAGATCGAGCCGGGAAAGTTGGATGAAATAGTGCAGAGGGCTGCAGGATGGGCGATACTAAATGGTACCTGTTTTTAAATTATGTTAATTTTTACTCTTTATATCAAATTTTTAGACTCATAAATACAGAATTAACATAAACTCAGACAAATCAATCTTAATTTTAGCCCGTTATTCCTTAATATACAATAGATCTATATATGATAACACATATGCAACCAGTTGGAAAATCTGGATCTACTCTGTTTGTTTATGCAATAAAGGTGTATCTATGAAGTAAAGGGGTTTAAACAACAAAGAATGTTAAATAATACAAATTTAAATAGCATTTACACTTCACTCCATTGTCAGATCAGGTTTTTAACTTTAACAATGGCAGTGAATCTAAAAGTGAACAGTGTAGATCCTGATCAGATGGCACAGATGTGCCAGCTGATCTGTATCTAAACTGTTTGCCTGCGCAATAAATATGGAGTAACTGTAACAGGTTAATACTGACTTCACTTTTGGAAGATGTTTGGCATGTAAGTACCAGTGTTTCTAAAATTTTCGGCAGGCCGGTCATTGACTGATTTTTGGGAAAAATGTTCGATTGAAATTTCAAATTTGGTGAAAAATCGGTCATGAATAGTGGCCCATAAATTGTTACAAAAATTACCAACATGTACATTTTTTACATCGGTCATGAAAAGTGGTACTATTACTAAGTACATGTATTTTGTTTTTCTCCACACACAATACCGGTAAGTACTGTTTGGAATGATAAGCGATGCTTAAAACCCAGGTTGCGAAAAGGCCGGGTATGGATTGACTCATTACTTCCATTTACCTCATTTATTCAGTGATCTTATGCTATTAGCTATTTCAATGCTATTAGCTTCTTATGTTTTATATGTTTGTGTGCTTTTGCATGAAACGTTGAGCTGATGGGTGGGTTGGAGTTATTTCACTAAGACAACTTGTACTTGTTTTGTGATATGAGAACCTGTTGGGGCAAGTGTGAGGTTGGTGCACCCCAGAACCTGGTTTAAACCTCCAGTGGCAATTTGTTTTGCCACTGACTGTTCCAAGGCGGTAACCCAAGGGTTCTCTTTTTTGTTAATTGTTTGTGGCGTCCTTTTTTGAATTGACATACTTACAACAAACATGCTCTGTCTTCCTCTCTTCTTTTTCGCTGCGTAGGGAGGCTGTGTTTTGTGAGTGTGGCGATTCCTGATATGTATATTTCATTGAGACAAATCATTACATTTGTTATTTGGCAGGGTTTTATGTAATTAGCTTAGTGCATAATCCAAAAATTGAGAAACCTGCACAAAATATAACAATACCAATTTGACAGTAATTTTTGTTTGGTTTTTAAACACACAGGTGCCCAGAAAAAGATCACAGCCACTGAGTTTCCGGAGCGAGTGGAACCGATGCCAATCACTCTGTTCCCAAGTGTACTTCCAGCTAGCGTGTTACATCTAACTAAATCACTACATACAACCTTCCAGACCCTAATGCACAAGGTTGCAAATGACCATGAGTTCATGAAGGAATGTTTCCAAAGGTAAACTCTGCCAAAGATCATTAAACTAAATCTTGAGACCAGTCTCAAATCTCAATCACTTTGGGCCAGTCCATTCTTTGTTCATTGTTCACTTAGTTAATTAGCAAACAGAGCTATTTAGACCCTGATCATTTTGTTATTGTTAACCTAAGATTATTCCATTCAGATTTGTCTTACTGACATACAGAAATGTAGCCCATTTGTGCGCAACAAGGGCTTTTCTTTGTATACCATGGTCGCCCTACGCGCACAACCCAGTTACTATTCAAATCAATGCGAAAAATTTTCCTTCTATGTCTATATGCCAGCAATAAGAATCTTTGTCGCAACTTTTGACTGCTTCAAATAGTTTTTTAAACCTTATATATCTTTAAAAAAATTACATACCTGAAAAGCTTATTCCAATTAGAATCAATATATGTGATACTTTTTAAGAAACTTTTTGGTTCATTATGAAAAAAACTTATAAACCTCCACACATGTCAACAGAACATAACAAATGAACATAGCAGTGCTGAAATTTTCAAATGGCAGTGAAAAAATGGGAATTTAAAGCAGTGCGATTTCCACCGCAGTTTTGATCATAACTGCTTGAGAAGTAAAGGACAGACATCTGTAAAAAGTCATTATGATAATGGGTCTGTGCTTGCAGTCGAATTATTGAGACTAACAGAAATGTAGATGTCTAGTAAGTGACCAAAGATGTGTTTCACACTACTCCATTTGATTATATGCCTTTTTACGCATGTGAGGCCAGTGTAAATACAGGTTAGCCAGCACATTTGTGCCATCTAATCAGGATCTGCACTGTTGACTATTTGGTCAGAAATTACCTAATGAATAAAAAAAGTGAACAGTGCAGATCCTGATCAGTTGGCATGGATATTCTGGCTGATCTGGATCTACACTAGTTGAACATGCATAAAAAGGCGTATATATGGAGTAATGGGTTAGACACAACTTTTGGTCATTTGCTAGACCCACTGATCAGGATCTCCACTGTTCACTTCTTAGTCAAAAAAAAATAACCTAATAAATCAAAAAGGGAACAGTCTCGATCCTGATCAGACAGTAGAGATGTGCCAGCTGATCTGGATCTACACTGTTTGCCCATGCAATAAAGGCGTGTTTATAGAGGGAAGGGTTAACAGATATTTCAGATCGTGTTGACTTTTTTATCCCTGTTGTTGTTTTTTCAGTATATTGTCAGTAGACGATTTTACACGAGAATTCTGGAACATTTACGAGACCGTGAGGAATGAGGGAATTAGTCAGGTGAGCATTTTTCTCTCAACTTTTTGTTATCAATTTAAGGCTGATGTAGAAATAAGCCACCATATAATATTATAGAAGCTTTTAGTAAAACAATAAGATTTCAGTAATTTATCACAGCCAAAAAACATTTTGCCCTTTGGCTTGAGTTTCCCAGCAAAAACTCTCATACAAAATTATGCCTTATATCTGGATATGATAAAAATAAATTCCTGACAATTGTTTAGTAATTTTTTAGAATAAATGTGTACATATTACTGACACTCCAATCTTGATATAATCTTATAACTATGATAAGTTGTTTTATTTTATGCTTTTCAGTGAAATATAGAATTTTCCCGGTGAAATAAAAGTGGTATTTCACTGTTTTCAAACAGTGGAATATCATTTTTATTTTCACTGTTTTTTGACGTTGGTACCCAAACGCAAACAACATTCCAATGAGAACATTTAGAAATCGGACTCAAGTTAAGTCATATGACGTCATGACGTCACGTCAAAGACAAACGTTTTTGGCGCCATTTCATGCAATGTTTCTGTCTATTTCACACAAATTATGCACTAAAAGCATAAAATAAAAAGAAAATTTGTTTTCACCAGTGTAAGATAGAAATATATTTCACTCGTGCACTCCGGAATTATGTATTTTCACTCGTGGCTTCGCCACTTGTGAAAATACCAATGCCTCCATATTTATGCTTTTATGGCATGGGCAAACAGTATAGATCTAGATCAGCTGGAAAATTTGTGCCATATGATCAGGATCTACACTTTTTGCTTTCAGATTCAAGTATTTCTGACAGATGCAACCAGTGTAGATCCAGATTAAATGGCATGAATGACCCAGCTGATCTGGATCTACACTGGTCACACAAGAGTAAAGGGTTCAAATTGTTTACTGTTTACTTACTTCTGATTCCTGCAGAAAATATCTGTGATGTTAACGAGGAATGATTTTATGATGGAGGAAACAGACAACGGAGACCTGGTGTGTAAACAGGTGGAGTTCAATACATTTTCTTCTGGTGCTGGCGGGGTCATTGGTGCTATGAGAGATATACATAGGTAAGTGCAAGTCAACTTCTGGTGCTGGCGGGGTCATTGGTGCTCTGAGAGATATACATAGGTACATGCTATTCAAATATTAATTAACCCTTTACACCATATGTATGCATTATTAGAAGGCCGATTGATCAGGATCTGCACTGTTCTCTTTTTGGTCAAAAATAACCTAATAAATAAAAATGCGAAAAAGTGCAGATCCTGATCAGATGGCACAGATGTGCTGGCTGATCTGGATCTACACTGCTTGTCATGCCATAAAGGGGTGTATATGGAGGAAAGGGTTAATGTTTTCTTCTGGTGCTGGTTGTTGTCATTGGTGCTATGAGAGATATACATACCGGTAGGTAGGTTCTACATATATTGATGCAGAAATTTCAGATTCTTGCATTTTATGCATTCAAAACTGAATTTTTTCACTTTTGATCCCACTTAATTCTGAGCTTAGGGTCATTTTGATGCAGGATTGTTCAGGAAAAATGTTCAAATACATCATGTATGCAAGAAAAAGATAAATATTGTGTCTGTTGCATTTTGTATATGTATTATAACTCTTGAAAATTAATTAAAATGAAGTTAAACTTTGACAAGAAGTTAAATTCACTGACTACAACATATGACTTAACCCTTTACCTCATATATTATAATATGTATTTCTTGAGTTTCCGACCAGTTTAAATCCAGTTCAGCCAGCAGATCTGTGCCGTCTGATGAAGATCTTTGTCTGGTCACATCGTGGTCTGAATTAACTAAGTCAATCTAAACAAAATGTAGATTCTGATCAGAATTCATAGATTTATACTCTTCATTGATGCAATTAGGAATGAAATATTGAATAAATGGTTAACATGGGTAAGGGACAATGATTATGATCCATTGAAAATTCTCAACGGGGGTCACATGACCCCTGGTTTTGCAAAAGCCATTGAAATCACTGATTGATGTTTTCTGATCAGAAATAATGCATGAATATGGTTGCAGGTAAAATAAAATACCCTTAAATTCAGTAAAATAAAGTAAAAATTTATTAAAATAAAAAACAAACTGTTTTTGTGAAAAGGATTAATGATGTCATGCCCATCATGATGTCATATTTGTTTTGTATGTATTTTGAATGTCGGATAATAAACAGGAGTGAACCAAAAAACACATATTATTTTCTTTGTATAATTTACACACAATCACACAATCTCTTTGTTTTATTGCAGGTACACCCTCTCACTGTTGGAGATTCCATTCAGGGAAGATCAGGTAACTCATCCCTTTCCTCCATACACAGTTGTATACACATTTTTACGCTTGTGTGACCACTGTAGATCCAGATCATCTGCTACATCAGGATCTGCACCTTGGTCAGAAATAAGCAAATAAATCTTTAAATAAAAGCCAAAAAATTTAGATCCTGATTAGATGGCACAGATGTGCCGGCTGATCTGGATCTACACTGTTTGCCACTCGTAATCAAGGTTCATCAGTGGACTGAGTGGAGTTAAGGGTTATAAATATCCTGTACTTCATGCGATATGGCACATAATCCATGGGCAACAAGTGTAGATCCAGATCAGCCATCACATCTGTGCCATCTGATCAGGGTCTGTACTGTTTGATTTTAGATTCATTGCATTACTTCTGATCAAGAAGCCGACTGTGTAAATGTGATAAAAATTATTATCTATGAAGTTACTTGTAATAGAAAATTTTACAATAGTTTACATTTTCTGATTTTCCACTGAAGGTTTTAATGTCCCTTTCTCACATGTTTCGATAATGAATTACCATATATAAGTAACATGTTTACAAATCTATGTTTTTAACTACATATTCAAAGATTTAAATCATTTTTACGGATTTTATGCCCCAAAGAAGTGGGAGGCATATAGAGTTGCACTCATCTGTCCGTCCGTTCATACGTCCGCCAAATCTTGTGGCATCAACTCCTTCTTAACTATCAGGCAGATTTTTTTCAAACTTGCACAGATGATCAAGCAGGATGGGAAGATGATTGTAAAACAATTTTCCTGCGGCCATTTAAACCAGAGTTATGGTCTTTTATAATTACAAATATTGTTTCAGCAGTGGGAGCATTAGTGCCCGAGGACACATTCTAGTTCATTCTTTATTGAAGAAGACACATTGCCCCCTCCACATTTAAATTTTAAAATGTCCAAAAGTTGCTCTTGATAGTAGGAGTGCCTTAAAAATATTAAATACATTAAAAGCCCTCATAAATACCAACCAAAAATTCAAACCACCTCAATAATAATATATTCGCTTTTTATTACACCTCACGTGATTAGTTTACTATATAGCGTAATGTGACGTCAGAGGGAGATAATTTCTACTGTCACATATGCGACAGTATACTGTCACCCTCGCGTGGATCTAAAAATAAATATCTTGGAAATCCGATTACAAATTAACTTCTACGCATGCGTAATTGACCAAGGGAGATAAGCAATTAATTCGGTCATAGTCAAGATCTCTAAAAAAAACAAATGTTCGGATGTTCGGTGTAATAAAATAAATATCACATCCCATTGGGGGAAACAGTATGAAATGTTAACCCTTGAGAATGTAATGTCAACCTCGGCTAACGCCTCGGTTGACATTACTTCTCTCGGGTTAACATTTCGTACTGTCTCCCCCAATGGGATGCGATATTTATATATTATCACATGGGTGACCAGTGTAGATCCAGATCAGCTGGCACATCTGTGCTTCTGATCAGGGTCTGCACTGTTCATTATTAGGTTATTTCTGACCAAGAAGCAAAAAATGTCGATCCTTTCCAGATGGCACAGATTATAAGTATCATTCATGTGTGTTGGGTAAAGATCGTGTGATCCAGCCCGAGTGAAATATGCACAAGGGCAGTAACGAGGCTCTGCCGAGTTACCGCCTTAGTGCATATTTCACAAGGGCTGGATCACGTGATCTTTACCCAACACACGTGAATGATACTTTTTCTTGCATACCATATTTATTTTGCGCATTTTGGGGGTATTTTCCTGTAAATTTTTCTTTGCACTACTTTTTTATAGTAGCGGAGTGATATACAAGACATTCCATCGTTCATTCATAATTGTGTAAGACGTTGTGACGTCATATAAGGCGCGTGACTCATTCTATATGGGGGGTGTAGAATCAAGATTTCCAACACAGGTTAAAACACTGGATGACCTGATCTGGTATGCAAGAAGTACTGGATCTACACTGTGGGCTGAAATGATAAAGGAACATATATATGGAATAAATGGTTAATGTCCCTCCACATTTTTGTGCTATTTTTTAAGCCAAAATTAAACCATTCCACCTTAAAGACAACTTTTGTTCATTCCTTTTTGGCATGGGCAACAGAGTAGATCCAGATCAACCAACAAATCTTTGCAATCTCATTAGGATGGATTTACAATTGCTGTTTAGATACACTAGGTTATTTCTAAGCAAGATGCAACCAATGCAGGTCCAGCTGAAATGGAACGGATGTTCCTGTTGATCTGGATCTACATTGGTTGAACATGAATTAAAATGCATATACATGTCATGTATATGGAGTAACGAGTTAATAGGCAGGTTTCACTAAAGTAACATATTATGTCTCTTTCAGCTACCTCACAATCAACCCACGGCAGGTCTAGGCAAGGGCCTTGCTAAAGCATGGAGCTTGTATGGAAATAGCAGGTAACATTTTTGGAATCAAAACTTGTTGTTTAAAATAGTAGTAAATCAAATATTGATCATTTAAATAGGAAAGAACTAGCAATTCCCTTTCATTTTCCCATTATAAGTAGTAGCCGGTATAATTAGATATTTTGACAATTATTGTTTATCGCTTAATATACAAAAACCATTTTTCTCAGCTGAGCTTTTTTGACGTCATTTCAAGGAATGATGTTATCATCACATAGATTCACTTTTGTTTGGCAAGGCTGATTTATTTTCTTGGAGAATTAGTTATGCCCCCACAAAGTGGGAGGCATATAGAGATGGACTCTTCCATCGGTACGTCCGTCCATACGTCCCTCAAATCTTGTGGCATCAACTCCTTATTAACTATCAGGTAGTTATTTTTTTCAAACATGCACAGATGATCAAGCATGATGTGTAGATGATAGTAAAGAAAAAGATTTTTTCCTGCAACCATTGTTACCAGAGATATGGCCCTTTGTTATAATGTTTTTGCAGCAGTGGGGGCATCAGTGTCCGAGGACACATTCTAGATTTCATTATGGATTTTGTTGATAAATTTTACCCTTTACTTCGTGGATATTCCTCATACCACATGAGCTACCACTGTAAATCCAGTTTAGTGTGCAGGTTGATTTGGATCAACACTAGTCAGACATGGGATGTAATCCGTATCTAATGAAGCAAAGGATTAACACATCTGTGATCTGTTTTGGCGTATTCTAAACCTTTTCTCCATTTATACACATTTTAAATTTTAAAGAATATGCAAACTGTGAAGATGCTGCGCCTTCTGGGCTGAAGGTTATAAAGCTGAGATTGGAAACCAGTCTCAAATCTCAAGCATCTGATTGGCTGAAATGGCGACTGGTCGCCATTTCAGCCAATCAGATGCTTGAGATTTGAGACTGGTTTACATGCTCAGTTTAATAACCTTGGGCACTGATCTGAATTTACACTGGTTGTATCTTGGACAGAAATAAAGTAATGAATCTAAAGGCAAACAGTTTTGATCCGTATCGGACATAACAGATATGTCTGCTGATCTGGATCTACACTGTTTGCCAACGAAATAAACATCTATCTATGGAGTAATTGGTTAAAATTTTTACACATTTCTGGTTCCAGAGCTGTGATACTGTTTGTTGTGGGTATACCTGAGCCCAACACACCGGATCAGCGATGGCTGGAGCGGGATATATTCCGTATAAACCCAAGTATCCGTGTTATATACCGCACATTCTCCCAGCTACTGGAGCAGATATCCCTGGGAAGCGAGAAGCAGTTATTTATGCAAGTACAGCCACTTTATACATGTTTCTTCTGTTTAACTAATATTTGTAAAAAAAAACCATCAAATATAAAGGGGGATAATTCTGTGCACATTTGATGTCATAAAACTATTGATACCTATTTTTGTTATTTCATATACTGTGACATCATATCACATCAGTGATGTCATAACTGTATGGCATACATGTATTTAGGGCAGTTCTTTAATTACCTACAGCAAAGATCTGTTAGAATAGAAATACAGTTGAACCTTGTCTTAAACAGCCAGTTTGAATATGTCCTAAACTGATTTTTTTTTTCTAAGTTTTACCTGTCTTAAACAGCCACCTGTGTTAAGCAGCCACTCTTTGTCAGCTTTGGCTGAAAGATATATTTATATGTGACATACCATGACAAAATGGTGCTAATGTAGCCACTGCAACAAGTTTAAACATCTTAACTGTATAATCTAATTAAGGTCTGCACAGTTCACCATTTAGTCAGAGAAACTGAAATCATCTTCAAGTTTATCCTGCACTCCTTAATCCCTTGAGTATTTTTTACTCTTTACCCAAACTGTCAAAAAATAACAATGATACGTAAATAAAGTTTCAAGTAAGCTAATAAGATTCACTCACAGGTGGAAGGATCGGACCATGATTAAATTAAATGCAATTTGCTGTCTGATTGACTGGAAATTTTTTTTTGGACTGGGGTGGGTAGTGTCTGCAGGGAGGGGGGGGGTACCAGGGTACGATCCTTCCACCTGTGGATTCACTTATAAAGCTTATCTTTTTTGTCTCTGTTGTATAACTGTTAACATGTAGAAGTTTTCTGTTTGTAGAGATGGTATGGAGGTAGCAGTGGTGTATTATAGATATGGATATTCTCCTGGACATTACCCTACAGAAAAGGTAAACATTTCTCATAACATATTCAAAAAGAGTTATGGTTTTTATGTTTACACATTTAACACTTTCTCAGTTACAGTAGATTTTCCTTTTATCACATGGAGGACCAGTGTAGATCTAGATTACCAATCACCCCTGTGCAGTCTGATCTGGATATACACCAGTTTCTTTTTCGTCTGAAATAACTCAGCGAATCTAAAAGCAAATAGTGTAGATCCTATTCGTATTGAATTGAAAATATCTCAAGAAACAGGGTAAAGAATTTAACTACCTTTGAAGTTCCATGCTCTGTTTCATACTGACTGCAATGAAAATTGATTCTTAAATATTTGTGAAAAATATACAGTGCAAAGCTATATCTGTACATGTAGAATGTATACTTGTTTGTTGTACAAGTGGTAGCCATATCCAAAGCTAAACCCAATCATTGATCCTCTTCCAGGAGTTTAATCTACGATTAGAGATGGAGAGATCTCGTGCAATCAAGTGTCCACCAATCAGCTACCACCTGGCAGGGTGTAAGAAGATCCAACAGGTGCTGGCTGAGCCCGGCGTGCTAGAAAGATTCCTACCTGACGCTGGACCCCTACGCTCAACATTTGTAGGGCTATACAAGTTGGATACAGTAAGTCTAAACACCAAGTAAAATATTTGTTTGTTTCTATGACAAAATATTCCCATTTTCGTTAAGGTCTTTCCCCAAAAAAGAGAAAAAGGCATGCATAATTATAGAATATTATGTAACCATCTTAATGACCTTGAGATTATAACAAATTTGTTTCATGGTATGAGGGCTTAGCCATTAAACTAAACTTTCATTTTCATCTATTTAATTATCACAGTAGTCTCCTTGTACATTTAACCAGTGCTGTTAACAATTATATACCCCTTGGAAGAATGTGAAGCACAATACTTAAGATTTGTGTTAATGAGTTGTGCTTAATCCTGGAGCTAGGTGGTATAGACAGTAATGTGAACTTCCAGCCTCAAAAAAAAACCAAGACTGTAATTTTTTTATGCCCCCACAAAGTGGGAGGCATGTAGAGTTGCACTTGTCTGTCTGTACGTCCATCTGTCCCTATGTACGTCCTCCAAATCTTGTGGCATTAATGATTAACTCCTCCTTAACTATCAGGTGGATTTCTTTCAAACTTGCACAGATGATCAAGCTGAATTTGTAGATGATGGTAAAGAAAGGAATTTTTCTGGTGATTTTCAAAGTTCCTTTTTCATCTATTTGAAGATTTTCTCTTAATCCTTCTATATTCCTGTCCAACTTCCCATCCGTTCCCACTCTCCCTTCAAATACCCAAATCCTGTGGTTTTGGACTCCTTTGTGTATGCTTAAGTAAATCTCCATAGATATGCCATTATCATACAGGAAAATAGTATAGATTCAAATAATCCAGCACATCTGTACATCTGATCTGGATCTACAGTGAATCTTAAAGCCAGCAGTATAGATCCTGATCAGATGGCACATATGTGCTAGCTGTTCTTGATCTTCACTGTTTCCCTATGCCAAAAAAGCTGTATCTATAGAGTGAAGAGTTAAAGTTTATTAAAGACATCGGTAATTTTGGTTGACGTTCAATGGAATGTGCAGGATTAGGCATGAGGAAAGCAAGACGAGTAACTGTTAAACAGCTTTTACTGTATTGACTGAAGTGTTGCAATTCAGGCTTGCCTGCTAAATCTTAAGTGATTTGTAGATTATTATCAGTTTACAAGTGAATGTTAATTTAAAACACTGAAAACTCATTGTCACATTTATTTAACTAGAAATGTGTCCATAGGACATGGATGGGGCGCTATGCATCATTTTCAGACACTCAAGTGCAATGATGGGAATAATAGCATTTCAAAGACGGTGAAGTGCAAGTAATTATAAGAATATGCATTAAATTGAAGATCAAGTAAATTATTTGTATTTGTGGCACTGTTGTCTGCTCATTACGGAAATGTCTGTGAAGAAGTTGGTGGTAATGCAATGAAAATATTTAAAAAAAACATATATACATGTTTGTATTTTGCAAAGCTTTTGTTTCCCCTTCAAAACAATTACCGTATATTCCCTATTAAACGCCCCCGGGGGCGTTACATTTTGCAAAGGGGGGCGTTTAATAGAGACCAACTATTGACAAAATGTAGTTTTCAATAATTGTGTTATTTTTTAATAAATAACCGTAGGAAACAATTTTGTCATTTTCCTATAACTTGTTTTTAAAAAACTTAACCTGAAATGAAATTTTTATGCCCCCACAAAGTGGGAGGCATAAAGAGTTGCACTCGTCCGTCCGTACGTCCGTACGTCCCCAAATCTTGTGGCATCAACTCCTCCTAAACTATAAGGCGGATTTCTTTCAAACTTGCACAGATGATCAAGCAGGATGTGTAGATGATCGTAAAGAAAGGATTTTTTCCTGCGACCATTTTTACCAGAGTTATGGCCCTTTGATAATTTCAGTTATAAAATCTTGTGGCGTCAACTCCTCCTAAACTACAAGGCAGATTTCTTGCAAACTTGCACAGATGATGAAGCAGGATGTGTAGATAATCGTGAAGAAAGGATTTCTTCCTGCGACCATTTTTACCAGAGTTATGGCCCTTTGTTATATTCATTAATTAAATATTGTGGCGTCAACTCCTCCAAAACTATAAGGCAGATTTCTTGCGAACTTGCACAGATGATGAAGCAGGATGTGTAGATGATCGTAAAGAAAGGATTTTTTCCTGCGACCATTTTTACCAGAGTTATGGCCCTTTGTTAATTTCAGTAATTAAATCTTGTGGCATCAACTCCTCCAAAACTACAAGGCAGATTTCTTGCAAACTTGCACAGATGATGAAGCAGGATGTGTAGATAATCGTGAAGAAAGGATTTCTTCCTGCGACCATTTTTACCAGAGTTATGGCCCTTTGTTATATTCATTAATTTAATCTTGTGGAATCAACTCCTCCAAAACTATAAGGCAGATTTCTTGCGAACTTGCACAGATGATGAAGCAGGATGTGTAGATGATCGTAAAGAAAGGATTTTTTCCTGCGACCATTTTTACCAGAGTTATGGCCCTTTGTTAATTTCAGTAATTAAATCTTGTGGCATCAACTCCTCCAAAACTATAAGGCGGATTTCTTGCGAACTTGCACAGATGATGAAGCAGGATGTGTAGATGATCGTAAAGAAAGGATTTTTTCCTGCGACCGTTTTTACCAGAGTTATGGCCCTTTGTTAATTTCAGCAATTAAATCTTGTGGCATCAACTCCTCCTAAACTACAGGGCAGATTCCTTGCAAACATGCACAGATGATGAAGCAGGATGTGTAGATGATCGTGAAGAAAGGATTTTTTCCTGCGACTATTTTAACCAGAGTTATGGCCCTTTTTTTTTTTTAAGTAATAATATCTTGTGGCATCAACTCCTCATTTACTTTTGGACAGATTTCTTTCTAACTTGCACACATGATCAAGATGGCTGGGTAGATGATCATAAAAAAAAGATTTTTTTCTGCTGCCATTTTTACCACAGTTATGGCCCTTTGTTTATTTCACTTACAAAATTTTGTGGCATCAACTTCACATTTTCTAATTGGCTGATTTCTTTCAAACTTGCACAGATGATTAGACATGATGTGAAGATTGTTGTAAAGGACATTGTCTTGCAACAATTTTCACCACAGTTATGGCCTTTTGTTTATATTAGTTATTAAATTTTGTGGCACTTACTCCTCATTTACTAATCATGATCACCACATGTTGTTAATACCTGGTACAAAATTTTGTAACAAATGTTATTGCAGCAGTGGGGGCATCAGTGTCCTGTGGACACAGTCTAGTTCACACTGAAATGATGAAATGTATTCATTTGGATTAATGCTGAGACATTAAAGATTGTCATGTCATTGTAAGTCACTCGTTTACTTTTGAAAAAAGACTGGGGGGCGTTTATTAGGGGAGGGGCGTTTAATAGGGAATATACGGTACATTTTTAAGCATTAAGTTATCATTTTCTATTTAAGGCAAGTGTTTAAAAATATAGCGGTAAGGTAAGCTATCAATAATCATTCTATACCATTGTATCACATTGCAATCAATGCTAATAGAATCACTAATAATATGACCATTCCACTATTTAGACAACTTTTTAAAGAAGGCGTACTGGTGTTTTTAGCAGGATTCAACAGCACACTCATATTATTGTTCACTAACATACCCATATTATTGTTCACAATTATGTAGTTTTTAAGGAAGTTCAGGCATGGGTATTGTACTTGACACGCCGCCTTGTCATAGTGAACATTTGTGCCAAGTTATTTTGAAATCCCTTCATTCGTAAAGAAGTTATAGTGCAAACAAGTAAATTCAAGTTCTAGTAACTGTGACCTTGACCTTGGACTTACAGGCATGGGTAATGTACGCAACTCACCACCTAGTCATGGTGAACATTTGTGCCAAGTTATTTTGAAAACCCTCCATTCAAAACAAAGTTATAGCCCGGACAAGAAAATTCTGTTTTTAGTAACAGTGACCTTGACCTTGGACCTATAGGCATGGACATGGTACACAACACACCACCTTGTCATGGTGAACATTTCTGCCAAGTTATTTTGAAATTACTCTATTCCTTACGTAGTTACAACCCAGAAAAGGAAAATTATATTTTTAGTAACAGTGACCTTGACCTTGGACCTACAGGCATGGGCATGGTACGTGACACACCGCCTTGTCATGAGGAAAATTTGTGTCAAGTTATTTGCAAACACTCTATTCCTAATGAAGTTACAGCCCGGACAAGATAATTCTATTTTTAGTAACAGTGACCTTGATCTTTGACCTACAGGCATGGGCATGGTACGCGACACACCACCCTGTCATGGTGAACATTTGTGTCAAGTTATTTTGAAATCCCTCCATTCATGATGAAGTTACAGCCTGGACAAGAAAATTCTATTTTTAGTAACAGTGACCTTGACCTTGGACCTACAGGCATGGGTATTGTGCAGACACACTGCCTTGTCATGGTGAACATTTGCGCCAAGTTATTTTAAAATCCTTCCATTCAAAAAAGTAACAGCCTGGACAAGAGAATTCTATTTTTAGTAACAGTGACCTTGACCTTTGACCTACATGCATTGGCGTGGTACGCGACACACCGCCCTGTCATGGTGAACATTTGTGTCAAGTTATTTTGAAATCCCTCCATTCATAACGAAGTTACAGCCCAGACAAAAAAATTTCATTTTAAGTAACAGTGACCTTGACCTTGGACCTACAGGCTTGGGTATTGTGCGGACACACTCAATGACACACTCAAAAAAAGTAACAGCCTGGACAAGAGAATTCTTTTTTTAGTAACAGTGACCTTGACCTTTGACCTACATGCATTGGCATGGTACGCGACACACCGTCATGGTGAACATTTGTGCCAAGTTATTTTTGAAATCCCTCCATTCATAACAAAGTTACAGCCCGGACAAGAGAATTCTATTTTTAGTAACAGTGACCTTGACCTTGGACCTACAGGCTTGGGTATTGTACGCGACACACTGTCTTGATATGGTGAACAATTATACCAAGTTATTTTAAAATCCAATAAGAAATAACAAAGTTACAGAGCGGACAAGATTTTGCAAGAAAATTCTATTTTTAGTTACAGTGACCTTGACCTTGGACCTACAGCCATGGGTATTGTACACGACACACCGCCATGTCATAGTAAACACTTGTGCCAAGTTATATTGAAATCACTCCATTCATAACAAAGTTACAGCCCGGACAAGAAAATTCTATTTTTAGTAACAGTGACCTTGACCTTTGACCTACAGGCTTGCGTATTGTACGCGACACACCGTCTTGATATGGTGAACATTTATACCAAGTTATTTTAAAATCCAGTAAGAAATAACAAAGCTACAGAGCTGACACGATTTTCGAACATACACACACTGACACACGGACAGGGTGAACACTATATTCCATTTCCGCCATTACATGGCGGGGGCATAAAAACATTTAAACAGCCGTGGAAATGAGCTAAATGGTTACTTGTTAATTTGTAAAAAGTTATAGTGAAAAATATAATTTTTTTGCATTTATGTGATTTACCAAGCAGATGGGCCTCATAAAAACGTGCCTAGTGTATGATAGCTAGATGTACTGCTATAAGTACAGTTGCACATGGAAAGCATGTATAATTATACAGTATAAATTGAATATTAGTGGTACCTTTCACTTTAACATTTCTCCTTATTGTTCTATCACTGTGTTTATATTAGAAGTTGTCACTAATACTGTAATATCATTTAATTTCGCGAGGACAAATTTTTACCCAAAACAGGTAAATAACAAATTCGCAGGGGCTTAAATTCATCCAACTGTATTTTCCTAATAATGAAACACTATTAAATAGTTTCATTTCACTGGGGTTAAATTTTGCGCTCTTGCCATAGTGCGAAATTCTCGAACATTTAACCCGCACAAAATAAAAGGACACAACATTGTTTTTACACTCTATTTTCTACGTTTCGGCATAAAGCCTTTTTCAGGATCATTTATAGAAAATTTCTACATTTTTGTTATTGTTTTACAGCACAGACAGGAAATACTAAACATATTAACGTCAACAGCATGTATCAATGATTATAATGTATCATACATATTACAATAACAATTACAAATTAGCCTTGTAAATACATTTTACCGATTAATCTATATGTATATGTGTATACAAAATAAAATGATTTAACAGTTAACCATAAACATTTCAGGCTGATTCACAGGGTATCATTGCTCAGGCACTTCAGAATCCAGAAAAGTTTGTGCTGAAACCACAAAGGGAAGGCGGAGGTATGTGGTACTGTATTGCATAACCACTCAGAAGAGTAAGAATTTAATTTTTAGAAATTTAACCCTTTACTTTATTGGGTTATTTCTGACTCAAAGGCAACCTTTGTAAATCCAGATTACAATGGTCTCATAAGCAATAATACCATCATATAAGGATTAAGGATAAATTGGTCCTAAAGTTATAAAATGCATTTGAAACCAGTCTCAGATCTGGTATTTGATTGGTTATTAAATAAAAGTGCTACCTTCAAACAAGTAAAAGAAATTAAAACAAAATAAGCAGTAAACATTAATATTTATTTATTTACATTTAATCTTGAAGCATGAAAGCCTAGGGAAAAGGCTTAGTATGTTATTTTGTTGATGTCAGTACTCATGTTACTTCTTAGAATTATGAGTAAAACCTGACAAAGTCAAATGTTTTTTTTTACAGAATTATCATTAAATTATAAAAAATATGCAGGCTAATTTAATTCCTATATCTTAACATTAGGAAATAACAAGTTTGGAGAAGAATTGAAGGATTTCTTAGAAAAGATTGTGAACACACCAGAAATATCCGCCTGGATCCTGATGGACCGGATAAAAGCCGTCCGTCATCAAAACCGTCTAATACGAGTTGGTCTTGGTCCAGAAGTCAGGGATGTAGTGAGTGAACTCGGCATTTATGGTGTACATATAAGGTATTTCAAGATTCAGTCTTTTATATTTTGGTTTAAATGTATTCCTTTTACTATGATTTTGAAACAAGTTTTATCACTTTAAAAGGCCACTACTGGGCTTGAGTTTTATCAGATTAGAAGGAAGAAGAACTACCAGGGCAGGAGTTTGTTCCCATTGAATGGCCGCTACCTTGGCTTAAAAACGGCACCAGAGTCATTTAGAATGAGAAAAGTACAATGAATCTTTTCCAAGGTGGAATTCAAACCCAAAGACCCAAGGTTGGCTTATTCTTTTCAAAAGAATTGCATAGCCGTTTATACCTTAGGTTTTCAAGTAGGCAGGTATGATGGAGTAAATTTAACCAAGGCAACAAGCACACGTTTGCTCATAAACCGTCATTGTTCGAATATAAGCCGCACTCATGTATAAGCCGCACCGCCCCCAAACATGATAGAACAGATGAAAATGGCTTAACAAAGTGTATAAGCAGCCAAACCTGTGTATTAGCCGCACCCCCAACTTTTTACCTCCAAATTCTGGGGAAAAAGTGTGGCTTATATTCAAACAATTACGGTAAGAACCTTATGAGACAGACGGTGAAACCTGGCCCCAATATCATGAACAATCAACAGCAAACAGTGTAGATCCAGATCTGGTGTGGTTTGGTAAGTATCTTTTACTGTTGGCTTTGAGATTCATTAGATTATTTCTCACCAACAAGTGACCAGTGTAGATCTAGATCAGACAGCACTGAAGTATGAGCTGATCTGGATCTGCTCTGGTCTCATTCGTAGTAATACAAAGTTGTATATACAGAGTAAAGTTTTAGGACGCTAAGGATTCTACATTCTGATGCATTTTAATTCTAGTTGTGGACTTGAAGAAGTGGAGAACTTTGAATGTGGATATTTATTGCGGACCAAACCAGAAACGGCCAATGAGGCGGGACTGTTCAGTGGACACTCGTGTTTAGACTCTCCATTCCTCATCTGAAGAGGCAACGGGAACCTGTAGGGTTATTACAATGCGTAAAAGTTTGATTGAACAAATGGATGACTACTTATATGTACATGTATTTTTATTAATTGCTTGATAATCAAAGACTTTGTACTTCAAAGTCGTTTGGGGGGTGGGGGCAGTAGTCGGAACATAAAAAAATTCTGTAGACAAAGACTCGGATATCATACTATCTGATCTTTTATCCTTTGGAATTATTCACTCTTTTCTTGCATCTAGAGCACCAATTTAAACTGTTACAACTCAGTTACATAACCCTTTTCTCCATAAATATGTTTTTACACCAGTGTAGATCCAGATCAGCTAGCACATCCATGCTGTCTGATTTGGATTAGCACTGGCCACACCTTGGTCAGCAATTACCTAACTGATCAAAAAGTAAACAGTGTATATACTGATTAGGTGGGACGGATGTGCCGGCTAATCTGGATCTACACTGTTTGCCTATTAGATAAAGGCATATCTTAGGAGTAAAGGGTGAAATAAACATAACACACGTTACATAAATAGGAAGAATGAAAGGTATTTCAAAATCAATCTGATTAAAATCATCTCCTGAAAACCACTACGCTATCAGGATCTGACAACGAGTTAATAAAACATGCTTTTATCACCCTTTGAACCAATTAGATCGTTGCCTACAAAATCGCAGAAGTGAAAGTAAACATAGTATTTTAAAACATGGAAAGTGTTTACAGCCTGCTTAAGTCATATTTTACTAAGATACATGTGTTTATGTAGTATTGCACTCATTTTAAATGTAATGACATTTTCAGATCATTTTATGAACGTAATAAATCATGCTTCCTGTGTTGATAATCTCTAAAAATAGTAATCGGGGAAAACCACTATAGCTGATGTACGGTGTCTGCAGGCCGCCATCAGATCTAACAGTTTTTAGATCTGACTTTAGTGAGATTCGTCCAAACTGACTAAAGTTTGAATGCTACTGCCATTCCAAGTAATAATTACTATATTCTCCATCATTACAAGATGTTATGCTAGCAACAAAATGATTTTCATTCATTAGGACCAATTCTGTGCCCTATCTCATTTCATGTCTTTAAACACTTACCTCCATATATAGGTATTATATGAGAAAACAGTGTTGACCCAGATCATCTGTGCCATCTGATAAGGATCTACACTGTTAGCTTTTTGCTAGAAATAAATGAATCTAAAAGCAAAAAGTGCAGATCCTGATCAGATGGCACAGATGTGCAGTCTGATCTGGATCTACACTGTTTGCTTTGCATATGCCTTTAAGGCATACATATGGCGGAAAGAGTTAAAGAAAACAACGTAAGCAGACTCATCAAACTTTCAGCAATATATATTATTTTGAATATTTGACCTTTTTTTTAAGCTAACCTGAAAAGAGGCATTTCCCACTCAGCAACATTTTGATTTTATAATTTTTTATAATGTGTTCAGTTGAATCAGGTCTGATATATTTTTGTATCATTTTTACCCTCATTTATTTATAATGGATGTTCATTGTAAAACATTTCTTTTAAGTAAATGCAAGGTTAGCGCGAGCAGCATTGAAGTTGCAACCAAATTAACAAAGTATTCAATATGCACTCTGTAGGTATAAATATAAAATTCTTTAAAAGACATGAATATCAAACACATTTGCTTTATTTTAGGAGCCAACTTCACCTTTTTATGAAAAGCCCGATTTTGTCACAATTTGTCATTATATACCTGTAAATAAATGCCTTGATACAGCTGTAGTTTTCTGCATCTTAGATTCTAGTCTACCAGCATTAGGTTATCCCTTTCCTCCATACATGTATGTATGCTTTTTTTACACATATGCGACCAGTGAAGTTCCTGATCAGCCAACACACCTGTGCCATCTGATCTGGATCTACATTGGTTGCATCTTGGTTAGAAGTAACCTAATGGATCAAAAAGCGAACAGTTTAGATCCAGATGAGAAGGTTGATCTGGATCTAAACTGTTTGCCATCACAACAAAAGCCATATCTATGGAGCAAAGGGTTATACATGTAGCATAGCCTCAGGGAATTCAAACAGGGGTAAAGCAATGTTGTTCACACTTTCATCTACACACCAGCCTACCAGATTCCAGATCTGAATAGCACTTACATCACAATTTTTCATTACCTTGTTTTTGAATATATATTTCAAACAGCACAACATCCATATGACACCAGTTGTAGTTTATCAGTCAAAGTTCATAGGAATTACCATAGTCACAGTGTTAACTTTCTTTTTGACAGCCATTAGTAATTATGTTTATGCTATTTTGGACAGCAAAGTATTTATAAATTCACATTATTGTACAAGCTGGATAACTTATGTTTATCCTATTTTTACCGGTGAGTAATTAATATGTTTATGCATTTTTTTTACAGCCGACTATGTATACATTTGCATTATTATTGTACAAGCTGAATAGCTGTCAGTTATTATGTTTATGCTTTTTTTTTACTTTTGACAGCCTAGTCCGTATAAATTCACATCACAAAGCTGAATATGTCATTCTATTTTTGATGGCCTCTAATGTTTAAAAGTAACATCAGTTTTGTACAAGCTGATTACCAGCTAGCAATTATGTTTTTGTTTTTTTTGACAACCAAGTATTATTCATATTTGTATTGTACAAGCTAAATATCTGATAGTTATTTTGTTTATGCTTTTTTGACAGCCAAGAATGAATAAATTTGCATAAGTATTAAAAAAGCTGAATAGTTGTTAGTAATCATGTTTATGCTATTTTTGACAGCCGAATATTTACACACTCACATTAGTATTGTACAAGCTAACCGTGATAATGCTTATGCTGTTTTTGACAGCCAAGTACCGGTATGTACTCTATAATTTCAAATCAGTATTGAATAGTCTGAATAACTTGTGTTTATGCTATTTTTTTTACAGCCAGGTACAAAGTATGCAACACTATTGTACAAGCTGAATAGCAGTTACTTATTATGTTTATGCTATTTTTGACAGTCAAATACCTATACAATCACATTAGTATATCTGTTAGTCATGATGTTTATGCTCTTTTTGGCAACCAAATATTTATAAATTCACAGAAGTATCGAGCAGGCTAAATATGTGTTAGTAATTCTGTTAATGCTATTTTTTGACAGCCAAATATTTATTACGCTCACATAAGTATTGTAGAAGCTGAATAGCTGTTAGTCATGATGTTTATGCTATTTTTGGCAACCAAGTATTTATTAATTCACATAAGTGTTTATCGAGCTAATACATGTTCGTAATTCTGTTTATAATATGCTGTTTTGTGCAAACAAGTATGTATAAATTTACATAAATATTTTAAAAGCTAAATTATTAAAATACCTGTAAGAAATAATGTTTACGTTATTTTTGGCAACCGAGTATTAATAAATTTACTGTTCTTGTACATGCTTCCTGGCCATAGTGATAATGTTTATCCTATTTACATGCTTAAACTAGTGCTTCTAAATACTAGGACCCCAACATCAAAACTGTTTTACAAGGTTGTATTTCTATATGTCTGGTCATTGTGCCATTTAATTTTTAATTTTAGAGCTGTCAGTATCAATGCGTAATAAATGTCTATGTTGTATAAAAGTGCCATAAATCGTGTTATAATACTGTTCAGTTAGCTTTATTTACCCATTTTATGTTGTATAACCCTATACTCCATTGGGTATGGCTGTTTTCCTATAGGAAACAGTGTAAATCCAGATCAGCCAGCACATCAATCTCAGGAGATCACGATCAACACTGTTTAGGTGAAAGCTAGAAATTCTAAAAAACCTGAAATCCTGAAAATTTCTTGATTCTGTTATGGAAAATAAACCATTTTAGACACACAGAAACCCGAATTTCAGGCATAATCCTAAAAACTTACCTAAATGTTTACATTTCGATTCACTAGGGTACATGTATTTCTTACCAAAACGTTTACAGTGCAGATTCTGATCAGAATGTACAGATTTTCTGGCTGATCTGGATCTACACTGTTTGCTCATGCAATAGAAGTGCATACTGGTGTATGGAGTAAAGGGTTAACTGATTTTTTTTTTTTAAGAAATTAAGAACTCAAATTTTTGAAACAAGAAATATATTTTGCCTTTAAAGAAGTTGCGTAAACTTTTCTGGTGATCAAAACTTATGAAGAGGTGGCAATATCAAAATTGTTAAACTATTTGGTGATAAACAATATTTAAATGAACTTGTTTGTCACATGACTGTTAAGTTATCGATAATGTACTATATTCATCTAGTTGTTCTGGTGTTTTGACAATGTGATCCTGTGCCCAAGATCATAAAACTAAATCTGGAGATCAGTCTCAAATCTCAAGCATCTGAATGGCTGAAATGGCTACCAGTCGCCATTTCAGCCAATCAGATCCTTGAGATTTGAGACTGATCTCAAATCTTAGTTTTATGATCTTGGGCCCTGGTGTGTTATCAGATTAAACAATTTTACAGATAAACGTCTGTGTTTAGCAATTTCTTCCAACAAATTTGCCTATAACCTGTAAGCAGTTTAACCCTTAAATGAAGTTTAACCCTGTATTACATTTCAAGATCAGACTGCACACCCAAATATTCTGATCTAGATCTATAAAGAAGGGTCAGAAATCTTGGTTTTATGATCTTCAGTCCAGGGTATATTCTGAACAAGAAATGCACTCAAAATCAAAGGGGAATAATTCAAAAACCTAATAAGGTAGAGTTTACGGTTCTTGTGCACTGCACTTCGAGTCATTGCCAGAAACATGCATACCAAGTTTGGAGTCATTTGAAAATATGGTGACAAAGTTATGCTCCCGACAAGAAATGCTCTATAAAACTCAAAGGGGAATAACTAAAAAATGGAAGAAGGTAGAGTTACGGTTCCTGTGCTCTGCACTTCCGAGTCATTGCCAGACACATGCATACCAAGTTTGGAGTCATTTGAACCTATGGTTACAAAGTTACGACAAGAAATGCTCTATAAAAATCAATCAAAGGGGAATAATTCAAAAATGGAACAAGGTAGAGTTACAGTTCTTGTGCACTGCACTTTGAGTCATTGCCTGAAACATGCATACCAAGTTTAAAGTCATTTGGACCTACGGTGACAAAGTTAGACTCTGGATAAGGAAATCCGGACGCCACCACCGACACAAAAAGCAAAGAGTGTAGATCCATATCAGATGGCACAAAGATTTAATGATTCATTTAGTACTGAATAAATAACAAAAGGTGTGGCTAAAAGCAGAGCAACCTGAAGGTTTGATTAAATAAGAACATATTTCTGTCAATTAAACTTTCCCCATACTTCTAAATGGAAATATCAGTAGCCGCACAAAGCCTTTGACATTTTATCTGCAAGCCAAAGTCTAACTGAAATCAAAATTTGTAGTATTTGTAATTGTTTCTCAAGAAAAAAAACAAGGATAACCATGTGATATATTTAATTAAATGCATGCAAACAGTAAAGCTTAATCACAATCGGCATCAAGTTTTGGCTTTCGGAGAAAAGAAGCTCATCATGCTCTTCATGCCCGACTTGTCCACCTTCTCTAGCTTCTTCTGTGCTGCCGTCGCCTTGCCCTGCAAATACAACAACAACATGAGAGATGTCACCTTGCCCTGTAGATACAACAACAACATCAGAGATAATCCTGGTCATAGCACCAAAATACTACTAATTTCGATTTCATTAGATTTTGACCCAGCAAGCAACCTCTGTGAACACACTCGCACTACTTCTGAAGGAAAATATCAGTCACCGCACATTGTGTTTGATCTTTTGGTTGCAAGCCAAACTGAAATCGAAATTTGTAGTAATAAGTGGTCTGGGTAAGAGGTGAGTGGCAGGAATTGCCCTGGCAATATTGACAATAACACCTTGCTATTTTATAAGAAAAGCTTTTATTTTCTTTGTTTTCAGATCCAAAATCCTTCTATTTTCATTAAAAATCCCTGTCTACTTTAGAAAATAATGAGACTACTGATAATAGAGTGAAAAGTAAAACACAAATTGTTCAGAATCCAAACATTCATCATGTTATGGCAAAAAACATATACAAGTGTAAGGGCGACCAGCGAGATTTAGATCAGAACTCCGTAACACCTGACTGGATCAACAGTGATCATTGTTAGCTTCTGATCACTACATTATCTTTGACCAAGCAGAGAACAGTGTTGATCCTGATCAGACCCCAACGATCTGCAGGCTGATCTGGATCTACACTGATCAGACAGGACTTTTTATCCATGGGGTAAGAGGTTAAAATAGCTACCTTATTTGCTTTGTCATCAGGTTTAACATTCAGACTGTAGTCTTCACTTGGAGTTATGTCTCCCAGCTTGGCTCTCTGCAATATTTAAGCCATACAGTTAGGCACTCTAAATCAAGCTTGAAATATATAGTAAGGCAATATTAAACTAGCTTGAAAAATACAGTTAGGGTAATCTGTAACTGCTTGAAATAACTATACAGCATTCTAAAAACTAGCTTGAAATATACAGCTAGGCACTCTAAAACTAGTTTGAAATATACAGCTAGGCACTCCAAAACTAGCTTCAAATATACAGCTAGGCACTCTAAAACTAGCTTGAAATATACAGCTAGGCACTCTAAAATTAGCTTGAAATATACAGCTAGGCACTCCAAAACTAGCTTGAAATATACAGCTAGGCACTCTAAATCTAGCTTGAAATATACAGCTAGGCACTCTAAAACTAGCGTGAAATATACAACTAGCTTGAATATACAGCTAGACACTCTTAGGCTAACTTGAAATATACAGTAAGGCACTTAAAAGCTAGCTTGAAATTTATAGAAAGGCACTCTAAAACTTACTCTATTATTAACACCCATGTAGGGTCAGTGTCGATCCAGATCTGCCTGTACATCCATGCAGTTTAATCTGGATCAACACTGTTTGCTTCTTGGTCATAAATAACCTAATTAATGTTTAACTAAGCGTAAACAATGTTAATCCTGATCAGAAGGTACAGATGTGCCAGCTGATCTGGATCTACCCTGTTTGCCCATGTGATAAAAGACATATCTATGGAGTAATGGATAATCAGATGATGAAAAGTCTTGGATAAGATATGTTACCTTTGATGGTGGATTCTGGGCATCAGAGGGTCGTTTCTCTACCACTGCTGGTATACTGAAAAACAATCACCGAGAGGTTGGTGTTGTTGTTTGGTATTATTTCATATATGATATACAACAACCACAAAAACAAATTTTAAACAAATTCCTTAACAAATTCTTTATTTTCAACTAATCTCTTCAGTGTTGTTCATGGTAATAGGAAAAACATACAAATCTTATTAACAGGCCATTGCTTAGGCATGAATTAATTCTTTCATCTATGTAAATTATTAAATGTTTTATAAACAAGAATAGCTATATAGTATTTAATGTGATGAGTTAGTGAATAATTTTTTGGACAATAATCTTAACAGTTGAGTTTTTTAACCGCTGACAAAACATTTCTCAGAAATTGGACATGGGAGACAAATTTTCTTGCAACAGAGCACCTTAACCCTTTCCTGCATAGATACACCTTTATTGCGTAGGCGAACAGTGTAGATCCAGTTCCATGCCGTCTGATCAGGATCTAATCTGTTCGCTTTTTGATTCGTTAGGTTAGTTCTGACCAAAATGCGACCAGTGCAGATCCTGATCAGACGGCATGGATGTGCCAGCTGATCTGGATCTACCGGTACACTGGTCGCACATGCGTAAAAATGCGAGGAAAACCTTAAAGCTGCCTATTCAAAGTTCAGGGCGGATACCGTCAATCTCTCAGAAGTGGTAAATATTAACTGTACCACTATGTAATGCCTATAAATGACTGAACTGGAACAAATTTTGCCGAAATAATGGTTAAATCAGTAAATTTTATTATCTAATGTGTGAGAAATATAATGTGCTAGTAACTCTATAATGACTTAGGCTTTCAATATACTCACTCATTCGTCGACTGTGTTAAAGTGTGTTTGAATATAACAGCAAATTTACTTAGTTTACAGGTCATCTACCTTTTTAAGCTATAATTTTCTTATAAGAAAACACTTAAAATTTTTCGTACTGATATGTGACTTGGCGACTTTAAGCCTAACTTTAAGCCTATCAGATCATTAATTGCATCATGCACCATCCCTGTCAGTTAGCTCCACCACCAGATATACCAAGAAGAAATTCTCAGGCTCTCAAACTTATGGCAGTCTAAAGTCGGTAAATCTAGATTCATTAACTGCATCATCATCATCAAATTTATATTTTAGGATAAGTTCAAAAACACTAATACTTATACGCAGTTTAAGACAGTTTTCATATTACATTGATTTTTTAAGTATGTTTCTTGAATGCAATAAAATTAAAAAATAAATTATCACCAAGTTGTATTTGCAAAGTGATCTACAGTATATTTACCCTAGAAATTCCCTCAGACTTGAACTAAGGTCACTAGGAAGGTAGTCGGACACCATGCCAAAGGCGTATCTCATATACTCCTCTGTAAATAAAAGATTTTTGTAGGAGATGATATATAGATGATTGTAAAGAGCTGCAAATTGGCTGCAAACCAGTGAAAGCATTTCTGTTGAACACTTGTGTCGCCATTTGGTACTTTGTTAGAATAAAACATCCAACTACAAAAAGGAACATAACTCCTTCAATTGCAAATTTGAGTAAATGCCTTACAGAAGTTCTTAAAATGCAGATATGTCAGTCTTTATTACACTGATTTTAAAAGTCTGCCTTTTTTTAATGCACAGTTTACCAATTACCAACCATATTACCAACCACAAATCCTCCTGACTAAATCTTGAAACATTAAGCACCAACCACAAAAATAAATGTTTTTTTTTTATTTTAGTTATCTGTAAACAATTACAAATGCCTGTGCATCTAGGGTGTTTATGACATTAAAAAGAATCAAATTTTGACACAAAACGTTGATTGGAAATCAATGCAAGTCTTGTAAAAGTCAGATGTAAATAAACTCTCGAGTACCTTGTGAAGCCTTGCTCTGCACCAGATCGGAGGTTTTAGCACCAGATACACACACCCTCTTCCTCTCCAGCACCCCGCTTACAGCTTCTGTCTGAAATAGATCATTCCAGATGGATTCATTGATAGCAACTTCTTGATCTATCTCTGAGATTTGTCAATCTAGACCTTGAATGTAAGCCATTGAAAGAGTTTCTATCATTGCTATGCGATTCAAACTATTTTATTTCATAACAACGGAAAAGTTTCTGAAATATTTGACGGTTATTTTACAGTTTATATTTGTCTGAGGTTCAGCCTGTAGTCAAAATAAACATTTTGTGGATGGATCTACACTGTTAACCCATGCGACAGGAGTCATTTCTATGGCATAAAGGGTTAAACTTGTTATGAACAACATTTTCCATACAAAGGATGTGCAAGCTGATCTGGATCTACACTGTTCACCCAAGTGATAAAAGTTGTATATATATGGAGTAATGGGTAATCTTGTCATAAAGGCTGCCTCCTGATATTCCAAAGCAGTCTTTAGGCCAGAGAAAAAAAGTTATTAGATTCTCATCCGAATTTTGTGAAAAAAAGGAGCAGGTGGACACTTTTTCATTTTTATTTTTTATAAACGAAATACCTGAGAACGGAAGTAAAAACTTACTTAAAATTTTGAGAAAATGGCATTTTTAGTCACCAGAACCTTTTGTGTAGAATATTCGTCCATCATTTCAATTTCTTCAATCCCCCCCCCAAAAAAAGATAACAACTTACAAAGTAGCAGGTTGGTGCCAATTCTTGCATAAAAAGCCATACCAGTCTTTAATAGTGACACTATCACCTTTGGTAAGCTTTGAAATGTTGAACATTTTATTTTATTATTGTCGGCCATGTTGTTTTTTTCCATATCCGGGATGGTCTAAAACCATTTCTGTCCGGAACAGAATATGTTCCGATTTTTTTACCAATAAATTTTTTTGGGGCGGGTGGTTTTGGACAGGGGCGGGCGGGGATGAGAATCTAAAATATTTTTTTCTATTGCCTTATTCACATGTTTGACAGAATATTGCTCCTGGAACATACCTTTAACTTTAACCATGACAAGGTTTTGTCTTTGTTATATCTGTATGCTGTCAAATCATCACTGCCTGAAACAGAAAGCACATTTAATAGACAATGCAGAATGTATGTTCTAGAAGGTTATTTTTTCAGTCGATTTTACAGCCGATATTGGGTCATGTTCCCAATGCCAAAACACATATGTTTTCCCCGATTAGTGAACAAAAATTCCAAATTGAATCAATGAAAAAATGTCTGATGAAAAAACTGTTACCTGCGTCATTTCATTAATAAATCATTATAGCTTGTTGGTTAATCAGGCATCATTTGTTTCTTTAATCCAGAAATTATTGATAATAATAACAAATTTGTGTAAAACTTTCTATTTACCAATGAGGGGCTTCTTACATCAAATGCTGGGTCTTAATAAGTACTATGTTGGGGTTTCATGTAATTACCAAGGATAGTTTTTCTAACAATTAGCCTAATTAAAACTTGTTTTGCCACCGATAACAACAATACTATTTTCCTCATGGCATGTTAGACAGAACCCTGTCAAACCAGAGACATTACCTAGTTTGTAACAACACTGGTGAATGTTACTGTACAACACTCATCAAGCGGGCAGTTACCTTTCGTGTCAGAGACATTTTCTAGTTCGTCCTGCGGACAACAACACTGTAACCTGTGACAGTTACTGTATTCCTCGTCTACCAACATCTGATCTAGGGTCATGAACTTTCCACTCTGAAATATATGTCACACTATAAAATCAAGTCATTCTTTTAGATATAAATGTTTGTGGTTTTACTAGAATCTGAAAGGCTCTGACCCCATTCCCAATGGGGTAAACTCTGGCACCAAACGTGTTATGTTACTTTACAACAATTACCATCATGACCATATCATCATAACCCCTTATTATCAGCAGCATTTTAAAAGGAAAAAAGTTTATTTTCCCAGATTTTCCTGTCTGTAAAATGCTTGCGAAGAGTTCAGGATTTAATGGTCTTGCAGATAAAAAGTTGCGATTGTGGATGTATACATTTTTAGGTACAGAGAGTCAGTGCAAATACCTCATCTCTTTCCAGTTCATTACATTAAGCCCCTCTGGGATATGTTTTTTATCCCATGGATGAACAGTTTTGATCCTGAACAGCTTGAGGATCTACACAGTTCACTTTTTGATTCATTATGATATTTCAGACCAAAGAGGGAAACTGTGTAAATCCAAATCAGATGGTGCAAACGTCCTGACTGATCTGGATCTACACAGGTAGCACACGTGATAAAAGGTTTATCAATTGATAAAAGGGTTAACATGCCCATTCTATAAGTCTGTTTCACACACTGAAATTCTTCTTCCTGAATATCAACCAGTACTTGTGTGGTAGTAAACACTTATATGCATTTCACAACATCTGGACCAAAGACAGGGTTCGAAACCACAACCTCTGAATAGCCATTGGTGTAACCACTCAGCCTCTATGTCAATTAACCCTTTCCTCCATAGACACACCTTAATTGCTTGAGCCAACAGTGTAGATCCAGATCGGCCGACACATCCGTGCCGTCTGATCAGGATCTGCACTGTTCGCTTTTTGATTTGTTAGTTTATTTCTGACCAAAGTGCGACCAGTGCAGATCATTATTAGACAGCGTGGATGTGTCGGCTGATCTGGATCTACACTGGTCACACATGCATAAAAAGGCATATATATGGAGAAAAGGGTTAAACACAAAAAATTACAGTATGAAATTTACCTCTGCAGACTTTATGAGGTATGGTAAAACAAGGAAGACAGGATCCACAGCAGTTGTCAAGTATATACTGCCATCTGAAATAATAAATATCACATAAAAGTTCAGGCTTTGCGAAAGTTGCCGGACCGTCGGACATGTCCGGCAAGAATCAATCTGATCCGATAATTTTTTCCAAGGGTTCCGGACCTTATGTCCAGCACAGATCATTCCTTTATTTACTGATAGTGTCTGAGTAAGAGTCTATCCGTTAGGCAAAAATAATGTGATTTATCAAGTCCGATCAAGACCGAGTTTTCTCCCCTTGAGTATGAGAATATTGAAAACGAGTTTGCTTCGCCGTTTCATTTAAGTTTCTAATCAAATTCTAGATATAGTAACCATATCTGCGACCTTCAACCTTGTAAAAAGAAAATGTCATTCTTGCGGTATAATGATGGCACTACACCAAGCAAAAAAAACGCAAAAAAGACTGATGAAGAAAAAAAGCAAAACAAAAGGAAGTGCCCGCCGAGAAAATTTGTTGAGAAATGGCCGCTCGTGGTTACTTTTAAATGAAAATATTTTTGATAAGATAGTATTTGATGACTGAAGAAATTGTACCCAGTTTTGATCATGATATTCTTCCAGTGGAATTCAGACCATCCTGTTCCCCTTACTCTATTAAAATTTTGTGTGATAAGGACTGATAATATTTTGACGATTTTGATAATGAATGTTTTGAATTCCAGACAGAGTCCATCAAAATGAATAAAGTGATGTTTTATATAAGAGAAGAAGAGAATTAAAATGTTAAAGAAACCTTTAAAGGATGATATGTCTTTAATATTAAAAAATAACAAAGGTATACATATATTTGAAAAAAAAATCGGTCAGACAAAAGTTCTTTCGGTCACACAAGAATTGGAAGTTTGTCAGTCCAAATGTCAGGCAAAGTTTTCAGCAGTTTTGCAAAGCCTGAAGATACACTTCACTTTACTTTGAGGGATATGGCTGTTTTTGCATGGGTGAACAGGGCTCTCACAAGAGGGAGACTTGGGAGAAGTCTTCCAAAAGTGACCAGACTTCTCCCTGCTTTGAGCTATGGCAGAAGTCATTTTGTATAGACTATATAGGGAAAGAATGCTGTCAATTGCAAACTTCTCCATAATTCTGTAAAATTGTGACAAAACTTCTCCCTGCTTTGCAAGTCTAGTGAGAGCCCTGGTGAACAGTGTAGATTAAGATCAGCCAGCACATTTGTGATGTCTGATCAAGGTATACACTGTACACTTTCTGATTCATTAGATTATTTCTGATGAAGAAGCAGAGAACCTTTGGAGTAAAAAGTTAGTAGTTTCACCACAAATATGAAAAAGATTCATTCATACATAATTTACCTTACAAAATATTTAGTTTATTAATGGCATGTACATTTTACATTACATTTAGATAAGCATCATGTATTACAATGCTTTAAATACCAGAAATATTAACGGCATCCATGTAGTAAATGTGGAAAATTAGAATTGTAATGTTTTAGTGAAAATATCATACTATTTTTTTTTAATCTAAAAAATGGTTAATTGTGGATTGGTTGGAATATTGTTTTTGTTTTGTCAGTCAAAGCGTTTGCAAGGTAAGCTAAGATCTGAGGTTTGAATGAAGATTTGGTCCAGGTCTTAACATTTTCTATCTTTAATTCAACATGTTCCCTTATCATTCCCATTATGGCGTGGGCGAACAGAGTAGATCCTGATCAGATTGCACAGATGTGCCAGCTGATATGGATCTACACTGTTTGCACATGGGATTAAATGTGTATATATTGAGGAAAGGGTTTAACCTACCATTCTGTACTGTTTCTCCTATGAACCAGGACCGGAACTCTTCTTTGAACTGAACCACTTCATGAACACTCTTGTTGTCATTGCTGAACACGAACAGGCTCTTACTGTCTGAAATGTGCAACATGAACAGTCATCAGCTTCAGGAGGCAGAAGATACAAGAAGTTAACCAGATTTAGGAATATAAAACAAAGAAAAGTTTTACACAAGGAGCTAAGTTTCTGTATTTGAGAGACTATTTCTCCCAAGTCTCTCCCTCAGCCATAACAAATCATCTATTGAAATCCAGAATGGGGTCATCAGCCTTCGTTGTTAAATTACAGATGACCCCTGCTGGCTTTCGAAAGATGAAATGTCAATGAAAAATGGGGCTTGTGGATTAAAAGTCATTAGCTGAGTTATATGTTGAAATATGACAAATTAAAGTTTAAAAATTCAAGCAAAACTACTGACTGCTTTTGAAATTATGGATGTGTTAAGCTAAACATTATTGAAGATTAAAGAGAACAACCAATGATGTTGTTCAGAATGATGTTTTCAACATCAAAACACTAATTTTGACATAAATATATATGATGTCATAAACTTTAATGTTTCACCTTCATCTAATTTTATATTTCTTCAAAACCTGCCAACCCTCAATGTAAACTTTACTCCATAACTTCAATGGTATATGGGAATCTGTGTTCTCTGATCAGGATCTGCACAGTTTACTTTTGATTCATTACGCCATTGTTGATCAAGAGAGGGACCACTGTAGATCCAGATCAGACGTCCTGTGTCAGCTGGTCAGGATACTGGACCAGGATATACATGCAATAAAACCCTAATATTAACTTGAATGGTACCTCTTATCAGGGCTTTTCATCCTTATATAACAGAGGCCTTTAAAAGGCCTCTTCCCAATCCAAAAATATAGGTTTTTTTCCCAATTGTGGCAGAGACACTTCCCAAAATGTTAGGTAAGTCAACCAAATATGGTTAAAACTTCTCTGAGGGGTGTTTGAAAATTGAAGCCTGAAAAATAAGGTGCTTAAAAATTTAGATTTAAGTTAAAAATACCTATTATTATTCAATTTTATAAACTACAATCAATCTTTCAATTAATTTTGTTTTCCCAAAATAAACTATCATCGCGCATAAATTTTCCCAATTGGAAAGGCCGAGGCCTCTTCCCAATTTTCTGATAAAAAGCCCTGCTTATGGTACAAGTACTACTTACTACTTCTTGGGTGCCTTAGTGCACAAAGTGCGGGTTCATTCTGTGTGTTTGGGTCATGCTGAACAATTTCATCTACAAACAATAAATTTAATGAAGTTATTAATCATTCAATGCAAAATGTTTTAAGTTGTACATTAAATCAATGATTTAACTACACAGTTCATATCATTTTTAATTTTCTCAGCTTGGGATTAGTAGTATTCTCTTCAAACTTGAAGCATACTAAGATACAATATCTTCACTTTCTTTTATGAAGTAACCTTTAACATCCCTACATGCCTATGGAAACCACTAACATTTATTTAAGGTCGGGTAAAAAAGTCACAAAATTGTCTGTAGTGGATACATTCTCCATCAAAGAAGATCCATCTCTCCTTATTTTAAATATGGATTCTTAAGTAATTTTGAACAATTCTATGCAATTTTCCAATTAAGCATTTGATTAGTTGTTAGACAGAAGATTTTTCAGCAGTTTTAGTCCAATTAGGATTATCTTCTGTGCAAAAACTGGGGTTAACTTTGTGACTTTTGGTTTAACCCACACCTCGATTAAATGTCCTTGGTGTCTGAATCCTGCCATAATCATTATGGGACCCTTAACATTCCAAAACATCAAACATATGGAAGTGGTACAGCACATAGCAGCCAGATTTTTTCATAGGGGACTACAGAACCAATAGATGTTCCATGTGCAAGCCCTCAACTGGGATATGCTACACACTGTCATTTTTTTTCTCTTTCTTTAGTTTTATTTATCGTCACTACCGGAAGCCCATATGAGCGACACAAGAAGAGTGTTAGTCATTTTATGTTTTGGAGGATAGTGCAAAATACAGAGGACTCTCCAATTCCAGAATCGTCCCTGGTTCTTTTAAGTGTCCCGTGTATAGCACCACTACACTGGACCTCCGTTTAACATCTCTTCCGAAAGACTGTTAGTAATTTTATTTGGAGTAGCGGGTGATCGAACCAGTGATCCCTGGACTCAGAGGCAGACGCGCTAACCACTGAGCTATTGATCCGCTCTTCTTGATCGCACCCTATCATAATGCTGCTAGACCAGTCCTGTCTTACAGGATCACCAATGACCTGGTACTATTTCCCATGCCAGGTAGTGATGTACATGTACACACAACCATCCACTCTCAAATGAAGGCCACATTCTTTAGTCCTATTATGCAGGATGGTTATGTTATGAAATCATCTTCCCAGCTGGCTAACAGTAGTAGAACCAGCTGCACAGCAAACTGTTCTGACCTTTGAGTCCTTCAAGGTATGAGTTTCCTGGTTATTCTTGATAGAGTACTGTATAGGATTTTGCAGTTTACTTGTATTTATCTGTAGACTGCTTCTATCACATCATTTTAGAAATAGACTGTTGTACATTGTCAAATTTACCTTCTTTTCATGGCAGATTTGGGTTGGAAAAAGTAGCCTCTGGCTAGTCTCAATAATTCGACTGCAAGCACAGACCCATTATCATACCGAATTTTTACAGATGTCTGTCCTTTACGTCTCAAGCAGTTACGATCAAAACTGTGGTGGAAATCGCACTGCTTTAAATTTCCATTTTTTCACTGCCATTTGAAAATTTCAGCACTGCTATGTTCATTTGTTATAAATAAAAATAAATAGTCTCTAAAGTAGCAATAAAATAAAAAACATATTCCACAAATAACACTTTTAAACTTATTATTGTTTATGTGGTTTACATGTTGATATAAATCGATAATCTACAGTCAGGTAGACTTTTAGCGGTGTAACAAAAATAATGTTGACATGTGTGGAGGTTTATAAGTTTTTTGCATAATGAACAAACAATTTCTTAAAAAGTATCACATATATTGATTCTAATTGGAATTAGCTTTTCAGGTATGTAATTTTTTTAAAGATATATAAGGTTTAAAAAACTATTTGAAGCCTTCAAAATTTGCGACAAAGATTCTGATCGCTGGCATGTAGAGATAGAAGGAAAATTTTCCCCATTGATTTGAATAGTAACAGGGTTGTGTGCGAAGGGTGACCATCGTATATTTAGAAAAGCCCTTGAAGTGCACAAATAGGCTAGACCTCTGGCTTACTGTGCAGTTGCTCTACCAATTGAGCTACCAAGGCCACTGGTACGAAACCTACTATACTTTCAAGGCCGATAATGCATTAACAACTGCGCAAAATATGAAATTAACATGGGCTGTCGGGTATATAGCCTCAGCTTTGAATTAAATCTGGACCCCAAAAACATGCAAACCTCCTACAGGAGCTAGGCTAGTTTTGCTAAGTGGATACACACCATTAACTATGAAAACCCATTGCACTGCATCTTTTGGGACAAACACTGACTTCTTGACCGGTTCGCTTGATTCTTGCTCTTCATCTTCGGCGTCTACTTCGACTTTTCTAGTTTTTCTGGCTGGGGGCATCCTTGTCTACTGTTGTTGTTGTTCTTGTTATCGTTGTTGTTGTTGTTGCAGAGATGGCGGGAAATAAAACGGAGACCTTGTGTAATCTTTACCGCGTTACATTCACACAATAAGCCTGTATCGTACTTATCCGTATTGCAGATATTGCCATTAATCTTGTTGACAATGATAAAAACAAGCGCGATTAACAAAAAATTAACGGACTATATGCAAAGTTATAGTTTTTGTCAGCGATTGCTCGGGTTAAATCTCACTTAGCAGTGTTGAGTTACTATTGTATGTTAATTGATACAATATGCATAGTACAGTCATATAGTTGAGTAGTTATATTTGTTGTTTGTATTTCTTATTTATTTGTAAATATACAACATGCACGCTTTAAAAAAAAACATTACTTACCCTTTCTTGGTTGTGTCAGTGTGGGGTGGTTTGTTTTCTGAACGTCACTTTCTTCTAAAATGCACTTTTATTCCAGGTAACATCGTACGTGTGTAACATTGAGTAATAGTTTATGTTTGTGTATGAAAAGGACCGTCGCTCACTTCCAGTCACATAGGTTCACGTTCCCCAGAGATATTATCGTTTTGTTAGTCCAGTTAGCAGAACCGGTTCGGCACGAGAGCCACCGGTCTAAGGTTTCTAAGATTAAATCTTGATCAATGATGCGCAGTTTCTCCAAATCTATCAAAATGGCATTGTAGGCAGGACAAATTAATTTGGAACTATTTTGGGCAAAAATCCGTTGTAAAGAACAGTGTCACTGGTGGATGTTTGCCAATTACTTTGGGTACTGTTTTATGGAATACGCAAAAACACAAATCCTACCACCATTCACAGCTTGAGAGAGAGAGAGAGAGGGAGGGAGGGAGGGAGGGAGAGAGAGAGAGAGAGAGAGAGAGAGAGAGAGAGAGAGAGAGAGAGAGAGAGAGAGAGAGAGCATATGTCAATTATGAAAATGCGACTGGCTGGGTTACCACCATTGCACGATCAGCGACGAGACGCTCAGGCCACCAAGAGTTTGAACCAGATTCTAATTAATGTGCACCAATCTTCAACTAGACTCAAATTTCATGAAACTCAAAAGATTTGAACTATTTTCAAGTACATATTTAAATTTAACCAAATTAAAAATCTACACTATTTATAAGACTGATCAGTGATCAAATTGCGTGACGATGTTAACCTAACACGTGAAATTGTCATGTTAAACACAGTAATAGAGTTCCCAAGAACAACTAAACTCGTAAATAACTGGTTTTAATCAAGTTTTTAATAATTACATTTTATATTATTATATACAACATTCAAAGTAAAAATGATATTTACAACCATTGTTTAGATAATTTTCATAATGAACATAATAAAAGTATTTAATGCACTTAGTACATGTAACATGAGTATGCAACATCGAATACTGTAAATAACAATACACGGAATCAAAGTCCTAGTATTTAGAGTTTTGATCAGAATAACGGAGGACACAAGTCAAGGGACAGCGACGTCGCCAATCGAAGTTCCTTACACCTTTACCAACAGCAACATATGGCAGCTGATTTCTGCCAGTTCGTGTGTTTGTACCGGCGGGCAAGGCGAAATGTCCATGTAACGAAAACAAGAAAGGTTAAGTTTAAACAATGCCCATAATTAAATCGTATTTCTTAACCAACTAGAAGCACTGAATTAATTGAAGTCCGCACAGGTCCGAACTTGAAGTAAGGATATTATTATCATCATCGCGATTCGGTTTACACCGGTTTAAATCCTGACCAGCTCTCGTACACAGTGAGATCACCAGCTTCTACAAATTGAATTTTGGTATCCAGTTTAAGTCTATCATTAAATGTCTTTTATCTGAAATGAAAAATATATTTAATCTACAAGTATTGTACTTCTGAATTCTATTTAAATCTAAAGTGCAGCAATCTCCTTCGCAGAGTTGTCGTTACTTACACTCACTTTACATTCTCTGCGAAAGGCTCAATGTCAAGATTTTTTACCACACTCGGCAGCCTTATGTTGTAGCTTGTGGTTAAACAAATGGCAGATATCTTCACTATCTTTCATTCAAACCAAATAAACCCAAGCAATTTTAAATGCAATTGGTGAACTATTTTTTTGAGTTAAAGTAAAAGTAGTTGAAAGTAGTCCCAGCATATAACAGAGTTGAATGTAATGAGCCGAGGCCTAAAATAAAATATTGTTTGTTTCCCCATCCACGACCAACCCGAGAAAAACGGTGCGACTCGAAAAAATTTATCGTCGAAACCTAAATGATATTTTTTTATTTGGTTCGAAAAACCTGGAGACGAAAAATGCATTTTTTCCGAATTATATTGGGTACGAAATCCATCGCAAGTAAGTATTAGAGCCGTCGGTGGTTATCAGACCTGTATCAAACGCTTCGGTCCGTTAAAATGTCGCATGTCCTCGGTCTTTCTGTCCAGCGACTTTGTATCTAAATGAAGCAACATTTTCTACTTCATAAAATCCGGCTACTTCTCTTCAATCACAGTAAAATGATTTGTGAATGGTTGCCTGATTACTTTTGTCCAATCGCGAATTCGATTACATCATCTAACTGCCATGTAATGAAAAATGGTGTTTGGGCTGTCTGGCGTTGGCAGAGGATATTCTGTGCTCAAACTGGGGACATTTCATGAAACACAGCAAATGCCGGCATCTAGGCCATTCAGTTTCGATTTTGTCGAATTTTAAAATGGCTTTGTTGCCTGTGTTGATTTTCATCTCACGGAAACAATAGAATGGAAGTCTAAGTTTCATGGGATAAAAGTGCGAATTCGTTTGAAAGACAGGCGATCGGCAGTCTAAGAAAGTTATCTTTCATAAACCGGAAGTAGCGTAAAAGTTTAAGATTACATGTACATCTCAACAATTTTCTTGTTTGTTATTCTGTAAAAAAATAAATTCGGTCTAACCAAAAACTTGTATTTTAATGGTTATTTGGTGAAAGTTTGTTAAAACATAAATAAAATTCAATACAAGTTTCACAATTTGTTTTACACAAAATTAATGTACCAAAAAAGACAAAAACTAAATATTTCATCTCCGTCTTTTTTCAGTCCGGCAGAATTTCTTATGGTATGGTCCGGCAGAATTTCATTGCTTATCGAATCGAATGATCGGCAATATTTTAACCTTTCGCGAAGTCCGTAATCCAGGGAACATTTTGTTTGCATCTCTGTTAAAATGTCGACACCAGTCGTTCATTGGTATCCAGGAAAAATTGTAGATTGTCACACAAACAATGTGTGACATTGATGACGAAGTTGTTAAGCCTGTTGGTGATAGGGAAATTGAAAGCACTTAATTTGGAAAGGAGTCAGAGCGTCCTGTTTCATATTAAAAATATTGCAACACTGAGATAGTCAGTAGGCCTACCTGAATATATCTCTATTAAATAAATAATAATTACAGTACCTAATGTTTTCATCGTCAAAATGTGAAATTTGTATTAAAAAAACAATATATGCATATCAGGAATCGCCACACTCACAAAACACAGCCTCCCCACGCAGCGAAAAAGAAGGGAGGAAGAGAGAGAGCGCATGTTTTATATAAGTATGTCAATTCAAATAGGACGCCACAAACAATTAACGAAGAAGAGAACCTTTGGGGATACCGCATTGGAACGGTCAGTGGCAAAACAAAATGCCACTGTGCGTTTAAACCAGGTTCTAGGGTGCACCAACCTCACACTTGCCCCAACAGGTTCTCGTATCACAAAACAAGTACAAGTTGTTTTGGTGAAATAACTCCAACCCACCCATCGGCTCAACAATGATGCATGCAAAAGCACACAATCATATAAAACATAAGAAGCTAATAGCATTGCAAAGCCAAAGGGTGGGTACTCAATGATGTTACCGAGACCAGAGCACCTGGAGCAAAATCAGCAAGAACACGATGACAGGGATAAAAGAAACTAAATTAAATTGTACGAGGGGTGTTAGGTAAATTCCCGGACTGTTCTCATATAATCTCAACGGCTTCATTGATAGTAATGAAAATTTGCAGACATACTAAAAAAAATGTTTATAATTTAAATATGAAACAAATAAGTGGTAAATTTGAATTTTCCTTGTGCTATTGTTGCTATAGCAACATAAGGGAAGCCTACCCGGGGCATTACATACGTATGTGCATTAAAACCGTCCGAAAACAGTAAATATTTGTATAATTTCTTCCAATTTTTGATATGTAATTAAACTGACGTTACTCTGTCCGTGACGTTAATTTTGAGCGAAATCATAGCGTATTGCGTGCGTGACGTCAAATTAAAATGACGTCATTGTTTACCAACGCACTTGCGTTATGGCGTCGAAAGAAGAAATTCGTTCTGTAATCAAGTTTCATGCCTTGTCGGGTGAAACACCAACAGATTCGTATAAAAAAATAAAACGCGTGTACGGCGAGTCATCTGTCTGTCGGACATTAGTGTCCATATTCTCCAGATTTGGCACCTTGTGATTTTGCTTTGTTTCCACGACTGAAGGGTTACCTTTGTGGAACGCACTTTGACAACGAGGGCCACTTGACCACCGCGGTAAACGCATTTCTTGCCAGTCTTACTTTAGCTGATTTCAGAGACATTTTTACCAAGTGGTGCGAACGGTGGCAGAAGTGCATTGAACATAAAGGAGAGTTTTTTGAGAAAGAATGAGGCATCATATCACCAAGACGGTGCTTGTTGTGATTGACGGCGTTGAAATTGACGTCAACGTTTCGCCGCGATTGTCCCGCTGCGGCTGTACCTATGTTTATTTTCGTTTATGTTTTCTGTATTGTAGCAGATAAATGTACATTGTTCTATATCATTTTAAAGAGTATGTAATGATCTTTCAGGAGAACATTAAATTGTTGAAATGTAGTTCGAATTGTCGTTTTAATACATCCAGTCCGGGAATTTACTTAACACCCCTCGTATTTCAGTTTTAAGTAATAAGGAAGTATATTTCATTATTTATATAACACTATTCCTGGGCAGGCTTATCACAAGGACGACTTGGTCATTTTGCGATAAAGGCATTCATCTATAGTACATGTAAACTTGTAACCTTTATATTAAAATTTTAGAGTGTTGGTATTCCCCTTGGAGTTTATCCTAGAATATCTATATGTGGATTATAAATCTGAAAAATTTCAAATAAAAAAAATATTTTGACCTACCTACCTACCCATACTAAATCTGCTTGGGTCGGGATGGGGAAACAAAGAATATTTTAAGTCTGGCCAGATAGTGTATGAGAGTGAAAGTGCAGTGGCGACATAATGAAATGGCGACACTGAAGTGAAACAACCTTATTCTTAATTAATGAATGTAAAGATGAAAAAACGCTGAAAGCCACCGAACACGTCAAATATCGAACGATTGCAGGCTCAGTATGATTGATATTGAGCAGTAATGGAAATCCATATTACTTTCCACGCCGCACAGCCCGGGTTTTAGCGCAATTCAATATTTTCACTAAAAGAAAAATGCTGTATAAGACAGTTACTTAAGGAATAATGTCACAATTAGTTTGTTACATTGATAAGAAAATGTATAACTTATTATCTCTGTCCTTAAACAACCAAGGAGATCGCAAACGATCTATACTTTCTACCTGAATCCATTTCAAGATTTCTTCTTCTGCTCGGACGTATAGGTCCCTTTCGTAACGGAATAGGGTTTAAAGTGACAGGTCCGCCCGTGACTACTTCATCTGAAACAAAATCAGCAATAACAAAGTTAAGAAACATTAGACAGTAACACTGGACTCATACCACTTTCGCTAAACACTGCATGTGGATCGGATTAAACATGAACTCAGAACCGACCTATGGCAAGTTTGAAGAAAACAACACCCCACTGGAAAGTTTGAAAAACCACACCACTGATCCCACACGACATGTCACAACACTACAACATCGATCCCAATACACGAGAACACCACACCAATTAACATAAAACACGACAACATCACACTAAAGATCCACCGGCGACTTTTAACCACATCAAAAGTAATATAGAAAATAATGTACGTGACATAAATGCATGTGTCAAAAATATAATTTTGAAGTCACATTTCTTCTGACTCTAACTAAGCCAACGTTTCGGCCTTTGGCTTTTTTCCGAGAAATACTGAGGGTTTTTTCTTGAAAAAGGCCAAAGGCCGAAACGTTGAGTGTTTTTCGTGAAAAAAGGACAAAGGCCGATAATTATGTTTATTTTTTTTTAGTATGAAGAAATGTTGTTTTTTAAGTTACGTTCAACCCTTATTACGCAATATAATTCTGACAAAATTGCAAGAGCAGGGCCCCAAGATCATAAATCTAAAGCTGGAGACCGGTCTGAAAACTAAAGCATCTGATTGGCTGAAATGGCGACTGGTCGCTATTCAGTCAATTAGACGCTCGAGATTTTAGACTGGTCTCCAATCTCATTTTTTATGATCTTGGGCCAGAAAGTGATGAATACCTCTTTGTAGTCTAAAAGTGGATTCAGGAACATGTTGGATACGTTTGAATGAGTATTGCGCATGCCCAAGGCTCCTTGCTGATTCTGAAAATGAATTTCAGGCTGTCGTATACTTGAGGTGCCTTGCAGTTACATTAAATGAGCATTTTTAAGGTGACTGGTCTGGCATCAGGACAAACTATTAGGTGTTTTTAAATAATTCTACAACAATATAAGAGTTTTGTTATTGTATTAACATTTTTCATTCGTGTTTCGAGACCCTTGAAAATAGCTAAAATTATGCATTTTTGAATACTGTAAATTTGTATCTAATGTACTTGAACCAAGTTTTGCGAAAAAATGGGATTACTCACAATATTGCCCGAAACGTAAAAAAAGTGTTCTTTAAAAAAGATTAAACTGTAAAAGACCTGTAAACGAAGTAAATGTTATTCTATCTTCTTATATAGACAACACACGATGGAATATAATATTATCGAAAGCCGAGGTTGTTAAAGCGTCAATAATGCGATTAAATTAATTCAAAACAGGTCCTTAAACGTACTGTTTAGTCCGAAATTTAGGCGAAATTCGCTCTTTTTCAGTCTTTTTTTTTACATTTTACAGAGGTACAATAGATTTTATCCACATCTAAGACGTTGAAGTATTCCACGCTGACTAGGGATTATGCAGCTTTAATTAGTTAACGTAACGTTAAACAGTTTGCTTCATTCTTATTTTATCTAACTGATCAAGCAATGTAAATGTTTGAAAGCAATGTAGTTAATTAAATGTGTTTTAATTAAATTTTTAATCTATACATTAACTATAGCGCATATTGAGGCCATGTATATAATGGACTTTTTCTGCACAAACCGGGTTTCTGTTCCGGCGTGCCAAAACCTGTAGGCGCAAAAAGAAAACAAACAACACTACAACATTATGCGAGGCCACAACACGAGATTTTAACGAGTTATCAAAATAAACCAACACGCATATAAGTAAGAATCACAAACGGGTCTCAAAGGGCATTTTAGTGACGTTTTAACAAATCAGTGTTAGTCAGCCAAGTACCTTTTACCCGTCTACCAGATTCAGGGTTAGGAAGTGGGGTTCTTTGAACCGGAAGTGGATTAAGAGCAG
The DNA here is from genome assembly GCA_038501625.1 of Corbicula japonica. Taxonomy (NCBI): domain Eukaryota; kingdom Metazoa; phylum Mollusca; class Bivalvia; order Venerida; family Cyrenidae; genus Corbicula; species Corbicula japonica. The sequence continues at coordinate 1,065,852 of JAZAYU010000095.1, read as the reverse complement.
CAGGGCCACTTGTTATATCTGCTCCCTCTAAACACAAAACATTTCTATATCAATGTGAGATTGGTAGTTGTTGTATTTAAACTGACCGCGTTGAACAGTTTTAGGAATGTTATTTCGAAGTGAAGTTGAACTTAAGGTGACACTGCCATAAGTAGGCCTAATGCAAAATATATTTCGACATATTTTTTAGTCCCACAGTCACAGCCATAATGAATACTGCAAATTCATGATGATGAGTCTTCGGATCCACGAATTTAGAACCCTAACGAAGCATGGAATTATTGTAAATACAATTGATTTTATAAAAATTGAAAACCGCGAAAATACCGTATTACTGATATAAATACGAAATAATATGCCCACGTATATTCACAATATTACTCACAATTACTAGTCTAATATTTAATTTCGCGGGGACCATGCTCAGCAAATAACATATTTGCCTGGGCATAAATTCGCGCAGATGAATTATTCTTGAAAGAAACGCTACCATATGGTTAAAATACACTGGGATTTGAATTCGCGCACTTTCCATAGCGAAAGAAAACGATACCACGGTACTGCACCGAAAGCCTATAAATTGGTCAACATCGCTTTGGTTTTAGGGTAACAAGAAATTTCACTATCCGAAATAAGAGATTTAATGGAAATTCGATGGAAACAAATGTATCCGAATTAGAGTTTTAATGGAAATTCGATGGAAACAAATGTATCCGAATGAGAGTTTTAATGGAAATTCGATGGAAACGGATGTCTTGTAAAATACAAAGAACTTGTGTTGTGGCGGTCATCTATAGTACGAAAGTAAGGTGAAAGTACTAATCATGAATGAAATAAGGATTATTTTTCAGATAACCCAGAATTAAATACAGTTTTACCAGGAAATCCCTCCCCCGTATGTTTTGTGTATTGGTCTTGTGCGTCTGTCAGCCATTTTCTTATCCGCCGACGCTCAGCTACAAAAAATTATAAATTCTTGTACAGTTTTAAATTACACTGAGATTCGTAAACAATATTAGGTCTAATTATTAGAATTTTCGGGTCGGCAGATACAGAGTTATTAGTTTTTTGACTCTTGAATTCTCAAATGGTCTAATAATAGTAACAAACTGTAAGCCTAAGAACCGCAAAAAAGTAGTTCTAATTTTCAAATGTCCTGATAGTAGGTATGCCGACCCCTCAGTACTTTCAATGCTTTGATTTATAGAATGTCATTGATTGTCTGCATGACGCTGTTAATATTATTAACCATAGAATGAAAACGGCACTCCGAAACAGGCTTGAAAATACGTGCTGCCATATTTATTAACATACGCAATCACAAACCACAAAATAAACGCTGCTTAATTTAAAGGTTATTTAATAACGATAATACAAATAAAATTATTCTGTCTTATCATTGTAAAAAGAATGGTCGATGATAACATCAATTTATGCTCTTAATTTCCTGATCCGTATAAAAAATTTGCCTACCTGCTTCCTTCTGTTGAAATATATCTACAAAAAAATTAAAACACACATAGCAGCCAAATCGCAAATTAAAAAAAAATGAAACAGGTCTGTTATTCACATTCCAAAAGTTTCGTCATGGGCACCATAAGTACAATGTAAATATGATTTCGAATACCATGACAAAATTAGTGGCAGGAATTTTAAGACATTTTATGTCGATCAAAATGGTGGTAGCTAGGAACGAGATTCAAGAGCACAGATCTGTATCCGAGGGCCAGTTTACAATCTGATACAGCTGATTGGTTGATCAAACTAACCAATCACAAACTAGAGGTTCAATACTGGTCACCAATCACATTTATGATTTGGTCAAATCCTCACAATCAAATGTACAACACTGGGTTAATCCAAATTAGTCCTTCTTTCAGATACACCGCAAAATGCCAAATTTCCTACATTTGAAAGAATTCCTTTGGTTGAAGGGTTCCATGATTCCAAATTATCTTTCACACTCAGAATCATGGACCTATATACATGTAGGTCCCTGTCCGAATTCAACGGAATGGCTAATTTAAGTTGCGCGCTAAGTTTAAAATATCACAAATGTTGTAGATAAAACTGTTTATCAATTTTATTATAAAAATCAGTAAATCAATAAACTATACTCGTTCCAAAAGAAAGTGTGCACTTGTTTTCGGTGATTTTTCATTAACTGCTTTTCTTAACTCCTAAATATTTGGTATAAAAATAGAGATTAGAAAGAAAGATAGTTTTACTATAGAATTTAAATGATCTAATATAAATTAAATTTTGATAGCAGATATTTAGGCATTTAGAAAAGCAGTTAATGAAAACTGACCGAAATCAAAGTGTACACCTTATTTTGGAGCATCGTATATTTTGACCATAATCATGATATTGAAAAAATAGTGATTAACGAACTTTAGATTACCAAACAACTTACTGACAAAATCGTCCTTCTTACTGCGTTCCTCGTACATTTCCTGACATGATTCGTCACAAAACTCTTCGTCCCCATCCTCCTTTAATATCTTGGCACAGTTTCGACACCGTCGACGCCGCCGTCCCCGACGACCAACACCGCCTGAATAATGTAGAAAGAAGTGAAGGAAACTGCTCCTTGGCACGCTGCAAATATGCCAATGTATATACAGGTACAGTCCTTTCTAAGACTTCATCGAAAGCTGCCTATTCATAGTTCAGGGTAGAATACTTCAATTTCTCAATTGCGGTCCATATTAATTGTACAACTATACAGTGCCTAAAATGACTGAAAAAAATAGCGATTTTTGCCGATAATTTGACTATCAGTATATTTTAGGATCTGCTTTGAGTGACTTTTACTGCGTTAGTAACGGTATAACTAGTTGTGTTTTAAGTAGAATCACTTGTAAGTTGATTGTCAAGGAATTGACGTCATATTTACTTTGTTTAAAGGCTTTGTACAGTTTTGTTTTTTTTAAATAAATTTTTATGTTTGATAACATTAAGTATTTTCTTCCTGACACATGACCAGGCATCTTGAAAGGGGAACACAGTTAAAAAAACTTAACCTTTTCCTCCAAAAAACGTCATTTAACAGTGAAGATCCAGATCGGCCAGTAGATCATGATCTGCACTGTTTGCTTTTAGATTCTTTAGGTTATTTCTGACCAGGAGGCGACCAGTGCAGATCCAGCAGAACCTAGTCTTTCTTTCAATTACATGTACAATAAATTCGATTTTTTTTTAAATTAATAACCCTTTACTATATTATACGGCCTATAGCTTCGATTGGCGTATATCGACGCTTTGTGCATATCTACACTTCTACAGGCTTTTTCTAACTAGAAGCGAACAGTGTAGATCCTGATTAGAGTGCACGGATGTGCAGGCTGATCTGATTCTAGTTTGTCGCTCATGTAGTAAACGGTTAAACAACCACAACAACAACAACAATAACAACAACAACAACAAGAAGACGCTGCTTACTTGTATGGTTGCCTGCAATTCCACATAGTTTTTAACTATTTTTTCATTTGAAATTTATATATTTGTTTTCACTGAGACATTTAAACAAATTGGTTGATCGAATCATATTACAAAATGCAATCAGTTGGCATAATAGTTTTAAAGGTATGATATGATTAGTAATAATCCAATTTCAGATAAAAGGGAATTCTGCCAAGTTATGCTAATGCCCTGATTTCGGAAGCAATTGACACGTGTAAAGAATTCTGTTGTATTATTTTAATTTCGCGGGGTCGAATTTTCGCGCAATTACACATAAATGATATGATATATGTATATATTGTATTTGTTGAATTATTTTTCTATCAAAACATATCATGACATGGTGTAATTTCGCTGGGATCTAAGTTCAAGCGTAAACCTTTGAACGAAATACGCGAAAGTTTAACCCCCGCGAAATTTAATTATACCGCAGTAGGCAACTATTGTAACTGTTTTTGAAGCACGAATGCTGATTGGCCAAACTAAAGTATGGTTCATTGGTTCTATCTTCAAAGAGACAACATCCAAACAGATTGAATTCAAACAGAGGCAACATAAAAAGGCAACATTCAAACGGATGCAACAAACCCTCCGAGCCAACATCCAAATATAGTATACATTAAAACGAAGTTCAAACAGAGGCAATATTCACAGCGAGACAACATTCAGCGGTTACATCCAAACAGAAGCAATTTTAAATAGAGGCACCATCCAAATATAGGCAAAACTAAAACAAAGACAACGTCCAAAAAGAATCAACATCCAAAATGGGCTAAAATATAACAAGAGAATCATTAAAACTGAGGAACAATTCAGAGATGAAATATGCAAAATCAAAACCGAGGCAACATCTAAACTGAGGCAACTTTCAAACAAGTCTAATCCAAACAGAGACAACATTCACACTGAATTAACATCCAAACAAATGCAAAATTGAACCAGAGTCAATATCCGAGCAGATGCAACATTATAAAAGAGGCAGCACAAAAAGTTTGAAACCGAGTCAACATCAACAGAGTCAACATCCGAACAGATGCAACAATTAAACAATAACAACATCCAAACCGGGGCATCATCTAAACTAAGGCAAAATACAAACAGAGACAACATTCCAAAAGATGAATTCTAATAACAGAAGTGAAATATGTAATTTCCAAAACGAGGTAACATCCTCACCGAAGCGACATCTTATAGAGAAGACAATATCAAACAGAGGCAGCATTCAAACAGATGATATATTTAAACAAAAGTGAGATTTGTCATATCCAACCGAGGCAACATCCAAATCGAGACAAAATACAAAGAGAAGGAATATTCCAACATATACAAAATTCAAACAAAGGGAAAATTTAATCGGAGGTATTATTAAGGAAAGAAACATTACGTAAGTCCGATCAAACATTCAAATATGATCAACATTGAGTCAGATGTTGGATTTAAGCTGCAAAAAAAAACGAGTGACTTTTACCAGTATTGCTGTAACCAGGTGGGTACGAGTTGCTAACGGAACTATCTGAAAACAGAGAAAAAATTCAATTGGTAGTACCGAAAACATGTATTTTAATGGAGAATGCATTGAAGACTAGCGACAAGAAAACATATGTTGGATTGCTGTTTTGGAAAATAAGTGAAATATAATCCAAAACATAATCCAGAAAATAAAATCAAATCAAATCCACAATCTGATTAAAAACATCTCCTGAAAACTGCTAGGCTTGTTAAATGTGACTTCAAAAAGACTGATATACTCCAGAAAATAACAATTTAAAACTATTTTAAAATCAAAACCAGAATGCGCAACCGGAGCGTAATCATAGTATCATCCTGTAAAATGCGTTTTAAAAACGCGTTTATTTCAATCCGAAGCCGGCAGAAAATGATTTGTCCGAATGTAAAAATCATAAACGACAAACTTAACATATCGTATCCTAGTGTAGAAAGCATGGCAATCTTTCTGTTGCTTCAAGTAACACCTCGCATCTAAAGAGACTATATTTTCGGTAAGCGATCTTTCTTTATTTCTGTTCTATTCTGTTCTGCAGTATTTAAGCCAAGAGCGACTTAAAAGAACTGAATAGACCGTCATCCATCAGCAAGTTTGCTGGATAGCTTAGCATGTCGTACAATGGCGGATATAGCCGAAGATTTCCGAACGAGAAATGTTGTAATGAGACTAGACATGGCGGACGTGTCGTCAGTTAAACAGCCAAACCTGTCTTCAAAGACAACTTAGAGTATAACCCAAAGTGGTCGTTGAAGGCAGATGGTCATTGTTCACATGCAAGTTTGTTCTTTCAGGTGGGAAGTAACCTTAAAAAAATCCTAGAAAATAAGGGAATTTGGTATCAAATGATAGTTCATGATATTCCTGATACGAAATGGACATTGGTTTTGAGAGTTATAAATCCTTTCACTGTACATGACGTCGCAAACAACACCATCTTGAAATGTGCCAGAAAAATGAGCAGACGACATTGCTTACATGAAGTCTTTGTTTACAGGTGCTCTTTAATACAGGTTCGACTTGTAGGCAGTTTTAATTGTTAATATTTATATATAGAAAATGCAACATTTTTTAAATAATATTAAGTGATACCGTTATATACGTTCACAATAATAATGTTGGAAGCTGAACACATGTAAGCAATGTCGTCTGCTCATTTTTATGGCGTCATTTCAAGGAATGGCGTTGACATCCTGAAGACATTTTCCGGTTCAAATATGTTTACCTGCGCTTCCAGATATAGGAAGACCTTGTATGCTCAACTTCACGTTACCATAGTAATCAACCGAAATGTTCAGATTCTGAAAAATATAGAGAATTCGCAAAGCAGTGTCACTGTAAGTTTTTTCAAAAATAAGAAATGATTCTTCACTTTGAAATAATATACAGTACAATCCCTTATTAAAACTACCCCGATATTAAGACCATCCCGATATTAAGACCACCCCGATATTAAGACCACCCCGATATTAAGACCAGCCCGATATTAAGACCAGCCCGATATTAAGACCACCCCGATATTAAGACCACTCCGATATTAAGACCACCCCGATATTAAGACCACTATTTCAATGTCTTATAAAAGTTTAGCTCTATTTTCTACCGGACAATTAAGACCACCCTATTACATAGACCTCTTCGATCCAGTCCCAGTGATGGTCTTAATAAGGAGGTTACACACACCCTTGTACCTTCTCTCGGAAGTACAAGTGGCACTCACACATACAGCACATGGTAAATTGCTGCAAGTGTCACAACATTTCATCTTGAAATATAAAAAAATGAATACATTGGCAGTATTTACTGAGTTTGTTTTTACATTTGACATGTTTGAGTCAAACTTTCCCGTAGTTTGTTTATTTCAAGATGAAAATTTAATTTTGTGACACTTGCAGAACATAGTCTTTATTTATTCACCAGGGCGCTGATATGTTTCATTTTAGAAGGTTTTAAAGTTCCGGAGATACAAAAGAAATTGTATTTTATGTATATGTTGCTGATTTGCACAGAACATATATCACAGATGCAAACATAGTTGTTGATCTAATTTTTATATGTAACAACCGTTACGACTATTCTCGATTTTGTTACAAACTTCTACGAACTTTCGGTACAATCCTCGTAAGAAATTCAAACATCTCACCTGTTTCTGTTCTCGACGTCTCTGACAGAGTTTGAACTGTGCCGCACAGTCTGCCGAGCAGAACTGTCGACGCTGACCGACGTATGTCAAACACCACTTGCACAAATAATCTGAAAATGTAAGTGTCGTCGTTAACGGCGGTAAATGGTCACTATCCGACGACCGGTTAGTATCCATACTTTTAAACTCAATGTTAACGGGTTGCATTTTTCGTCTACTACTTCTCTTTAACTTCAGAATGTTTGTAGTCAAAGGTTTTAGTGGAGAGATTGTGCCTTTAAGTCGGACCGTGGTCTCTCGGGGAGTGCTGTCCGTGGAGCCAACCTCAAGCCGCTCCGCTTCCTCTAACCGGATGACGTAGCGGCCAACCGGACCTTTGATACTATAGTGAGGTTTAGAAAAATGTCTTATCACTTTTGTATGCGGCATTGTTCACCATTTCAAAAGAAAAAGATTTCGTTTACTGTTATTTCCGTCGCTGATAATTATTCAAAAGAAAAATATTTCGTTTCATGTTATTTCTATCGCTAGTAATTATTTTTATTACGCTAAGCAAATATATGTATTATATAAGTTATATTACAAGCTGTCATCTTATCTTTTAAACATGTTAGCACTACGGTTTAAAAGAAGATAAGGTCATTAAAACTTAGACACATCACTTTTCTTTCAGTATAAAATTTTCCCTTTTGTGTTTCTAATCTCCAATACTGCGTTTTGTAATAAAAAATCTCAAATGTTGATAGAACCAAAACATAGCAATGTATTAAATATTTATAATTCATTAAGTGTTGGAAATTTGATAATTTCAACAAATACATAGAGATATAAATCTCAGATAGCATTGAATGACTGACTTCTTAAACAATATAGGTTGCATGTTATCGTTTTATCGGAGGTCCTTTTAAACAGCAATGCAAATATCCCACACGTGTTAATTTATTTTAATTGGTTGACTTACATCTACGCAAAAAGTTACACTTAAGGTAAACGACTGAAGGAAAAGTTTTGAACTACCTTGTTTTATTAACAAAACCAGTTTGTGGCGACTGCATTCAAGTTTTTAAAAAAAAATTCTAACATCAATCAAAGATGTCAATTTTCAAGAGCAAAAAGTAAATACAATATCGGTATCAAATAAATGGGAAGTACAAACATTTAAAATTTAAAATAATGGTTAAAATTTAACTTATAAAAACGCGGTGTATGTTTTACTGGGTATTGTTAGGTATACGGAAAGCGTTCCGAAGAGTATTAATGTACATGTTTCAAATGATTTTGTCCAAAGTGGGACTCGAACCTGTACCGTAGGGCGACAAAACTTAGCCATGTTACTCCGAACAAGCTACTGACTGAGCTAGCCGGGGCAACACCAACAAAACAAGTTGGGTGCTTCCAGGGCGAGGCTTTATCATAAAAGATGCTGCATCTGTCTTGAAAATATTTGTTTTCGTAGTTATCTCTTGTAATATAATTATTGAAATTAGATTGAAACAAACCAATCTCATCTATATTCATAGATATTTGACTAAAACAAACCGGTTTCCCCTATATTCATTGATATTTGACTGAAAAAAACAACAACCCAAACAATTTCCTCTATAATAATTGGTATTTGACTGAAACAAACAAATTTCCTCTATATTCATTGAAATTTTGACTGAAACAAAACAAATTCCTCTACATCTATAATATTATATTAGACGTAAATTAATTTGACGAAAAAAATCCCTTTTTATTTCAACAGAGTAAAGCTATCTGAAGTAACTGAGTAAAGATATATAAAGTATGTAAATCAAGGGTAATCTTGTTTTATTTCCGAAGGATTGTCAAATCGAAGAAACGATAACACTTGAAATGATAAAACAAAGACGTGGTAACACCCGTTAAATCGATTACATACTATTATTTTATTTACTTTAAACCATATTTGTCCCTTGAATATAAATCGGCGATAAAGGCATCCAACAAACAAACTTACAACTGAAATACTTAATTTTACTTTTTCGTATCGCAAAAATAAACTAATTTTCAAATTCTCTATTTATGCGGTTGTTGTTTTTTTCCGCCCGTTCAGGTTCTTCTCGGTGCCACCTCTAAACAAACACTCCACAAGAGCAGTCGAATGGCGGGAAGGCGCATCAAAAACATTTAACAATAATATTAATGAACCGGATCAAAGATGATAAAACTGTGAATGGAAAACATTCGCAAATATCAAACTCCTTACTGACTTAAATGGACACAAATCTCAAATTCAGCCAATCAGGATGCTTGAGCACAAAATCCTTTATAAAGATTTTAAAATGATATTGCCTCAACCGGGTAGCGAACCCGTACCCTACGGCGTCAGCGACTAGCCATGCAATTCTAATTACGCTACCGACTGATCTAGCCGGGACATCCCACCAAAAGGTTGATCGAAAAACGCTGATTAACGCAATCATCACCGCATGACATCGGCAATCGATTATCTACTGATAACAGTACTGACTATAAGTACGGGGAGACTTTTTACACAATGCACAAATAGCGTTACACAAATTGTATCACAAGAAGTCGAACGCGCCATTTACTATAATCGCCGATTAGCGAAATTCGTAAGTAACAATATAACTAACCTAGTCTCAAACTTCTATCGTAAACACAATTATAATTATAGATACTTAACAAATTATATTTCAAATTCGATGATTACATAGTTTATTTGTAAACAACTCACGGGTACTAAAGAATTTTCAAAACAAAACAAAACTAACATGGAAACATAAAGTACTGTGAATTATGATTACCGGTATTTGTTTTAGACTTATAAAAGACGATTTCGGTAGTTTTCAATTTGACAGCGTTATGATTTTTATGTGCACACCGTTTGCATGGTGTACGTTGTTTAAAGGGTTGAAATGTAAACGTTGATATTAGTTGGCATCGTGCGAGACTTCCTTTGTTACATGATACTTTTGAATCAACTGATGTCAGCCTCGAGAGCACGAATGATTGCCAATTGCGACCGTGTCAAATGGTGTTTACGTAAAAACTTTAACGTTGTGAAACTGATAAGTCTAATCTTGAATTGTGGCAGAAACTTGTTTAAACTTCCGTGCAAACCATGTAAATTCAATCTTTCTACATGGCTTGTTATAGAATGTTTGGAAACATATAAGATTCTTATGTTGTTACGTCATTGTTGACGTCTTGAAGTCAGTTTTAAGAAGCCTGTCTCACGACATTATTATAGGAAGATATGATAAATTGTTGGAATCCGATGTTATTGTTTAATAACGTGATTAATGCCACGATGCTGGAGTCTTGCAAGTGGATCATCGTTGACGCCATTTGTGCAACTTTGAATTCCATATCACGTGTCAATAAGTCATATAGCCCATAGATTGCATTGCTGGTGTCCGGCTCTTTTGTCAACATAAAAAAAGTGGAAACAATACCTACCCGGTGCGTCAGTATAACTTTTCTCCATCAGCATATCCAAGCCTTCCGGAAGTGGCATCATTTATGAAAGCCTCCGAACAGCCACGAATTTCACTAAATTACTATTTTGTTACTATTGACAATAGTAAACGGATGTTGTTTTGTGACATTTTGTTAACGGAAGTTCAAAATGTGCTAATTTTTATTTCCTGTCTATGAGAAACTTGTTTGATGACCATTTATATAATAAATAATATAATAAATAATCTTTTAATAACATCAATATTTATAAACAAATCTAAAAATTGACATGTACAACGATGTTTTCAGGCAAGATTATCACTAATTTAACGCAACTTCACCAAAAAATAAAAATATCTGGTTCTACACACAAGTATTTTGTACACTAATGACTTACCCGGTCTAACTTGCGGATATTTCTTACTAAAAGAGGGCGACTCCATTCAATATACGAAAACAATACATGGACGCAAAGCCATGTTTTAAAATCCATTTAAAACAACACAATATCCAAAAGAACACAGTAAACCTGTAAACAAGTGTTGGCAACACCTTGTAAGCGATGTTGGGTTGAATGCAAAGTCATTGTTTTGCTCTATGTTAACAGATTCTAAATACAGCCCTTGTCAAATGCCACTAGGCAGGCATTCATAGATTTACAGTATTCTGACCTTTAAGCCGAACAATGTTTTAGCTCGATGATACGTGATTAAAACTTTATTTGACAAATTGAATTATTTCAGCGTTATCTTAAATCGTGAAATTCAAAATAGTCTATATTGAGATGGAATGTTAAAGACAAATAATACACATATGTATAACTTTTGATGTACTACCTAATCTTTTAAGGTAATAATCCTTTCGTAATTGCGGTGACATCGATAAAAATTTAAAATTATAAAAAAATCTCTCTAACGGTAAAGTGCAGTTAAATGAAACATTGCCCAAATTAAGGTTATCAATGAATATTATTTTATGTACGTTTAGAAAAGTTGAAACAGTAAATAAAAATAGTTAGACATTAACATTCCCTAAAAATATTCACCCAAACATGAAATCTAAGCAACACAAAACAACAATTTAAATGCAAGCATGTATGTAATGTGTTACTGACAAAAATATGAGAGGTCCTTTTGTCTAACAAATTTATACAATATGAGATATGTGTGTACTTGTTATTTCCTGATCGCAAAAATAGGTGACAAAAATAAAATGCTGATTTCTCTCTTCATAGTTAAAAGATCCTTTGAAGGACCTCATATAGTATTGTGAGCATCGTAATACTCATGATAAAACCAAATACACACAATACAAACATATTTTTCGCACTCACTCAACCAGATTTAAGAATTCTTGAAAATTGTAATATTATCTATCCACTGGCACGTTATAATTCAAATCTGCCGGTTATATAGTCATATACGGGTCGCTAAGGGGATTCTTGTAATATTCATGTTATATTCATATCAGGACTAACCACATCCAGAAAACAAACAGAGTCTTCCCACATATAGTGCCAACAAGAGAGCCTGGGCTTATCAAACAAGGCACCGCAAACAAATTAACGAAAATGGGAACCCGATCGATTACGTAACCGCCCTGGAATGGTAAGTGTTAAACATTTTGTCAGAACAGAACAGAACAGTTCTGTTCTGTTCTGTTCTGTTCTGCTTATCAAACAACACACCGCAAACAAATTAACTAAAAATGGGAACCCGATCGATTACGTAACCGCCCTGGAATGGTAAGTGATAAAACATTTTGACAGTGGGAGTTTTCACCAGGTATAAGGATACCTATCTGTGAGAAAATGAAAGCATTTCACACCCGATTGCGTTTTACGTGTTGATGAAGTAGGCTTAGAGCGGGCATTCTCACTGACTCCTTGCTCCGTAAAGTTATGTAAACTGATCAGCCAATGTCAATGCTTCATCTGAAGCACAGTATTTGCCCCTTAAGTTCTGCATTCAAATGAGTATGTTTCTCGAGGCTTTTTGCCCTAGCACGTGGCTACAACAAAAGCCGCTCACAAAACCTGGAACTGTTCTCAGTGTGTGACTGGTGACATCGAAGTACGCGCATGTTTTGTCACGAGATGTTGTGATAACAATGCCATCATTCCTTCTGAAGTTATTATTTTGTAAAAAAAAAATGAAAATATTAAGAAGTTTTAATACAGTCAAAATTTTAATATGTCAACATCATAAAGGCAACGTTTTGCACTTTAATCAAATAAGAGATGGGTATATAAATCACTTATCAATGCACAGATATTTTGAAATTGAACGCAGGATTGAAAAGATTTCTAAAATCGGCCCACTTGTCTTTGAGAAATTGTCAGTTTAATATTGATCTCAATGTATACTGGCAGCCATTTTGAGTTGACCATCGACATCATCACTTTATGTACACAAATCAATCTTAAATTGATAATTTTTATTTTAAATGTAGTTTCTTACAGAAATTCAAAAAAATACTTGAAATCATTGATAATAAACTTACAAGTTATTAAATAAAAACTAAATTTTATATTGAGATTTTGTTATTTTATTTTATATATTCGTGCACAAGAATTAAAGATGTCACTGGCCACCATTCAAAATGGCTACCTTCACATAATAACCATTTAATTAGAAGCTTAAGAACGCCGTAGTTTAGATATTTATTTGGTCGTTTTTTTTTTCAAAATTCTTTCACAGAAGTGATAAAAATTGACAGATCTTGCAATTATATATGTTTCCAGTTAATTCCCCTATAAATTAGTTTTGTGTGATTGTGTTGCGCTAAAAATCGTTAGTCAATTGGTTTATTTTCTTTCGCAAAGATTTTGAAAAGGGTTGTATTTGAAGAAAACTTGATGCAGAAAAATGGTTACTCAAATGTTGACAAGATTTTATTGAATATAAGTCATTCATTAAGGATACAATATTATCAGCAATTACAACCGATTTTATCATCGTTTGTAGCAATTTGTCAAATAGTTCTTTTTGTGGTATTCGTATATTGTCAATATAGTCTTTCGGTACATATCTTTATTTCATTGCGGGGTTTTAAATAGAACAAACGGAAATGTTTTATTGCTAAATCAATTTTACAGCAGCCTAAAATACAATAAACAGGAAAACAGCAATTTAGAAACATCGAAAAGAGAAAAAACATTAAGTGATCGAGTTCCATTCGCTGACATTCAATTAACAAGAATAATATGGTCAACAACAAAAACAAAATTAAAATACATACAAAATACAATTTAATCATAAATGCTAATGAATCTTTTTTTCATTTAATATATAATACATTCACAACTTAGAAATTTATCAAATAGCTTAATAAATAAATAAAACAGTTTCTCTAAACAGACAGTGGATACATGTAGTAAAGATGGAAATAAACATACACATTTCTGTTCGTTTTTTTAAACTATGAATTTATACCCATTTAATTTCGAAATCAAATTTAAACCGAAATTTTGATTCACACATGCGTGTAGGTCTTTAACTTTTTCATTACTGGAATATGGTTATATATTCTTTTAATTTTCGCTCTTAACCCCAACAACCATCCCCAACCCCCACCTCCACGCTTTAACCGAAACCGAAGTTTAAATATCAAACACAAGTTAGACTGAAACATTACAGCCAAAGAACGATCACTGTATTGGAGTTTTGTCTCCTGACAATCAAGTGGTTACCTCCCATTACAATCAAAGAAAGATCAATGCGTTGGGTTTTTGCACTCATTGCCAGTTTGTATCTAGAAATTCTTTTAGAAGTAATTATCTATTGGTGAACAGACTTGCAGAGATGCAATATGTGTCAGAATGGTCAGATCTGATATCGTCATCAACTTAAAGATGCTTTCTGCAGTTTCCGATTTCACAACTTGATGACTTTTATGTGTACACCGTTTGAGTGGCGCGACCGATATAAGTTGATTTACAAGTTTATTTTACCAAAGAAAGAATTTCCAGCCTATACATTTGCCTTCGGATAAAAGAACCTGATTTACTCTAACTCTTACATTTTAGTCTCATTTTTAACTTCATGAAGTTCATGATGTTGAGAAACCGAAAAAAAGCGTAATCAAATTTACATGTGGCGTATATTTATTGCACTTCCCCCAGCTTTGTTATGCCAAGTTTCACTTTCAGAAATTAAGCTGACTACATTTGCTAATCATACATATTGTTCGAAGCTTATCAGTGTACATCTACCCCTTCAATATTTAAAATAAAATATAATAAGATCTACAATAGTTTCCTTCTTAAAATCCTAATATCGAATTTAAATATTGAAAATGTACACTAAGATACTCGAAATGGTGTCTTCTCATTTATATACAAAAGGAGGTAAAACAAATCAGTTCTTTAAATATCTATCCGGACCGTGAGAAATGTTCGTGTTCTGATGGTGACATCTTGACAGGAAGTGTAACATGTGTGCAGCTTGATGGTTCCCTGCACAGTATGGCTGACAGCAACCAGCACGGACCAGAGACTGGTACAAGAGCGTGTCTTCCGGTATCTGCCATGGCTTCCATGTTGTGTACGACGTTTGCGGAAGCGGATTCGACTTTATTTTTGCAACGGTTGTGGACGTAGACGGGGGCAGTGGTGATAAAAGCAACTTGTTTCTTATCTGCCTATGTTGTTCTAATGTTTCTTCTGAAAAACAACAATAAATGTCATTTAATTGTTAAATTTCAGGGAATTATTATGTACAATAAACTTAAATCGACTATGTTGGAATATAAAGCAAGTTGTGCTTTTGAGAACGACCTCAAACTTCCATTAGCTCATTTAAAAGATGTAATTTTTAAGTTTGTTTCTGCCTCCAAAGTGCGCCCTCTGAAACATTACATCATGAATCCGTCCCTGCCAACAGTTAATTGGCCAGAATGTCGTCGCGTGATCTGTATGGATATAGTACATTTTCCCTGAGTTTCGAATCGGTTTATGTATGCAGTTATCAGAAACAAGTCAGACTTGTGTGACAGAAATTGCGTTGTTAGTGTCGTGTGGTGGTCGTAAAAAGTATTCCTGTACATTCAATCAGTGCTGTTATCAGTTATATGGTCCTATGAAGGCTGTTTGACACGATATTGATATTAGTGTATAGTTGCGCTCATCCCGAGTCTAGGCGGCGTGAATAGTATACAGTGAAACCCCTCTATAATGAATACGAGCGTACACCCTTGTTATGTCACTATTAGAACTACGATTGTGACGGTAAATTTTTGCATTTTTTATAAAGAATGGAATAAATATCAGTGAGTTGACACCATTTTTGCAAGAAGCAATAGGTATATTAGTATTAGAAAGAGCTGACAGGGGGTGGGGCGGCTGTCAAGCGTCAGTGGTTTCTGGCGAAATAAAAAGTAGTCAAAAAAATTTCATACAAATGTCCATATTTCTTCTCTAAATTTAACCCATGGTAAGTTTAAGCACGGAAAAAGTTTCGACCAACAGACCCACACCTCTTACTGTAAAAATGGTTTTATTCGCGTTCGTTTTATTTTTGCTAATGTTCGCGAATCGCTAACCTCGTGAATTCGCAAAAAACGCGAATACATGATGATTTTCCATATATTTGAAAACAAGTATATGCGTAAACGACGTACCGAATTCATAAATACGCGAATAAAGAAAAAGCTGATTTTTTACTAAAATCGCGAAATTTTGACCTCGCGAAATTAAAGCGTTTTACAGTACTTACCAGTGTCTGAACAACTGACTTCCACTTTGGGTTCGAGCCCCTTCCGCCACTTTGCTCTTCTGTTTTGAAACCAGATCTGCAGACGAAAAATAAATTTAATATCAATAACATTGTTTCACCAATCTAACTAAAGTCAGATCTAACAAAATGATAGCGTGGCGGTTTTCAGGAAATGATTTTAATCAGATTGCCTTTTTCGCAATAGCGTCCTTTACGTTTTTTGTTTGAAAGATGGAACGAATTAACAACAACAAAAAACAACAACAACAACTTCGCAAACAAAATTAACGGGAAGATTATATTATATTATTCCATTGCAGTTTAGTGACATACATATAACATTGAATTGCAAAACTATTTCAAATAGGCGTATTATTAAACAACACTGGTACATATCAACTTTTCGCAAAGTAGGGGAACGAAACTCGAACACTCACGCTCGCACAAACGCAAACATGGAAGCACAAAATATTAGTCTTAGCGTAACTATACCTGAATACGTGACTCGTTAAGTCGGAGGCTTTTAGCAAGCGCTTCTCTCACTGTGATGTCAGGGTACGGGGCCTTTCTGAACGCTTTCTCCATGGCCACCAACTGATCTTGTGTAAAAGTCGTTCTAAAATATTAAAAAATATAATAATAATAATAATAATAATAATAATAATAATAATAAATTTAATATCTTTATCGAAAATAAACAAAATACATTAAGGGCGGTTGACAAGATCCTGTGCGATCAGTGTAGATCCAGATTAGTTGGGACATCCGTGCCTTATGCTCTGGATCTAGAGTGGTCGCTTCTTGGTCATTTAATTCTGTATTTATTATTGCAAAAGAACACGAGTCCGGATTATTTCATTTTGGTCAAAATTGATAACATCAATTGATAGAAAATATCAACAGATATGTATACCTTATTATTACATAACTTTAATAATACAAACGTTCGCGCTACAACATTTAAATGGCTTAAAAACATTAAGGTAGTCTAACTGTAATGATTTCCCGCGCTTTTTTCTCGAATGTCGGGAATACTCGGTTAACTGTCACTAACAGTCGACAATAATCGATGTCGCTTCGGTTACTATCGGCTCTGACGAGTAGCGTCGGAAGTCACCGAAAGCGAGCCGATGTTTGACGACGTCGCAAATTTATGCGCGGGAAAGCATTACAGTTAGACTACCTTAAGAACATACTTTATACATGTGGAATGCAAAATGTATGGTCAACACACTTTTTCCCTCTAAATGGATTACTTGCTCTGTTCATCAAAAACTCATAGATTTATTTTTAAACGATTGGTTTACAACTATTGATAATTCCAGCAGTTGCAACAGATATATAGGTTGTTCAAACATGAATTTAAATTTGAAAAATACTTGACTGAAACAGACGATCGCTTTTTTAATTATATTATCAAATTTAGAACCAGAAATCACAAACTACCAGTTGAAACAGGATCTTGGAATAATATTTTATTAGAAAATCGAATATGTACACTATGTAAAACTGGTATAGGCGACGAAATTCATTATATATTTGAATGCTCTATTTTAAGATCAATGAGACTAAAATATATCAAACCAGAGTATACTAATAGACCTAATATCTTTAAATTTGACGTTGTTAAATATGAATAGTAATAGCAACCAGGATTACAAAAATCTATGTATCTTTATAAAACATATTATATGCAAATTCAAGTAAATGATTGTCTTGCGTTTGTAACATTATTTGTATGACTGTTAATGTAATACCTTAATTCATATAGGAGAATTTCTCCCGTATTGTGTATATTCGCTCTTTGCATGTTTATGTTTGTTTTCACCCTTGATTAACTATATATATTATTATTATAACCTCAGGTTGTCATATGACCTGAGAGTATACAAAAAATGAAGTTGAAGTTGGAACTTGAATTAAAGAGTTAAAAATTCGATTCATTGAGCTTTGATTTTGAAAGTAAGCAACGGAACCCTTGTCAAACCTCAATAGAGATTAACATTTTATTTCTCATTACTCCGTGGTGGCTGTTATCCAATAATAAGGTACGGATGTACCCTCTAATCTGGATCTACACTGGCCGCACACGCGAAAAAGCCCGTATATATGGAGTAAAGGGTTAAATACTGTGATAACATTAAAAGAATATTAAAGGTGAAACATGATCACGCCACAGTAATCAGTAAAGAATAAATAAATCTAACCTGTGTCGAGGTCTTTTGCATTTTTCTGCATGTCCGTCTTTATGTCTTAAGGCATGCGCCAAATTCCAGGATTCTGCAAAACAATAGAATAAATAGGTAAAGCAACCAAATCTTACATAAGATGATGCTAGGCATAAGGCCCATTCGACCGTAGACACAAATACATGCTATAATTATAATTCTTTTCAAACTTAAGTCGTCAATACAAAAAGAGTAAAATAACAACAACTACAACAACAACAAAAAACAAGTATATTTAAAAAAAAGATTCAGTTTTACTACTTCCAGACATGGCTTTGTTCCTACATACATACCGTTCGTAGAAGAAACAACGTCGTACGGAAATTCCATATTTTATTTTTTTTCTTGAGAATCAATCCAAATTTACAGGAAACAGCGTCCACAAATTCCTGCCTGCTAGCAACAACATCGAACAAACAGGTTATGCAGATTTAAACAAAGCGAACAATCTCTTGGAACAATCTAACCAATTTATAAGTCATAATGCCGTGAAATCAGCGGTGCATTTATTTAAATTAGCCCGCGAATCAGAAATAATCATGCAATTAATAACAATCAACGAATAGTTGGTATTTGCACAAAAATTTATGAGGCCCGGATGATCTCACTTAATTGTGGACTTAATACTACCAGTTGCTTTGACGCGTCGACGATTGTATTTCCCGATAAATTAACCTCAAATAAAAGTAGCTTAATTTCATAACAAATTCTGGCTTAATTATTTTATTATAAACTTTATTTCGATTCATAGAAAACAAACTTTGCAAAATTTAATAACTGAAAAATAAAAACTTTCGGGAACATTGTTTACGTTATAAAATCTTTGAAATTCTTGTATCTGTTTATGACTGTTACATTCCAGTGACCACCGCGCGAGTGACAACATTTTTAAGCTTTCCCTTCGAAATATAATTAAAAAAAACAGTTTTAAAGAATGTGAATAAAGACCACGTTTTGTATGTCCCACTGACTGACTAAAAGGACAAAATCACCTGTGAACAAAGACAACCTGCTCTCAAAAACCGCGTTTGGGTATCCCCCCCACCTTGGTGGTCTTTAAAGACAGTTTTGACTGTACTTAACCAGCTTAATATCAGATTTGGAAAAACAAAACGCAAGACTTTTTTTCAGATTCATGTGATCTTCATATAGGGACCTATTTTTCCAAGAAGATTTTGAAAGAAGAAAAAAGTTCATTAAAGAAAAATAAACAAACGTTCATCTATGCAAAAATAAAAACAACAACAATAACAAACATTTCTTGCAGTGTTTACTTCTGCATTTTATTTCCGAACAGCCTCCCAGTAATAACAGCCGGTTACTAAATTACCGAAACAATCATTCATAGGTTTTCCCATACACTTTTGTCGCCGCAATGCACGGTGATCATCAAATAATGGAGAGCAGTTATTAATTAGACCCGCTTTATTTGTAGAATTAATTGGAATCTCTATAACAATGAATGTCACCACGCATTATTATCCGGGCACGATTTTCGCTAATTGTAGCGGAGAATAGAGCCCTCCTCCCATTTAATGCGCTACATGTGTCACGCGGTCACGCTGCTCCGACATTATTACATTCGATAGTCGTTATTTAGCAATATTGTTCGTAGAAATTAAAGCTGCCTTCACAGTTCGAGGTGGAATACATAATCTTCATTAAATGTTCGAGCAAAAATATTGAGCAAATCAAATAACGAAACGTGTTCGTAAAACAACAACAACATCATCATTAACAACAACAACAGTGTCAACACTGTTTTAATTTGATAGAGATATTATTGTTTCTTTAAAAATAATTTTTAATAAAATTGATTAATTACTATCTGATGCTCTAGTTACCAAATAATGTGACCAGAAATTAAACTTAATTTAGACAAATAAGTAATAAATAAAATTGTTTGCAGATGCACGCAAAAACAAGCAAAATTATTGTGGTATAATTTAATTTCGCGGGAACGAATTTTCGCGCAAATGCCGCGAATGATTTTTTTCGCGCAGGTGAATATCGCGCAGTTTTATTATTCTCATAAAATATTACATGGTCAAATTTCGCTGGGCTTTGATTTCGCACACTTCACTGGCGCGAAACACGCAAAAATTAAACTCGCGCGAAATAAAACGATACCACATTCGTAATATTTTGATACTCTTTATTGAAGTCCATATATACTTAAACACATTTCAGAGTTATGAACTGCCAATATACGTTATTCTACGTTATGAAATGTGCATTTGTATTTTGACTTTGTTTTCGATTTATTTGCAACTGTCATTTTATGATATTTGGAGATATTTTGATGTTTTTAGTTCTTAAGATCAGTGCACAATAAATAAAAGCTGCTTCCCGGTTGGTTAAAAAAAAGTTAGGGGAAACCCGTAAGACTCTATAGAAACATTAGCTGATTGGCCAATATAGCTAAAGAAAAAATAAAACTCCTTCTAAAAAAACAGAAATTGTGTATTTCTGCAGCTGTTGGAACCAAAACTCATTATCCAAAACATTTTGGATAAGAAAAAAATTACTTTTAAAATAATGCCGTTAAACAGGTTGGCCACAAGTAAATTTAATCAATAGGCAAGGGTGGTAGTCTTCAAAGTGAAATTTGAGGTGGAAACCTACGGTCATGGTGGTATTTCATCTATGTTTTTATGTAGATTTATATTCAAACTTAATCAGAAGACCATGCCTGATATTGTCTAAGAATAAATAAATCAAGGAGACTCCCAAGACTCTATAAAGAACATATAGGGAAACGCAATAGTGTACGCTGACCTTAAGACAGTTATTCAAGTGATGATTGTAGCGTGACTGAGGGAATGGGAGTGGGGCAGGGTTGGAGGGGAGGCAGAGGGTGGGGTCCAAACAAAATGTCGTACACCTGTGGATACGTTTGCATAAGTAAAAAATTTGTAATAATATATAAAATTAAAAAAAAAGAATAATCAACGCTTTTAAATTACCGAATGAATATCAGGGTCGGGTGCAAGATTTCCGGAAAAGGAGTTCGTTCCCAGATAGCATGCTGACGTTGGCCCAACGTTGGGCCAATGTCGTCGGTTACGTCGGCCCAACGTTGGCAACATGTTGGCCCAACGTTGGGGCGATGAGCAAAATTACATTGGGCCAACTAATTGCAAGGTTGCTATGGTAACTGGGTTACTGACCATTCAGCTGTAATAAGCTTGACCCCACTAATAACACTTGTTTCTTATCTCTACAACTTATAATCGCATGTTTACATCCATCCACATAGTGTTAGTATTTACTGGAAAAGATATTTTTATTGAAGTGTCAGTTAATATAAACATCAGGACAGATGCGCTATGTGAATTTCATATATAACATAAATATGTGTTTTGAAGTACAAAACATTTTCAATATTATATCAGTTTGTCCGTTTACCAGCCAGTTAGTCAGCAAACAGATCTAGTTTTAATAAAGTTTTTATGCGCTCAATATGTCTCCATTTTTCATAAACCTAGAAAATGAGGAATTCAGCCTTTATAACAGTGTAAAATAAACATGTATATTTTGGCGGTTGGCACAATGTTGTAAATATGACGTCATTTTTACAACGTTGGCCAAACGTTGAACCAATGTCGATGTGCCGATCAAATCCATTACTTCAGAGAACGACGTTGGGCCAACGTTGGGCCAACGTTGTTCACCCGATGCCGACGTTACGCCAACCACACAACCAAATGCCAACGTTGGGCCAACGTCAGCTTGCTTGTAGGGTTTGGGGCAGTCTTTATTAGTTACATGATGCCTTCCAACTTTCTGGTATTACTTACCATGAAAATTAAATATTGCTGTCTAAAAGGGGTGATAGAGCAACTCTTTTTAACCCCCTTCTGGATCCGCCTCTGAATATCGCTAAATTAGAGACATTACGGACCATGACAATTGACCTGATTTTAGGACATGACGGACCATCAAAGAGGACATAACGGACCATATTTATGGACATAACGGACCACCTGTAAGACATTACGGACCATCTATAAGACATAACGGACCTGATATATGTACCTTACGGACCATCTATAAATAGATATGTAATATGAATAATATTAAATCATTTTCATAATTAAATAAATTGAATAAATTTTAGTATCTCGTATGTGGGTAGCACATCTATTTGTGCGCAACAAGGGCTTTTCTATATATGCGATCTTCGCCCTTCGCGCACAACCCAGATGGCATTCAAATCAATGCGGAAAATTTTCCTTCTATGTCTATATGCTAGCGACCAGAATCCTGTCGCAACTTTTAATGGCTTCAAATAGTTTTTTAAACCTTATATATCTTTTGAAAATTACATACCTGGAAAGCTAATTCCAATTAGAATCAATAAATGTGATACTTTTTAAGAAACTTGTTCGTTTATTATGAAAAAAACTTATAAACCTCCAAACATGTCAGCAGTTTTTATGTTACTCCGTTATAAGTTTATCTGACTGTGTAGTGTATCGATTAATAAAAGAGACGTTTTCATTGGTAAGCACATTAAAATCTACATGTAAACGGCATAAACAATAGTAAGTTTAAAAGTGTTATTTGTGGAATATTTTTTATTTGGTTGATACTTTAGAGACTATTTATGTGCTGAAATTTTCAAGTTGCAGTGAAAAAATGGGAATTTAAAGCAGTGCGATTTCCACCACAGTTTTGATCGTAACTGCTTGAGACGTAAAGGACAGACATCTGTTAAAAGTCAGTATGATAATGGATCTGTGCTTGCAGTCGAATTATTGAGACTAGTATGTGGGTCACTAACACCTTAGGGAATTCCACAAAGGTGATTACATAATTTACCATCAGCTATTACTCTATATAGAATTTCACGAGAATTTTTCACAGTTAATTTGGAGAAAATTGACAGGTGTCATCTCAAAATTAGCAAGTAATTACAAGTTTATCTGCCAAAATACGAAGATGGGTGGTAAGTTATACTGGTACGTGTGTGTAAATTAAAAAAAAAATGTTTCTTCATTCTGTTCTATGAATTACTCGAAACCGAATATACAATAATATATTATTTACAATATAAGGGGAATTAAACTTTATATAAGAAAAGTCTTTCATAGGTGTTACAATACGATTTTGAAATATCTGTTTCGTTTAAGAAACCAACCGAAAAATAAAAAATAGACTTTAATTGAAACTACTGTATGTTTTCATTTCATTCATAGATGGTCCATAATGTCCGTATATTCTATATCTATCTATAGATGTTTCAAAATTTCCGTTGGTCTGTATGTTTTCATAGATATATAATAGATATTCTTTATTTATATGTAGATGGTCCGTAATGTCTACAATTATGTCCATAATTACGAACCATCTACAGATAAAATAGAATATCAATTTCATAGATATAAATTTTATATTCTATATCAATATATAAATGGTCCGTCATGTCTTATAGATGGTCCGTGATGTCTTTCAGGTGGTCCGTAATGTCCATAAAATATGGTCCGTTATGTCTTTTTTGATGGTCCGTTATGTCCTAAAATCTGGTCCGTTATGTCTGCTCCGTAATTGTCATGGTCCGTAGGCTAATGTCCCGATACCATATCGCTGATATATACATGTGCATCTATATAAACTATCGACAGCGAATAATCAAATAGTGTAGCGAGTGTTACTTCCCTTTATATCGATTTGTGCCCTTTGCTCCATGTTATCAAACCGAAACAACAACATCTATAGGTCATCGATTTAACTCGGAAAAGAAATATGGAAAACGAGGTAGGATTTTTATTTAACTGTTAAATAATGTTTATTTGCTTAGAAACGAAATCGAACGGTATTGTCACCGTGTAAATTTATTCTAAGTAGATCTTAACGTTAAATTTCACACAGGCTGTAATCATCATGAATGGAGTCATTGTAATTTATACATACCTACATTTAATAATACAAACAAAACATACTACGTCGCAACAAGATACATTAATCGTAGGGCTCCAGTCATGCGTCTCAACTAGGCATGACTGCTGCCCAATTTGCATTTATTAATTGTTAGCAATATATGCAGAATATATTAAAGCTATATTCAGGTGAGATGTTCAAATGAGGAAGTTAAGAATTTTATTGTACATTATCAGAGGCGTAGCTAGCCTTCTTTTCATGTAGATTCAAATTGTGCTAGAGGGTCCTAAGCGCATGCCCCTGCACCCCTCGTAAATCTGCTATCTGGTGCATTCTGGGCGTTTTCATGTAATCATGTGATTTCAGCCGCATACTCGCATATTGGCAGCTACGCGCCTGATTGTAGCAGCTATAACTGATTTTGGATAAGAAGAAAGTCACGTAATAATCTGTTTATATAAATAATTATTATCTTATTGCCTATATGTGGGAGACGAATATTTTCCAGTGAGAAATTCTCATTAATTGAACATGTCGTGATATATATCAAACTTGTAAAACTGTTCGCTGATGAACGA
The DNA here is from genome assembly GCA_038501625.1 of Corbicula japonica. Classification (NCBI taxonomy): domain Eukaryota; kingdom Metazoa; phylum Mollusca; class Bivalvia; order Venerida; family Cyrenidae; genus Corbicula; species Corbicula japonica. The sequence continues at coordinate 1,040,890 of JAZAYU010000095.1, read as the reverse complement.
TTTTTTAGGCAGGGGGTAGGACGTTAAGTAGTTTATAGAAAACATTCAGTGGGAAAAATGTTTTGCAGAAAACAAAATGGCGTAAATTCGTCAAAATCTGAGGACTTTCAGCCGGTTTTATTCAAGTAAGTAGCTTTTTTCTTTGTATTTTACAAATATAAGTCTGTGCATTCTGTGACGCAAAGTATATATTTCAATCGGCAATTTACCGTTTCATCGTAAACTTGGAGATGAAAAAGTTATTGAAGAGGTTTTAGCTCTCGGTGCAATATTTACCCATGTCTTTCTTGTATTTGTCATGGAACATACGCCTTTTCTGGCCATGTTTGTTGTACATTTTGCATGTCTTAAATAGATAATCATGCCTGAAAGGCTTTGCACTTACTGTTCTGTTTTTGCATCAACTGCTGACGTTGCCTGAACAGATTTTGACCACATTAAGCCCTGTTTTCGTTTATAGAAAACACTTTATATCCGTTTTGTTTGGTAGAAAACATGATTTGCATGTCTTAGGCCCATAAATTAACATGGTGGTTCTGTGAAATGACTATAGAATTTAATTTGAACAATAAACAAGGGTTTGCCAGCAAAACAGAAGACATGTTCCAGTACAGTACAGTAGTTTTCTGCAATGTGATTTATAGCTAGAAAGACACAAAGCAAAACATGGAAAAATAAGCAGTATTAAAGAAGCTCCAAGCCTGGTGTCTACTCAGTACGGGCACATTACAAGGTTGATGAAAGTAAAATTCTTCCATCGTTTAGGCTTGGTATTGATGAAGAATAAATCTTTTAACTTGAGTATTTAAATGTGCATATCTATGCTTGGAATTGAACGTTTACTGCTGCTGTTACGGGCAAACTTTGTTGACTTTAGTAAAATCCAGTCAATGGCATGTACTGTAGATGAAACGGTTTAGGTACATTTTTTAAAAATTTATACCTGTTTTGTTAACAAAATAGATTGTGCAGTGTTTTAGTAAGTTTGATGTTTTGATGATTAAAACGAGACAACATCCTGTTCATGTATATGATGACTACATTGATGACATCACATCATGTAAATTACAAACAGCTGAACTTGTAAACACTAATTATCCTGAACTGAGCCTAAACAGAAATTTATACTACTTAATGTATTATCTTACCTTGTTTTGAAATGCAACATTTTAATTTTCATTTCAAAAGTTACTCAGTAAGTTTCTAAAAAAAGCAAAATATGAGCATTTACAAACATTAATTGTATGCATGAAATGCCTTTTTAAAGGATACTGAATCTTTGTTTTTTTTATGATAATCAGTGATAAATTTTGTATTATTTTCAGTAAAGATAGTTTTATTATCTGCTTTATTTAGTTGTTAATATAATCCTTTTGCAGATGTTGCACAACATGTACCAACACCTGTAATATTTACAATGATTCTGTTTGTAATTATTAGAAAATGCTTGTTGTGTGTTATTTTATTCTAAACTGAAAGATGTTTGTGTTGTTATCGTGGATTATGTGGTTTTCTTTTTATTTTAAGAATTTGGTTATTTGCATAAAATAACCCTTTTGCATGCAAATTTGAATATATGTACAATATTAATAATTAGCAAGTCACACTTTGTCACAGCAGTGTGCATTATAGTACATTAATTGGTGCCAAATAAAATGTGTCATAAGAATTCCTGCTTTGTAGAGTACTTCTTGTTTATATGTTGATAGCAATTATAAAGTACTTCTTGTTTATATGTTGATAGCAATTATATATTTATTCCCCCCCTCCAACTTACTTCCAAAAACAACAGGTATGTAGGAGTCACCTTGGCAGCCGTTTTTTGTATGTTAGTAAAAGTTTGTGGCACAAACTACTTCTACAATTTCAGAGTATATAACCATGTCCTTGGTATTAAAATTTAGTAATTTACAAATTTTACCACACATCATCTATTAAAATTGTGTTACTTATATATTGTTATCCCTCTTTTTTGACTCATCTATCTTATCCTACCCTACCCTAATTCATGTGATGAAGTATTCAGTACAACAGAGTAAATGGCTTGAACTGCTTGATCAGCCAGTCATTCAATCAATCATGAATGCAATTACTAATTTAATTTGAATAAGAATGTTTATAAAGTTTTGTCAACCATGTTATGCAACCATACAATGTATGCAGGATCCTTTCATTCTTAGGCAGCTATTTCCAAATGAAATTTGTTTTTATACATGTCACTGCAACTTGAGATAGTTAATTAGAAAACAGTTTCTATTAAAGTTAATTTTTCTGTTACATGTACATTAGCAAGACTGGATGAGGAGTCAAAACTAAGATTTTAAATATTTATTGAGATCATTGACATGTTATTCAATCACAGTACAAATTTGTCAGCATGAGATCACATGAAATAGAACTATCAATGAAAGTAATAACAGTCACTCATTTTAACCCTTTTCTCCATAATAATGCAGTATATATGGTGTTGACTTTCATCAACCTTGAAATGTGCCCAACTGCCCATACTGAGTAGACACCAGTCTTGGAGCTTCTTTAATACTGCTTATTTTTCCATGTTTGGCTTTGTGTCTTTCTCTCTGATCAAATCATGTTTTCTACCAAACAAAACGGGTATAAAGTGTTTCCTATAAACGAAAACAGGGCTTAATGTAGTCAAAATATGTTCAGGCAACGTTGTCAGCTGATGCAAAAACAGAACAGTAAGTGCAAAGCCTTCAGGCATGATTATCTATTCAAGGCATGCAAAATGTACGACAAACATGGCCAGAAAAGGCGTATGTTCCATGACAAATACAAGAAAGACATGGGTAAATATTGCACCGAGAGCTAAAACCTCTTCAATAACTTTTGCATCGTCCAGTTTATGATGAAACGGTAATTGCTGATTGAAAGGTATACTTTGCGCCACAGAATGCACACACTAATATTGTAAAATACAAAGAAAAAGCTACTTACTTTGAATAAAACCGGCTGAAAGTCCTCAGATTAAGGTATCGCAAACATTGCAAATGGCGAAAACAGGCTAAAATTTCAAAAAATGAATTTTGGCGGAAATACTTATTGCCACCTAGGTTTTAGTAAATAAATGTATTTAGCTATGGATGTAGTAAATGTTTGCATGCTCAGTTTAGTCTTTCACTTGGAACCAGGAAGTAAGATTTCCTTGAATTTCTTGAAAACCCTAACATTATTTTGACGAATTGGCACTAAACATTGTAGACCAGCATATACTTATTTCAGGTATGAGTTGCTTTGGTATATTGTTCATGAATTTCAGAGTTCTCATGCAAACGGTTTTTCTTTTGTTTTAGTATGTGCTTTGTAATTAGAACATGAATTAGACTAAATTGAGCTTGCAAACATTAACTACATCCTTAGCTAAATACATTTCTTTACTAAAATCTAGGTGGCAATAAGTATTTCCCCCAAAATTCATTTTTGAAATTTTAGCTAGTTTTCGCCATTTGCAATGTTTGCGACCTCTTAATAGTGTTTGTCTGTCACGTGACAATCTAGTTAACGTTAAATTAGTATAAAGCATGTATAATAATCTAAAGGAGTTTAATACATAATTGTAAAAGCCGGATATATATATTTACATTTGTGTATATCTCGCTGGTGTATGATTATATTGCGATGCTGCCTACTTGGTTCAAACAGAAACTGGATTAAGAAATCAAGGTGTTCATTCCAGAAACATCCTACCAAAATAGTAATAAGCTGTCAAAATAAAGTGTGTATAAAAGGCACTAAACACTTTGGAATTTAAATTATAAAAAAGACATAATTATTAAAACAGATATTTGAGTTGATCTGTTTTCTACTTTGGTTTCAATTTTCGAGGTCATTGCTCATTTGTGTTAAAGTGTTATTTACTCTTAGACTATAGCTTATTATTAAATCCTGTTTGGTCATATTTCAAGTTTATGCTTAGGCTTAAGTTTATAAAACTTGAGCACGAAGACCAGTCACAGAAATCTGATTGGCTGAAATTGAGTGCAAATTGAAACCGTTGACCAATCGGTAACTTGAGATCTGAGGCCGGTTTAATTGCTAAATTTTATAACTTAAAACCCAATTTTTCTCAATATTTCAGTTTCCTGGTGTGATAGACCTAAATGTTGGCGGAACATTCTACAGAACGCTTCTGTCAACCCTGACCAAAGATAGCGACAGCAAATTGGCGGCCATGTTTAGTGGACAACTTCCGGTGTACAAGGACAAAGACGATCGGTATTTCATTGAAGGCAACGGATCCACGTTTCAAGCAATTCTGCATTACTTGAACAATGGCGAGTTGCCAACTCAATCGTTATCACAAAGGACGGGGTTCGGATTCGGTGGGGCCACTCGGCACGGCCTGTTTGGAGACTATCAAAGAGGGGTTTCGTATACATCGGGAGATATCGAAATGCTTTACAGAGACGCTTTAAATCTTGGACTCACAAAGTTTGCCAGAGAGCTTGAGCAGTTTCAGCCTATTTTTATAAATACAAAAATGGATGAATACCGGAAATCGTTACGCGGATATGATGAATGTTTAGCAAAGGTCGTAGGCGCGATTCCATCAGAAGCACTGTTCCACACAAACGATTTTACCGTCCGGATAAAACAAGACTTCCAAACTATCGGCGAAGAGAAATGCTGTGAGCACGAATGCCGAATTGCACCTCCTTTGCGTTTTGGTGAACAATATCGACCGACAGTTGATGCGGAAGTTAAAGTTTCTCACGAGGTCGATCCCAACGTTCTTTCAGCTTTGTCCATTGACCTCCGCAAAAGAGGGTTTGTTGTCTACGGTCGGGTCGCAACTTGCAATTTTATCTGCAAAAAGGAACCAAAACAATCAAAGTACGTCTCGTTTTTCAAACAGGTGTCAAACTGTTGCACGGAGGAACTGTTCCTTCTGACTTTCAGATTAGAGTTTGAATCGCATGTCCAGCACTCGTCAAACGGTTTTATCTTTGGTCGACCGCAACCTGAAAATGTTTTTAGTTTTGCGACTAGTGCGGGCGGCTTTGGATCAACTCGACCTCAACAGCCTGTCTTTAGTTCCCCTGCATTCGGTGAGCAACATCAACAAGGTAGTTTCAAATTTGGCGGACAACAGCAACAACAAGACAAGAGCTCTGCGTTCTCCTTTAGTCCTCAGCAGCAGCAACAACAACAACCACAAAACAGTTCTACGTTCTCTTTTAATCCTCAGTCTCTGCAGACACAAGAAGAAGGCAGTCTTTTCGGTGGTCAGCAAAAGACCGGTGGTTTTGTGCAAGCAACTGGTGGCTTCTCCTTTGGTAGTCCACAAAAACAGTCATCTGGTTTCTTTGGTCAGCAGCAGCAGAAGCCTCAGCAGCCCTTCGGACAGTCTAGCCAACAAACAGGATTTTCTTTCGGAACAACCGCTTCGGTTCAACCACTGACAAAACCGCAAGGAGCACAGCCGGGTTTTGGCCAGGGTTTGTTTGGCTCAGCCGTATCTACTACTCAGCAGCCATTGTTTGGCATGCCACAAACCAACAGTTTATTTGGTGGGACACAAACCAACAGTTTATTTGGTGGGACACAGCCCGCTGTCACAAAGCAGCAACAACAACAACAGACCACTTCCGGATTCACATTTGGTACAAGTACACAATCACAAACCCCGCGAGCGATAGCCTCGCCTATTAAGAAAGCGTCGTTAGGGGTGCAAAAACTGGCTTCTGCCGGACATGTATTTGGCGGAAGTCCATCGTTCGAGCAAAAAATAGGCGTATCTATCCAGTCCCTTAGCATCTCTGATACAAGCAGTGAGACTGAGGGATAAACCAAGGATCGGGAAAATGTGTCTTCGGCCATCGTTTTTTGACATTTTTCTTGTAACTATATTTCGAAAGATTTTACTTTTTTACTATTATCTATTATTTCTTCATAACTTACAGGTGATTTTATATATAATTACTTAATTTTACAACAAATAAGCAATTATCAAGAATCAACTTTATGACGAAATTTCAAAGAAAATATATATGCTAATTTCCCGAAGTCACCTTTTCCCATGACGCGCCCTAAATCATGATACATGTATGTAACTGGTGCCACTATGCATAGGAACTATGTGATTAATAATATAGCGAATATCATACATTGTAACTCAATGTATAATTTAACAGACTAAAATTCTCTATACTGCAGTTGGAGGACAATGGAAAAAAGAGATGTCTGTGCATTTTTTCATGACATTTTAACAGATTCATAATTAACAAGTTTTACTTTCCTGTTTACTTTTAACAACAAGTTTCTCTTGAGTTTTCTTAATCAATTATTGAACGTTGTGTTATCACAGTTCATTGAAACAAATACCCATTTGGGTCTTAATACACAATCGCAACAGCAGTCTTGAACAGAGGTCTTGATAGAAAAATCTCAGAGGTGCGCGGAGAAGCTGCGATTGGGATTATTCTTTGTGAACAGACTCAAAACGAGACTAAGCATTCCAAAATTGATTGTTCTGTGATAATTTTATATTTAATACACCACATTATTTCTTTTTATTTTTAAATGTTTAAAAGTTGCAGATCTAGCAACGGCTTTTGAATTGCAAATACTACTGTAACAGGTGTTATTAATTTTATCAGTTTGAAGTAATAAATAGTGATAAAGAAATTCAGAAATTGTTCACCTCTTCTCATTATTTTTTTCTTTTTCAATAATCACCGAAAACTTTAGATAAGAAAAATGAATATAAAAGTTGCACCGTCTAATGTCATAGTATTATGAAGTCTTTTTGTTATTTTTTTAAATTGAAAAACTTGCAAGCTCCAGGATGAAGACAATAACACAAAATAATACAAGATATAAGCTTTATTTGTGTTGGACGAGAAATAATAATAGTACTAGATGTTATAGATATTTTACGACAATGTCTCAAAAACTGATCAATTAAAATATGTAACAATAACATGCTATAGAGATTTGCATTACGATTTTAATATACACAGAGATGAAGATACAGCCTGAATACTGTGAGAGAAAAAATAATGCAGGTAAGATCGTATTTCGCGTTGTCCTTGATATGATAATAAATCAGCGTGGCCTTAAAATGTTTTAAAACAATACAACGGATGTTCTGATAAAACACAGAAATCAACAGCTGCTATGCAAACCTTTGAAGTAGGTGACGAAATTGGTGGTGTGTAACCTATTGACCGCGCCGGTTCCATGCCATGGAGTACAGTAGAGGTTTTTTCTTTAAAGCGTCCATTGATGCAGATTTTACAGACGGAAAGTTTGAGAAATGGGAAAATTTGATTTTAGCTGATGAATATGCCCATTATTATGGACACATTAAATTTAAGTCTGAAAGGAGTACAGACAGGTAAGCCATTTCAGTTACAGAACTGTTACCGATTATGGAGGTCGATGGATAATGTGGGACAAACAATTCACCCACAATTCCCATTCTCATCTTCATGCCAATCATGGATACCGCTGTATATCCTAGCGTTAGCCTTAGGCTTTAGTTTAGCCAGTGCAGCAATAAATAAACAAAACCATTGTTTTTAAAGTTGTTACGGGACATTGAGGTTGAGATGCAACATGGCTTTTTCTCTGTAATTTTTATAGGCAATATTCGGTCATGTTCCCAATTGCAAAATATGATGGTGCAACAAGTTTTCATGTTACTGAACAGTTTTGACTGCTTACTGCTATCCACTTCAGTTAAGTTCATTCAACAAAGACTTTCTAAATCGTAATTTCAGTGTTTTTGTTAACCCAACTACGAGCCATGTTATTCATGACGTCACCAACAAGTTTTCGTGTGTCATCTCAAAACAATAATACAAGTATGGTCGACTAACGAGTTTTCGTGGTATAAACAGTTTTCGTGGTATTTAACATTAACACTGTTTACATCGAGGCGCGTGCGGATGTACTGGATATTTTGATTCATACTTTTGAGAGATTAAACTTTTTCACAAAATATGCGGTTGAAACAGGGTAAAAGATGCCTAAATCATTAAACAAGTGTAAAATTATTTCAAAACCCAAATAACAATTTACTTTATAATTAAGAAATTTCATTATTGATATCTCTTCTGAAATGAGCTCTCGGAAAGCTTATTTACTTTTATGCAGGATGTAAGGGATCATCACATGTTAGGGAGCTTCTCAAAGTAATAAACAAATGAAAAATTGCTGTCAGGTTGATTAAACTAGTAATAGTATAGTTGTATTATTGTTTTGAGATGGCCCCCGAAAACTTGTTAGTGATAGATAACATGGCTGGTAGTTGGGTTATTAAAAACGCTGGAAATACGATTTGGAAAGTCTTCCTTGAATGAATCTCATTTAAGTGAATAGATAGGTATCAGTTTAACAAAACTTGTTTTCTTTCCCAACCAGCATGATAACTGATTATAGCAGTAAGCAGTTAAACTGTTAGTACCACGAAAACTTGTTGGACCATCATAGAAGTTAATCAGCCTGACAACAATTTAACATTTGTTTATTACTTTGAGAAGCCCCCTAACATGTGATGATCACTTGCATAAAAGTAAAATAAGTGTTACAAGAGCTCATTTCAGAAGAGATTTCAAGAATGAAGTTTCTTAATTATAAATGAAATCATTGTTATTTGGGTTTTGAAAATAATTTTACTCTTTTTTTATTATTTGGACATCTTTTCACCTATATTAACGGCATATTTTGTGAAAAAGTTCTATATGTCAAAAGTACATGTACTTATCAAAACATCCAGTACATCTGCATGCACTTCGATGTAAATGGTGTTAATATAAAATACCACGAAAACTGTTTATACCACGAAAACTCTTTAGTCGACCATATATCTTACTTCTTTCCCAATTAGAGAAGAAAAATTCCCAATTGTGTCAATACAAATATTTCTGACAAAAAACCTGCATTACCTGTGTCATTTCATAAATAATACTTCAGTATCTAATTTTATAATAACATTATTAATATATAAATAATAAGTGCCCTCCCCCTATCAGAAAATGTGACAGGGGACTTTTAAAAGGAGTTTTACTATACAGGTAACACTCGCACTGCATACGGTACACCGAGTTTCACTTATGCTAAAGTTAAAATGAGATGCATAAATTAAGGGCCCAAGATCATAAAACTAAGATTGGAGACCAGTCTCAAAATCAAGCATTTGATGGGGCCTAAATAAAGAAATTCTGTTGTTAGGGTAATATGCTCTCAAGGAATAGGTATTAGGTATGGTAGGTCAGAAATTCAAATAACCAAACAAATCTGAAAGTGAACAGTGCATAAGGCATATCAATCTGTTCCAGCGGATCTGGATCTACACTGTTTACCATTGATAACTGCAATATCCCTTGGTTTAAAGAGTTAAACTTGCTTCAATAATGATTTATCATATTTTCAGAGAAAGTTCACCTGGAAAGGAGACTGAATGACATAAGAAGGAAGAGAAGAAGTGTGGAAAATGCATTTGATGGAGGTTTGTGTTATGGGAAATGCATTTGATGGAGGTTCGTTTTATAGAAAATTCATTTGATGAAGGTGTGTATTATGGAAAATGCATTTGATGGATGTTTGTAAAGTGGAAAATGGCATTTGACTAAGGTTTGCATAATGGAAAATGCATTTGATGGAGGTTTGTTTAATGGAAAATACATTTGATGGAGATTTAAGTATTATTCATGGAAATAAAAGAATTTGTATTTATTATTTGATTTGCTTTTTTCATGTCATTTAGTCATGGACCTATTCTATTTTATAGTCATTGTTCGTGATACCATTAGAATCACCAGATCAGCTCAGTGTTCGGAAGTCTTTGTTATTTCTGTGTCTATTCATTCTGCATAATTGTTGTTCAAGTATTAGTCTTGACATTTTACTGTGATAATGAAGTTTTGAAATCAAAACTAATGTTTAGTACTAAAGAAGTTCAGTGCCATTAGCATTTTGAGTGATTACAGACTACAGTATCTTAAATTAAGATTCTTAATAATTTATATATGGTCATCATTTCAGTTATCCATCTTTTAGGAATTATCTTGCATTTTATTAATTAAAACACATGCAGAGTTTCATTTTTTAAAAGTCTTAAAATTATGCATATGTGTAAGAAAAAAAAAGAAATATAAATGAATAAAATAAGACAAACTCCAATCTTTCAATAAGATAAATTGAACAGTTTCAAAGATTTACGAGTGTGACTACTGTATCTTTGTTTGTTCTTATCTTTGTATGTGTCCTTTATCTTTTTAGCAAATCTAAAGCTAAATCAAGTTAAAGATCTCCACACAAAAAAGTCAGGTAACTTTGTTTTTTACACACATCCACAAAAAAGTAAAAATGCTTCTGTTAATAAATCTTATGATTGAAGAATTTTCTATAATACCATAACGAATATAGTCTGCAACTTGCAACAAACAATCTGTGTAGAAGAGTATAAAATAAGCAGGGTATATCTCTAAAGTAGGTACGTGTCATGGGTCATCTCAAGTTGCGCAAGAAGGCAAAGCCCCATGTATAATATTGAAGGAGGTAAAATTACGGTAATGTTGTATTCGGAATGTGTGGAAAGTAAATTTTAACAAGTTAAACAACAAGAAATTTCATTTTATTGCTGCAAGTCGAAAATGCTTATATTACGAGGTGATTTTACTGGCTCCAGGCCAATTTCTATTCGGGTTGGCTGCAAATATCACTTTCTCTCAATGTGTTTCAAATATTGAATTGTATATTTATTATTTCTGATGTTTTTTTTTTAGAATTCTTTTTGTATTGCCAGCAATAGCAGATACACACATAGGGATCCCATTGTCTGGCGGTGGCAGTAGCAGCTGCTACAGCGTCTGGCAGATCCCCAACTTTAACTTGAAGCTATATGTGGCCTGTTTCAAAGTATTTGAAAGTACTTGTCCTATTCACTTAATACTTGGATTATATCATTAGCATGAACGAAGTCGTCTTTGCCAACAAGAATAATAATACCGGTTTCACTAATTTTTGAGTTATTCCCCTTTCAAATGCAATTTTAGGCAACATTATGTTCCTAGGAACTCCAATTTCTAGTTTTAATAAGTGACCCATTGAAAAAAATTGTAACTTGCTTATTGTATAAGCCAGTAATTTAAAGTTGATTAGAAGAAGGTTGGTAGATATTGTTGTAAAAGTATAATGCCAAATACATTATTTCAGAAACAGCCAAAGTTGGTCAACACAAAGTTGCACAGTCACAGGCCCTTTGTAACAGGTAAAGTAGCAGTTTGGTAAATTTTTCTAACCCTTTACTCCATAAATATGGCTTTTGTCACAGTGTACAGTTTAGATCCAGATCAGCTGGCACATCTGTGCAATCTGATCAAGATCTTAACCGTTCACTTTTTGATTCAAAGGTTATTTCTAACTAAGATGCAACAAGTGTAGATCCAGATCAGATGGCACAGCTGTCAAAGCCCCCATGACAATTAAAAATTGCTGACCAAATTAGGGGTCCAAGTGATGCTACTGAACTCTGGATCGGCCGCTGACTACCGTTATTTAAATAATGCCTTGCAGATATTTTTTAAAGTCATTAATAAAGCTGTCAAAATTTCATGCTCCTGCTTGTATGCAAAGAAAGATCAGTGCTTCTTGTAATTGTGAAACATTTTTCATTTTCAAAGAAACTTTTTTGCAGGTTTGCATATTTTATGCCAGCAAAGGATTTAGATTTTATAAAATATGTCTGTTATTTCAGTATTGAAAGCAGCAATAAAGAGAAAAGAAGAGGGTTGGGTTCCATCTCAAACCAGATGAGGCAGGCCCAAGAAACAAGAGCAGTTGATATGTAAGTTTTCATAATGTTATCCCCAGTTCTTGTTTTTATTCATCCCTAGCAATGAATAAACAAAATTCAGTGGTAAGTTTTCAAAAAATTGTGGAAAGGACAATACTCCTTAATGACTCTTGATCAGTATGCCCATGAAATCCATGTAAACTAAGTTACCCTCAGGGCACTTGTTTGGCAATTTTTGGGGTCCATTATTGGCCCCATTCCCCTCTCTAAATTTTATGTTTTTTCCCCTATCTCAGAAAAAAATTCCCCTCCAAAATCTAAAATAAAACTGAAATGGACTTCCAAAAATGCATGTAATTGATAAGTTGATTTATTTGTAAGTCTAATGTCACAAAATGTACTAGCTATTATTATCAGTGGTGGAAAACAGTGTTTTGAGTAAGTGTGACACTTCAAAGTCAAAAAATGCATATTAACTAAAATTCCCCTTTTTTGTCTTAACACGACACGAAATTCCCCTTCTTAAAGGGTATGGGTACCTGTCCCCAAAAGTTGTCGAGTGCCCTGACCCTGCAAAAATCTTTGAATTTGCAGTAATACATGTACAACCCTTAACTCCATAAGAATTGGCTGTTATCCATGGATGAAAAGTGTAGATCCAGATAAGCCAGTACATCCATGTCATACGATCAGTATCTACATTTTCGCTTTATTTCTGACCAAGAAGCACAGTGTAGAACCTGATCAGATGGCACAGATTTGCCACCTGTTTTGGATCTACACTGTTTGCATATGGGATAATATGTTTACAGTATTTATGAAGTAAAGGGACATCTGAAAACTACAGTAAAGCCTGCCTTGCAGCCACTCCGAAATTATTGGGACCCTGGTATTGAAAAGAATGGACATTACTATTGTTGTTTTTTTCATCTAGTAATTAACTCGAAAAATACAGGCTCTGTGCTATGCTGGTATTACATTGTTTGATGAAGTTTGGTTTTATTTCAGCAACAACTTTGAAGAGGATCTTTGCAAATTAGCCAAACAAATGAAAGATGCTAGAAGTCACTATGAAGTAAGTAAACTGTGATTAAAATTGACCTTAAACAAGAATGCTATTGAATCAGGGGTTCCATTTGACCCTTGAAATTCCAAGGATGGCTCATTTTGACCCTTGAGAATTTCTAATCAAGGGTCAAATTTCATTAAAATATAAGTAAAATTGTATTGACTCACAGAAGATGGCAGCCATACATCATTTTGACCTTTGATCTAATAAAAACCTCTGTTTAATTCCAATAGAGAAAATAAGTACAGTCTAACCAGCCTTCAAAGACCACTTAGGTGAAAATCCAAATTAAATACAGTGAAACCCCTCTATAACATACATACACATAAGGGTCTGAGGGAAAGTGTCCTTAATAGCGGGTTGTCCTTAATTAAGGGTTTAAATCAAAAAGAGAACATGTCTGTTCTTTAAATAATCACCCATAATACCAGGGTGCCCGTAAAATTGAGTGTCCATAATGAGGGTTTTACTGTAGTTTTTGAGACAGGTGTTCTTAGTTTACAGGTAAATGTTACTTAAAACCATTCAGTGGGAGCAATAACATTTGGTCTTTATCCACAAGTGGCCTTTGTTTCCAGGCGGTCTTAAGCACCGGTTGGACTGTATCTTTTATGTGGGTGACCTTCGGAAGGGAAATTTTGGATCGAAGATATTGAATTGTGTTAGTACTGAGGCTCTTTGATGTAATTGCACAAAAACAGTTTCCCCAAAGCCAGATTTTCACTGCTGAACAAAGTACAGTAAAACCCCTCAATACAGACTCTTGATATTACGGGCACCCCGGTATTATGGGCGATTTTTTAAAGAACAGACATGTTCTCTTCTTCTTGATTTAAACCCACAATTAATGACAACCCGCTATTAAGAACACTTTCCCTCAGTCCCGTAGGTGTCCGTTATAAAGGGGTTTTACTGTATATTTCATAGATACTTTTTCTTTTATAATGTATTACCCATTTTTACGCTTTATTTATTTATTTATTTCCATACTAATTTTTATACACCCGTTTGAAAAACGGGACGTATTATGGGAACACCTGCGGCGGGCGGGCGGGTTGGCGGGCGGGCGGTGTTCACAGGGTTTCCGCTCTCTAAGTCAAAGAGTTTTCATCAGGACTTTATCAAACTTGGTGAATATGTTGGTGGGCATAATACCGTCTTTGTTCCAATATAAGCCGTACTTTTGTATTAGCCGCACCGCCCCCAAACCTGATGGAACAGATCAAAATTGCTTAAAATGTATTTATAAGCAGCCAAACCTGTGTATTAGCCGCACCCCAAACTTTTTACCGCCGAATTCTGGGAAAAAGTGCGGCTTATATTCAGACAATGACGGTATCTCGACGAAGTTCTATAACCAGCCAAATCCCCCCATGCACTCCTGAATTATGGCCCTTGAATTGTCCAAAATAAGGGTTTACGCTCTCTAAGTCAAAGAGTTTTCATCCGTTCTTTATCAAACTTGGTGAATATTTTGGTGGGCATAATATCTGGACCAAGTTCTATAACCAGCCAAATCCCCCCATGCACTCCTGAATTATGGCCCTTGAATTGTCCAAAATAAGGGTTTACGCTCTCTAAGTCAAAGAGTTTTCATCAGGTCTTTATCAAACTTGGTGAATATGTTGGTGGGCATAATATCTCGAGCAAGTTCTATAACCAGCCAAATCCCCCCAGGCACTCCTGAATTATGGCCCTTTAATTGGCCAAAATTTGGGTTTCCGCTCTCTAAGTAAAAGTTTTTGTCCTGTCTTTATCAAACTTGGTGAATATGTTGGTGGGCATAATATCTGGACCAAGTTCTATAGCTAGCCAAATTCCCCCATGCATTCCTGAATTATGACCCTTGAATTGTCCAAAATAAGGGTTTACGCTCTCTAAGTCAAAGAGTTTTCGTCCGGTCTTTATCAAACTTGGTGAATATGTTGGTGGGCATAATATCTGGACCAAGTTCTATAACCAGCCAAATCCCCCCATGCACTCCTGAATTATGGCCCTTGAATTGTCCAAAATAAGGGTTTACGCTCTCTAAGTCAAAGAGTTTTCATCCGGTCTTTATCAAACTTGGTGAATATGTTGGTGGGCATAATATCTCAACCAAGTTCTATAACCAGCCAAATCCCCCCAGGCACTCCTGAATTATGGCCCTTGAATTGTCCAAAAACTTAATTAGCGGTATCTGCTCTCGAAGTCGAATAATTTTCATTGGATCGTTACGCAACTTTGATGATCAGCATTTTGACGGGCGTATTTTGTGTCAGTTTGGCACTCTTGTTTATCATAGCGAGAGAATTTGTTTCTTGTTCATAATTGTAATATTAGCTAATTTGCATATGTTTTGCACAAATTCATTAACTATTATAATTTTTAAAATTATAAATGCCAATTCTAAGCTTATTTCATTCAAATTTGAAGAGGTTTAGCAAACTCTTTAAAACAGCATTTTGCATAAACATAGCATTGTCCTTTAACCAGTTCCTTGATATTTATGCCATTATGGCGTGGGCTTAAAGTGTAGATCCAAGTCAGCTGGCACAACCGTGATCTTTTTGCTTTCTTAGGTTATTTCTGACAAAAACATGAACAGTGCAGAGAGCAAGAGACAGAGTTAAAACTTTGCACATTTCATATAATAATAATAATAATAATAATAATATTAATAATCTCTTTTTTTTAAGAAGGTAACTCATTAAGACAAAATCTATGACAACAAATACAAACAAATACAATATTTGCAAGTATAAAAAGTTAGTCAAATGAAGAAATTGCTTGTTTTCAATGAGGCCTTCTAAAATGGATAAACGAAAAACATATATTACAACATATAAAACATTAATACTTAAAGACAGACACAATTAATCATATACACTATAGGCAAATCTTGATTTCAAATATGCATCGTGTAAAATTATGTGAAAAACTATATATAAATACAAAAGTAATAACAATTTAAAGAGGTTGTATTTCAAACAAGAAAGTTTTTAAATGTTTTTTGAATAAATATATGGAAATGACAGATCTAATTTCATAAGGGATATCATTCCATACGCTCATACCTGTATAGCTTAAACATTTTTTAATTAAGTTAGTTTTACCTTTTAAGTGTTCAATATCAGTTCTTGAAGAAGATCGCAAGTTATACCAAGGGTTATTAGATACTTTTACAAGGTTAGTGATGTATTTTGGAACCAAATTATGTATGGATTTGTAGACCAATAGTGCAGTGTGATATTTACATCTTACATCTTAAGCCATTTTAGGATATGAAAAAGATCTTTCGTAGGTGTGCGAACAGGGTTTTTAAGAATTATTCTTGCTGCTCTTTTTTGAATTTTGTATATTCTATTTAAGTCACGACGGTTACCATTACTCCAAACAATACAACCATATTCAAAAGTAGATGCAATATATGCATTATAGAAGAGTTGTTTCATTTCCATTGTTAGAAAGAATGATATTCGTTTAAGTAAACATAATTTTGATGCAAGTTTCTTACAAGTTTGGTTTATATGTGTACTCCAGTTAAGACAGTTGTCAATATAGACGCCTAGTAATTTTTGTGATTTTACATTTTGAAGCAATTTATTTCCAACAGATAATTTGAGTTCATGGTTATTATTGATCCTTTGCTTCGAATCAATGATCATTCATGTTGTTTTGATTGGGTTTATGATCATGTTATTTATTGAACACCATTTTTGCGTTTCATTTAAACTTAATGGTAGTTTCATTTGTACTACTTCTAGTTTGCAGTCAGATGCATGTACAGCATAAACATAGCATTCTCCTTTAAAATATATACAAATCATCAGATCTGAGTTTGTTGTTGTTGTTGTTTTCAGAAAGAAGAGAATATGGATGTTAATGAGAGTAATAATATAAATGAAGATCTGTCTGAACGAAGTGAGTACTGTAAAATGCTTTTATTTCCCCGAGGTAAAAACTTCATGATTTTTGTCAAAAATCCAATATGTTCATCTTCCGCATGTGTATAAATTAGCCACATCGTCAAACTCAAAACTGGAAGTCAGTAATTCTTTCTTGCTGGGTATCCAAATACAGAATAAAAAAATCACAACTTAACATACTTTGAGGAAATAATCATTTTTTTGGCCAAATATATTTAAAAAATAATTAAATCAAATAAATTAATGATGGTTTAAAGGGTATTATATGTGGCATTTGAAGTGATTAACAGTTCTATTTTAAGTTGCCTATTTTGGCAAATGACAAATGTGCAGGGGAATGAATTTGCACAATTGTAGTAATTTTTATAAAAAACACTGTTGAATGGTTAAATTTCATTGGTCGAATCCTGGTCGAGGCCTATTAATTTCCTACCGTTGTCAGTGGGACAAATAAAATGTGGTCTAAATCCACAAGTGTTCTTTGTTTTACTGAACGGATTGTAATGTAAGGTTTTAAAATAAATTTTCCTCTATGTTGCAGACACGGCATTTGACAAGAAGATAGGCGACTTGTCCAGCTACCTCAGCAAGCTAGAGCAACAGTGCCCACCTGACCCACTGAGTGACGAGTTAGAGAAGGAGATGATCTTGTAGGTTTACACTGAACATAGCTTTAGCGCGTAAGATGCGACTATCACGCCTAAGGAAAGGGCATAGACCTGGTTATACTGTACGAAATCACAACAATTGGCGCCTACCTTGCAAAACTGTGGGCGATTCTAAAAAATTCTGCAGTTTGTGCATTTTCTAGTAATACTAACAAAAACTACAATGGTGAGGGGTGCTTTGCAACCCTTGTATCATCATCTAAAGAAGAACAGAGTGTAAATTATCTAAATACTACAGTTGACCTCTTTATTTCATAGGAAAAGTGTAGACTCAGTCACCAGAGGTCTCCATGAAACAGTCGTTGAAGACTGAACTACATTGCTGTTTGCTCAACAAAAGCCAGTAATAAGGAAGAAAACTTTTTTATTTCAGGAATATTTTGTTAGAAGAACAGAAAGCACTGAAGAAGTATTTGGAAAGTTTAGAGCTAGAGATAAGTGTAGACTCCGTCACCAGAGGCCTCCATGATACAGTCGTTGAAGACTAATTCGTGCCGCTGTTTGTTCAACATTGATGTAGGGTCTTTGGGAAATTACTATGATTTTGTTGTTATAGATTTTACCGCATGGGATATGGCTGTTGTGAGTGAGTGAACAGTGTAGAGCTTTACTTTTAACAAAAAAAACAAACTTGATAATTATAATATGTTAACCCTTTACTCACCTGTTCAAACAGTGTAGATCCGGATCAGCTGGCACATTTGTTCAGTCTGACCAGGATCTGCACAGTTTACTTTTTGATCAGAAGTAACTAAAATAAATTGAAATGTACTGGCCTGAAGGTTATAAAGCTGAGCATGGAAACCAGTCTCAAATCTCAAGCATCTGATTGGCTGAAATGGCGACCAGTCGCCATTTCAGCCAATCAGATGCTTGAGATTTGAGACTGGTTTCCATGCTCAGCTTTATAACCTAGGGCACTGGCTGATCTGGATCTACACTGTACACTGATGCAGTAAAATGCATAATTACATATGGAGGAAAGGGTTAAGTTATTTTGAAAATTAAAAACGTTAATTAAAAATTATTAAATGTTAAGTTTTTTCTTTTTCTTAGATCTTAAAAATTGTTTGTTGCTGCATTTATTACAAATACATATCTTAAGCTATTGATGACTTTGTTGTTTTAAATTGTTGGTTGCTGTGTTAAATACAGATGTTACCAAAGTGTTAGCCAGTACTTAAGCCAGAGAAACTAAATCTGGTATCATTGTCTGTGTTAATCAGTCGCACATGGTTTAGAGGGCAAGAATTCGAATATACATTGTACATGTATCTCTTTTAAAATGAAAACAAACTTTTATTGAAACAATATTTATTGCAGATTAAAATATTTAAATATGTTTTAGTCCATTTTCAGTGCTATTGGTGACGTCTGGCTTCACCGAGTGCTGTTATATATTGTAATAACTTCATGAAATTACATGTTCAATTTAACCTGAAAAAAAAGTTTTGTTGCTGACCTCATGTGTTGTTGATTTTTAACCCTTTCAATCATATATACATGTTTTGCTGCATGTGTGTCCAGTGTAGTCAGATTGGCAGGACAATCTGTGCCATCTGATCTGGATCTACACTTGTTGCCATTTATTGAGCAATAACCTTACAAATCTAAAGTAAAAAGTGTAGATCCTGATCTGACTGCACATCCATGCCCTCTGATAAGCATCAACCATATTCACTCCAAGCAATAAAGATTTTCAGTATCCTATCAATTCAAAGGTGTCTTTGAATAGCTTGTGTTTTGTTTGTCTAGTACAACAGGGCTCAAGGTGATTAAACTGAGATTGGAAACTAGTCTCAAATCTCAAGCATCTGATCGGGTGAAATGGAGACTAGTCTCTGTTTCATCAAATCAGATGCTTTTGAGTTGAGAGTAGTCGCCAATTTTAGTTTTTTATTTTGGACACAGGCATCATTTGAAAGGGGCATAACTTAAAAAAAAAGTGTAACAGGAGTTATCATTCTTGTCAGATGGTTTTGTTACAACAGATGATATATTCCAAGTTTTATTAATGGGAAAAGAACTTTTAAAGTTATAGGCAACATTTAGTTTCATTAAATTAATTGGAAAGGGGCATAACTAAAACAAGAGTCATCAATTCATGTTGTCACAGATGGCTTTGTTCATGCAGTTGATATATTCCAAGTATAAAGTTAATTATTAATATGACAAATACTTTCAAAGTTATAGGCAACATTAAGTTCCATATTTAAGTCTTTGAAAGGGGCATAACTCAAAAAATAGTAAAACAGGAGTTATAATTCTTGTTGTCACTGATGGCTTTGTTCATGCAGATGATATATTACAATGGCGTTGTTCATGCAGATGATATATTCCAAGTATTAAGTTAATAGGATAAGTACTTTCAAAGTTATAGGCAACATTAAGTTTCATATTAAAGTTGGGGGACTACCGAACGACGGCACCGACGACAATGTCACCGGACAATAGGATCACTATGTGTCTAACTGCTATCGCAGGCGACACAATAAAAAGAAGACATGACCAAATAATTCTAACAAAGTCTTTTCAATAAAAAATGAAAGCTCTTGTCATAACACAAAAGTATGTAATGTTTAACTTTCTTACTAATTGGTTGCAGTCAGGGCTGCATACATGTTTTACAATCGTCTTTTGTAATTTATCCCAATAGGATGGCCAGGCCTTTGTCAAATTTTCAGCAAGATTGTAACTACTTATATGGGATACAATCTAGCTGAAAATGTATACAAAGGGAGTTATATATAACGTATATACAAGATTATAAGGCCATCTGCTTATAAGATGGCCCCCTACTTTGCCTCCCAAATCTAAGGTTTTCTGTGCTGATCCTTTTTATAAGACGGCATAAAATTAGACATGTCAACCTTGGATATAGAATTCTTAATGGTAGGCTAATAGTTTTAGAAAGGAAGTCTCCCAAAAATTGTAGCAATTAGAAAAGAACAGTTGCATGTTCCTATTTTGAACAAATTTGATTTGTTTTTATGAAGTTGTGATGTATATCATATTGACTTCTATGGTCAATACATTCTTTTGTGATTATTCAGTAAACACGATTCCTCACTTTGTTTTCAAAACCAACCTTAGCAGTAAACCATGGAACTTGTAACAATAAGAACAAAATACTGTCCAACTTGATATATTTTATTTCACTTTTTTTCAGCACATGTAAATAGGGGCGTGAAATTATACACAGTCTTTAACAGCAAGTTTTATTCTCTAAACAATGACAGTCTTGCAGTCACTTTCACTCCTTTGAGTAAAACAAATTCTCACATGTGTATAAATTATATAAATGAATAAAAACATTCAAAACTATCACAGACTCGACTGTTAAAACAACTTTAAAATATATTGTCATACATTGCCTGTAAATTAACATTGGGGAGTAAATAAATCTGGGTGCTTTTATCACATCATAAAGTAACAACTGAGAGTGAAGTTACCAGTCTAATTCTAATCTTGCAAGCTAGTTGGATAAAATTCAGTCCAGTCTAAAAGCTTTCCAATCACATGCAAGAGTTTTAAGACTGGTTCTCCAAACTGATAAATCACAGGCCAGATTTTTAAAGACTTAACTCATCTTGTTTGAAAAACAATAGATTCTGTTCATTCGTAAACTTAAACAAATCAATGTCTGAGGTATAATTTTTCAAATTTTCAGCTAACTGGAAAAATACTGAACAATTGCAATACTTGTATTATTTAGATAGTGAATACTTAATAAATTTTTATTATAATACTTAAGTCTTAAATTTGGCCGACAACATTAATACATATTACAGGTAATTAAAAGCATTTTATCAGTGTGGTTGCCATCCTTAACCAAGATGGCATATTAAAAAACTGATACAAACTGTAATATTAAGTTTGATTCAATTTTTATTGAACTTCTATTTGATAAAAGAAAATCTTTTTCAGCACATGTCCTTTTTTCACAATTTTGTCACTTTAAATGTTTACTGATTTGTCTGCTTTCCAAAAATATCATCTAGTAAGGGTTGATACTGTATTCGACTAACGGTGCTCCCTGCTTTGTTTCCAGCCCAGGCCTCATCGCTGGTGATTGGCTGGTATTGCATCGGGGCAATCGGGCTGTCACGCCAGTTCAGCTGTTGTACAAGGTCATTGTAAGATACATGACCTGATTCGTTTGTTACCCTGCAATGGAAAAAACAGTCTGGTTTAACCATTTAATCCAAAGATACAATTTGGTGAACATGTTAGATCCAGATTAGTTTGTTTATAAGTGAAGTCTGATCTGGATCTACACTATTTGCTTCTAAGGTCAGAAAAAACAACAACAATGATTCTATAAGGAAACAGTGTAGATCCTGATCACAGATGTGCCGGCTGATCTTACACCATTTGCCCATGTTATAAATGAATAAATATTTTCAATACAATCCAATTAAACTCTTAGCATAAATCTGCAACCCAACAAATAAAATGTTTCCGATTATTTTTTATCACCACATAATAAGTTTCTTATGAACTAATCTAAATACTTTCTAATGATTCCATGATATATAATGTTCCAGTTTTGAACTTGTGTTTAAAAGAAAATTTAAAATGGAAATCTGACAATTAAACATAGGCTGTGATAGAAAATACTACCTAAATTTGTTTTCATCCAAACCAGATTAAATTAAATTACTTACAGAGACATTACAGCTCTCAGCAGATCGTCGGGCAGTGGTACATGGTGGGCTTGGAATACATTTCTAATTACATCACTGTCCAAGCAGCCAGATCTGCAAGAAAAATAGAGAAATGAAAGAATGCTTTTAAGCCTTTATTGTGTACTGCCTTACACATGTAAAATTAGCAATAAACTATAATGTGTCCTTGGACACTGTTTCCCCCACTGCTTCAACAACATTTGTAACTAAGGGCCATAACTCTGGTAAAAACGGTCGCAGGAAAAAATCTTTTCTTTACGATCATCTACACATTCTGCTTGATTATCAGATTACTGTGAAAGTTTGAAAAAAAAATCCGCCTGATAGTTAATGAGGAATTGATGACCGAAGATTTGAGGGACGTACGCAAAGACGTATGGACTGACAAACTGATGAGTGCAACTCTATATGCCTCCCACTTCAAGGGGCATAACTTAAAAGTGTCCTTGGGACAGGGACCTAATTTTGGGTCGGGAATTATATGGGTCGGTTTCATTATACCTGGTCTGAATTATTTTACAATTGGTCCAAATTGTTAATTATAGTGATTTTTAATGGACACATTGCAATTAAAACGTAGCAAGGTGCTAAACTCATGGACATCCATTGTTGCTTTAGCTAGGCGCTGTCGCAGTACAGGTTCACTCCCCAGTAGGGTCAATATCATTTGAAATTCACAGTAGTGCTATTTGTGCAGTGTGGCGGTCGTAAAAATTCTCCCTGTACACAGTCAGTACTGTTAACAGTATATAATCTATTTCCGGTGTCATGCATCAGTGGGGGCATCAGGGGGGACCAGTGATGTTTATCAATGTTATCTGGTGAACCTTTTTATGGGGTTGTCCCTGTTTGCTCAAAAGGTAGTATGGTTGGCATTGCATGGTTAGGGGCTGTTCTCTCCCCAGCAGGTCAATATCGTTTCAAATGGCAAATTCAATAAAAATGTTGTTTTTACACCCTGTAACCATGTCTAACTGTATACTAGGCTTGTAATAACTTAAAACTGTTAAAGCTTTTCAACTTACTTGTCCCTGTCGGCTTGTTGGAAAGATTCTACAAGGCGAGAAAATCCTTCAAAGTTCCTCTTCCTTAGTTGTTCCTGGGCAATAGCCAACAGCTTCCTGGTGTCGACACCATCTTCTGCGGACCTGTAATCAAACGGATATAATTAGGCTTTTTTCATAATTTAATAAAAATAATCAACTGAAAACTGCTCTGCTATTGGGATCTGATGATGAGTCACTAAAAATGCTTTTACCAACAATTACCTGAACCAATCCGATTGTCGCCTACAAAATCGCAAAGTACATGATGGTTGCCATAATTGTAAAAAAATTCCTAACATTTATATTAATGGCTGCATCTATCAACATTGTGTTCTAAACATAGAAAGTTTTGACACCTGCGTTAGATATATTTTGCTTTTTTCACTGAAGTGTGTTAAATATGGTATTACATTCTTTTCTACTGTAAAAATATCTTCAGGTCATTTTGTATAGCTTACCGGAAGCTATCAGAATCATGCTTTCTGATTGGCTGTTACAAAAAAATTCATTGGGGGGAAAACCAATCTTGCCGTCATCAGATCAAACTTTTTGTCTTACATTCTATCCAAGTCCCACAAGTTTGAGAATATAATTTACCTTTCAGCATACATTCTGGCCAAGGTCATAATCTCATGATCAGTGACAGAAGGTTCAATCTGACGGATCAGTGATCCGAGTTGATCGTACTGGATGACTCCGCAACCATCTGGGTCGTTACGCATGAAGAATGATCTCACATCATCGGGTTTGTTTCCGACAGCGTTCCGGATCTTTGATACAATGGCTTCAACATTTGCTTTCGGGAACTGAAAATATAATCAAGTTTCATAGATGTACGTCACGTTAGTGCAACAACAGTTATACTCTTTTTTATTTCCATGGTACTGAAACTGCTTTTTTTTTAATAAAGTGATATTAAAGAATTAGATAAGTCAAAAATTAAAGATAATAAAAGGTTCCCTTGTTTAACCATATTTAACATTGGTAGTTATGTTTGAAAATATATTGACAGAATTAAAATACTAGCAAACATGGGAAGAAACTCAATAATTTATATTACAACTCACAAAGGGTTCCCTTTTTTAAGCATATTTACATGTATAATTCGAAAATATTAACAACAGCTAACAAGAGAAGCAACTCTATCATGCCCAAGGTCATAGATGAAGGAAAACAACTCTTGCAGCTTATAACAGAATTATCATGCACGTATTATGGAATTAACATGCTTTTCTATTAAGTGATTAATAACTAAGTTTCTTCATCACACATTAGTTTAACTATTTACTCCATAAATATGGCTTTATCCCATAGGCGAACAGTGTAGATCTAGATTACCTAGCACAGCCTGATCAGGATCTACACTATTCACCGTTAGAATCATAAGGTTCTGAGAGGTGATCAGTTCAGATCCAGATCTGACAGCATGTATGTGCCAGCTGATCTGAATCTACATCGTTTGTTTATGCAAAGTTGTATCTATGGAGTAAAGTGTTGAGAATAAGGTAGCAAAATAATGCAATGTATGTCAACAATGTGGAATTAATGTTTACCTCCGGAGCATTGTTCTCCATGTATCTAAATGCATATTCATCAGCATCAATAAGAATAAATTTGTGACTGTTGAAGTCGACGTGTGCCCCGACGTGCAGGTCACACGCCAGATAGTATTCGGACATCTTGGTGCTGTACAGCTGCTGACACGGCTTCTTGATGCGGGTACGCTCCAGGAACTTGCCTCCAATAATACCTATAAAATAACAACAATTAATCAAGTTGCTGTAAAGCTATATCAAACATCATATATATGGCACGCATCTTATTATCTTCGGCTTAACATTTCATGGTTTTGTTGTGTCCAATTTTCCAAAATACATTTAAGATTTAATATTTCATAGTGGTTTATATTATATATTAACCCTTTTCTCCATATATAATCCTTTATGGCGTGGACGAGCAGTGTTGATCCAGATTAGCCAGCACATCTGTGTCATTTCATAAGGATCAACACTGTTCCCTTTATTATTCATTAGGGTTTTTCTAATCAAGATGCTACCAGAGCAGACCGAGATCAGACATCACGGATGTGCCAGCTGATCTTGATCTGCACTGGTTGCACAAGCATAAAAACATGTATAGATGGAGTGATGGGATAATTAACATGTCCCACACCGCTGATTAAAATCTCTAAAGATACATACCAGAGTTCCTGACTGGGGGCTCAAACACCAGAATAGTGTCGTCTGACAGGAAGTAGGAAATGATGAATCGCCTGTCCATATCGATTGGTTTAGTTGTGTCCATGCGTGCCAAGAATCTGAGAACATTGCTGTCCAATCCACGTCGATCCTTCTCCATAAACTGCAAAAGATAAGCTGCATGATTACTTCTGTCTACAACACTGTACATTTATCCCAATTTTTTTTTTATACATGTTCTGTATTTACATTTAATTTCACAGAAATCAAATTTTGCACAGAATGTAAAACTAACATTTAGAGGTTGGCAAAAATTCGTGCACTTGTATTATTCTCATTAGATTTGATATAATTTTACTGGGGTTTGATTTCTTCTACTATAGATACCTTCCCACCCACCCTCACCACTGACCCCATAAATGCATTCCTTATTGGGGTTGTTTTGCAAAATTTTTTTGTTTGGACTTAATAGTAAATGGTGTAGACCCTATGCTACCTAATGTTTGTCTTCACTGTTTGCAATGGTGTACAAGCTGCGCTCATTGCTTAAAACCACATGTATTTGGCAGATCCAGAGGGGTTAAGTTGGGTTGCATGGACCCCCTTTTTGGCTGCAATATTTAATTTTCATGGGGATTTTGTTCAGAAAACTGAAAGTTAATATGTAACTAACCTAAGACTGCCAAAAACAAACCCCCTATCTGGAAATCTTGCATCTGATCGCATAACTTGCTCATCTGCAAAATGGAGTGCCCAGAACATTAACACTACGTTCCAGTTATGCTTGGTAAAATGAGTTACCTTAATAAAGTCCCTCCTGGGAGGTTTGGGCAGTAGTCCCATACAGGAGCATAGTGAGTCCTCCTCACTTCCCCAGCCGTTGTATGGGGGCCACTCCTTCTGTAGACCGCTGAACGCATCTTGCTTATACTGGATCTTTGCAAAGTCCTCTGCAGACAGATTAAAACTAGTATTAAAAACATAAACAAAATGCAGAAAAGACATTTCCAATTATATCCACTGCTTTTTTGGACTGCAGTGACAAAGTTACTCACCCACATTTAACCATATAACAGAAACTTGATGATTGTCTACAAAAAGGGAATTTAGGGGATATTATGCATATTGATGTTTCCTGAATCCAATTTACAGATTTTTTTGACATTAAGCAGTCAAAGCTGGCTTTGACCTAGTTTTTAACCAACAATATGCAATTTCAATTTTGCCAAGGAAAAACAAGCTATTCCCGTTGATGAGAAAAATCTAGCATGGTTTTTTATAAATGACATATTATCGAATCAACTATTTACACTTGTTTGAAATAATGTAGATCCTTTTTAGAGCCATTTTTAGAGGTTAACACAAATAATTCACAACTTCTTGTGCATGTCTTTTATTGTTTTTGAAATAAGATAGCTGAAAATTAAGACATTTTTTATTCATTTGTGCATAATTAAGCAGTTTATACTCCGTGAACACTAATAAAATTGAATTTTATCATAAAGCAATGCTTTACCCAGTACATACTACATGAATAGCCTTTTATCACATTGGTGACCAGTGTAGATCTATAACAGCAGGCATAAATTTACAATCTGATCTGGAACACAGTTTGCTTCTTGGTAAAAAATAACCTAATGATCTAAAAGCAAACAATGTAGATCCTAATCAGATAACACAGATGTGCTGGCTGATCTGGATTTACAGTGGGCATCAATGAAATAAATGCCATATACCACACAGTAAAAGTTTAATATTAAAATAAAACCAAGCCCTACCCAGTCCGTATTTGGTTTTATAGTACTCCTTTGTAAAGTTATCGCAGTCCACTATCAAAAATTTTCTTCCCCATACGTTGAGGACAGCTCCAAGTGTCAGGTCACTGTCCTTGTAAAACTCCGTTGGACATGCTCCAGTCTGTAAAATCATACATGCTTAAATCAAAAACTGAGCCATAATTAATAGCTAAATCTTTAAGAAATAATGACTGTAGATTTTATCATTTATGTATTGTTGTATTGTTGTAATATCCAAGTGTTTTATTGATCTGCATAAATTGCAATTTACCTCTTAATGAATATGTCTTTTATTACATGGGCAACCAGTGTAGATCCAGATCATCTGGCATATCCATGCTATCTAATCTACATCTTCAAGTTTCATGTTTAAGTTGCATTTGAAAGGGGCATAACTCAAAAAAATGTGAATCACGAGTTATCATTCTTGTGGTAACCAAAGGCTTTGAACATGCAGATAATATATTGCAATTATTAAGATAATAGCACAAGGACTTTCAATGTTATGCAACATTAAGTTCCATATTAAAGTCATCTGAAAGGGGCATAACTCTTTAAATAGTGAGACAGGAGTTATCAATCTTGAAGACACAGATGGCTTTGTTCGTGCATCCAAGTATTAAGTGAATAAGACAAGAACTTTCAAGGTTATAGGCAACATTAAGTTTCATGTTGAAGTATGGGGACTACTGGACGATGACACGGGACAACAGAATCCCCATGTGTCTTTTTGCGATCGCAGGCGACACAAAAAAGACATTAATTATTCCGTAAGGACATATATGACAAACCTTCAGACTGTCCAGGATGTATCGTCCACCATGGCCTGTTGGACCAAACACATTAAGGACGGTTCTGTCTGTGACCTTGCCTGGCTGTTTCAGGGCTTCCACATTCTTGGGCAGCTTTCCTCGGCGCAAAAACATGGGTGCAGCATCACGACCTAATGATTCAAGATGGAATTTCTTTTTTTAGACTTAAAATCACAAATGTAAAACTATCCTATTATAAAACTCAGTTAAATTTACTCTTTAATTTTAACATTAAATGGCCTTTATCAAAATTCACAAAAATATTTTGGTTTCATAACATCCATGTTGTCATAAGCAATATTATTTGAAAGCCTGATGAAGAAATATTAAGAAATGACAAAGTTGAAGCCAACATTAAGTTTTAAGATAGACAGACATACAAAGCAATCCATATGTAAATGCATTTTCTTTGAAAAGGGACACAACAATTATTTTTCTTTCAGATCTAAGAAACAAATTAAGAAGGCAATCATTTTTCTATCATCTTGTGATTTCTGTCATATTATTTTTTGTATATATCTGAATAATCTTTAAGTTTTGTTTTAACTCTTTACTCCACCAATTTTATTGCATTATGAAAGTGTTGCCTTAGCAGTATAAGTTTTCTTGTATTATTGATTTCAAAAATATTTAAACATCAATAGAGTAAAACTTCATTAAATGAACAAATTTTGTTTATTTACCAGAATTTGGAGGAATGACTTCTCGGATTTCGATCGTGTCATCAGCCAAGAAGTAATGAAGCACCATCTCCCTGGGGTCACCAAACATTGATTCAGTGTCGTCCCAGTAGCAGTAGAATCTTAGCACATGGCGATCATGATCTAAGAATTGTTTCAACGTGTCATGCTTTTCGTATGGTCTCAGGGGCTGCATGCTTTCATCCATCTACAAAAGAATATAACGTGGTATTTACTTCATATCAGGGACTGAAAACATATTTCTTCATACTTTAATTAATTCAAGGTTTCAGCACTTTGTTTTACCCAATGATTACTGATTTTTTTTTAAACGTATTCTTATTCTTATTCATTTCTTGGTCAGAGATAACAAAATGAATCGAAAAGCAAACAATGTAGTAATGATCAGACAGCAAGGATATGCTTACTGATCTGGATCTACACTGTTTACCCATGGATTACAGCCTTACCCCAAGAAGTAAAATGCTAGTACAAATTTCATTTTCAGTTAGATTTTGGCTTGCACCAAAAAGTTCAAACACAATGCGCGGTGACTGATATTTTCCTTGAGAAGTACCAAAGGAAGTATAATTGACACAACATTGTTAATTGTCAACGACTCCTTCAGGTTGCTTTACTTTAAGTCACAGTTACTTTAAGTTGCTTTACTTTTTGTTTTTGTTTCAACATCCACAAGGGGAATGAACCCACAGCAACAAAAATTTGAAAGCATAATCAATTTGGAAGTAAAATAAAGCATCTTTTGATTGGAGCAGCAGTTCTAACAGTCATCGCACGAAAAAAAAACTTGGTTGGCGTCTTGTGAAGTGCTGCAGTGCAACAGGGTTTAATGAAGGTTGCTCGCTGGGTCAACACCTAATTGAAATCGAAATTTGTATGAAGTAGTTTTCATACAACATTATACTTACAGCTTTCCTGTAATTAGCATATGGGTCATCAGGGGGTGACACTGTACTTGGCATTCTGACACCAAGTTTACGTAAGAAATTCCTAGTGAATTCATCACAGTCTGTTATTTTGAATACTTTAGAGTATAGGTTGAGTTCTTTGTTGAGGTTAAAGTCCTCTACTGTGTAGAACTCATCGTCATGTGGTGGAGGTTTTGGAATCCTGTGTCTTCTAATGAGGGTTCCTGCAAAAAGTACATTAACACTTTACTCCATTATATACGCAATTGATTGCGTTTGCGACCAGCTGCCACTTCCATGGCATCTGATAAGAATCTGCACTGTTTGCTTTTTTTGGTCAGAAATTACATAACAGTTCAGATCCTAATGGGCATGGATGTGACAGCTGATCTGGATCTACACTGTTCGTCCATGGAAAGCAGCCATATCCCTTTGAATAAAGGGTTTATTGTAATTTTTTTAAATTATACAATCTTGAATGTAATTTAAACAGAGAATTCTGAATTTGTTGCCGATATATCAAGATATCAAACAGCTGTCAAAATTTTAACAAGGAACTTTTAATTATCAAGCAATCACAGTATTTTCAAACAATAAATGAATTTCTATTTCCAATTTCATTCATTGTCACACTTGTTTCTACCTAATGGAATATATTTAAAATTAGCAATGTATAAATATACAAATAAAATATTTAAGATAATAATTTTTTTAAATTATACAATCTTGAATGTAATTTAAACAGAGAATTCTGAATTTGTTGCCGATATATCAAGATATCAAACAGCTGTCAAAATTTTAACAAGGAACTTTTAATTATCAAGCAATCACAGTATTTTCAAACAATAAATGAATTTCTATTTCCAATTTCATTCATTGTCACACTTGTTTCTACCTAATGGAATATATTTAAAATTAGCAATGTATAAATATACAAATAAAATATTTAAGATAATAAAGAACACATATATGAAGTTGGAGCTAAACGTTTGATGACTAAACAGTAATTACCCTGTGGAACTCCACTGTTCTTTGCTCTTGGTTCAATGACCTGAACTGAATCGTCCTCTAAGTAAAAGTAGATTTTACATTTTCTAACTCTGTATTGTTCCTCCCTCTTCTCAAAAACAGCTTCTTGGAAATATGCATCAAAACAGAGAACCTGGCGATCAAATGCTACCCATGCAGGTAAATTGCTTCCCTCTCCACGAGGAAAGGTGCTGCTTTTCGGCTTCATTTTCTGGCCCCGCAGAGGCTCCCCACCAATGCCTGGCTTCTCATGGCCAACCAGCATAGACACACTGTTGCTTACATCAAAATGGTGTGACTTGTGATACTTGTTTTTCCCAAGCTGAAGTTTAGATTTAAAAACAATCAATTTGATGCTAAAAATATTGTCTCTCTTAAAACACTTTCCTCCATATACACCTTTATAGCTTGGGCATACAGGGTAGGTCCAAATCAGCCTGTAACAGATCAAGATTTGCATCATTTGCTTCTTCTGACCAAACAGCCAACATTGGAGATCAGACGCTACTGATGTGCTGGGTGATCTGGATCTACTCTGGTAGCACATGCGGTAAATATGGAGTAAAAGGTTAAAAGGCAGAAGTTAAGGTCCTGTAATGGGACCCTAGACCAGTAAGGATATTGGCCAACCCAAGAGAGATGTCTAGGAATAAAAAAAAAAATGAAAAATACATTGTGCTAAGAGCTCTATTTAAGCAGCTGTCTAGAACACCATTGTTAAACCAACTTTAGAATATTGCTCCAGTGTACAGGATCCTTACCTACAGAAGAATAAATACCTGGTACATAAATTAGAAAATATAAAAAGTAGACTGACTTGTTGTAAAAAAACAAACAAACACAGCAAGAACCAAGACAGTCTCAAATATTTTAACTCAAATAAAGTGGAATGCTTTACAAATCAGAGGACAAAAAAATAGGCTAATTTAAATCAGACTAAGTCAAATTTTTCCCCAATTCCGCTGTCCTGTGGAACACTTCACCATCTTGAGTAGTCAATGCTCTGAATTTAAAGCACCTGCAGAACACATCTAGTTTAGCAGACCCTAACACAAAATCGCATTGCTTGTGAGAACATTCAAGTATCCTAGTTGAGTGTCAAACAAATTTCAATAATAGTGAGTTTAAATGTGGGCTACTGCCCCCATACCCCCATGTTTCTCACTTAAACACCACTGGGCTTTTGTGTTTTGAACATCCAGCCTGGATTCTGGGGTCCGCTTAACTATAGATTCTACCCAAGATTTTAACATTCATTTTGATTCTTGAATAACTGCTGAAATTATTACATTACAGACTATAATTCCAGAAATTCTCATTCTGCAGCAGTGGTTAATACATTCTGACTAGCATTGTATACATGATAAAAGATTAAACAGTGGTCGTTAACTGTACCCCACTCACACATAACTCACGGTCTAACTCTAAAATATTGTTCAAATACAAAATAATGAGTATTTGTTTCAGTTACTTACTGCATGATTAAAAGAATTTCCTGGAAGAAATGGCAGAGCCATGTTTGAACGTCTTTTTAAGTTGTCTGTTGTCAAAAATTCATCGATGTTGTGAGCAAAACACTTTTTCGCCAAACCTGTTTGGTTTGTCACCAAGGAAGCAACCAACAATAAGCGAAGCGCATGACGGAAGTAGCGGTAACTAAGCTTTTCGTTCCCAGAAGTATTCAACCCATAATATAGGTAAAAGACCACCGTTTTCAATATCTATCGCACACTTATTTAAAGTTTAATATTGATTATTCTATTCGCTAGACTTCGGACATAGCAATGGAGTTTTATGGATGTCTGTCGATTGTTAATAAATACATTAAGAGGTGTTTTTATTAGCATTATTACAAGATTAACACCTGTGTGTTCAGGCGGAATATATTGTCTTCGATTAACGAAAAATGATGATGATAATGATAATGATGATGATGATGATGATGATGATTATTATTATCTACAGTAGCATCGTCCGACCAGTTTTCAGTATAGTAAGTGATAACCCTGATTTTCGTCATGTAAATAAACAGCAACTTAGATAAAACCATGACTTACATTAAATTTGTTTATTCTTCTTAATTATTATACAACTTTTATTCATTTAATTTTGTTCATTCATTAAACTCAAAGAAAAGAAAAACCTAATGCAGTGATATATTGTCGGCCATCTTGGAAATACGTCCTATTTCCGTTAACTGGCTCAAGACACAAAAACATTTGCAGTAGAGTTCTACATGATTATAAATCACATGGCATCACGCATCTTTATGCAGCAGACCTTAACAGGAAAGCCCCATTTTGAGTTTTCGTTCAGACTATTAGTTTTCTATTGGAAACATTACTTTTTGCTGAATCACCAAAAAAGTGTTACAAAAATATATGGTCAATTGTAACTTCACATTAAAATTATGTTTCTAATCTGATTTGCACTTGTTTTGGGCCGTATGTCAGATATGACAGCTTACCACAGAAAGCTATGACGTTCCAGAGTGTTTCTGTAACGAGCATAGCTGCGTAAACCAACCTATAACGAAAATAGGGCGGTACTAAAAACTGGACGGCATACGATATTTTTGAGAAAAAGCAAAATACGTACATCGTTTCAAAACACGATACTTGCTGGTGTCCTGTCATTAAACACAACAATATCAGAGCCTGTAATATATGTGATAACTCTGACACCTGAAGTTAACAGTTTAAGTGTCAAATCTCCAGCATGACTTATGGAGGTTACCTTCAAATCAATTTAATATACACGCCACTTGCCGAACTTTGATGATTCAAACTGCCGATATTTCAAACTTTTTTCTCGGGCCCGACGAGGTCGAATTATCGAAGTTCGACTGTACGTTGAACGGACAAAGTTGTTAGCCAGCGGGGGCGGATGTGGGGTAAAAGTTGAGGGGGCGAGTGTTTACTAGTTGTAGAACAACTAAAGATAGAGTTTTTAGAGCAATTCCAAACGCAATCTGCAAACTTAACTTAATATTCCAAAGAACATTTTCGTCCAGCTATGATTCAGAGAAACGCAAAACTCTAGCAATAATGTTAATAAAATCTATGCAATATCCAGTGCTAATCAGCATGTTAACCAGTTCCATTTCAACTTGGAGAGTTTTAATTCCTTCTCCCGGCTCACTGTCGTCATCTTGATCGGAGAAATGGCGTTTTTAGCTTTGCTTCAAGACTTAAAGAAAAATTGGCTGCCGAAAACTAATACCATAAAAATGCTGGTACCATTAGAAAATACAAGTAATCATGTAATGTAAATATGTTGGAAATGATTTAGTAGTCTCTGACCTTTATTCAGACAAGCTGTGATAGTGACAACTTTTAGATGATCTAGACTAAGTAATACTGGAGTTTCTATGAGGTCTTGCAAAAAATTTAAACCTCAAAGACTCCTATTCAAGCTCTCCGATTATGATTTGTTTTTTGATGAATATTCTTTAAATATTTGGTAAAAAAGAACTAACTTATGGACAACATAATATACCCAACGAAACGATAGCGTAACCAGTTAACCGTTTGATCTGACGTGCACCGGAGATTTCAATGGAAGTAAACTGTTCTTACATTTGGAATGAGGTATTATATTGGTTTATTGTATGTAAGGAAATATTTTTGGAAAACTTACAGACAAATGATCGGAATAAAGAAAAAACAACAAAAATATACCAACACACGTTTACTGTATGTGGTTATGAATACTGTCACTTGATCAGCCCTCTACCCCGACTTCATCCCTGCGTAGAAGGTTTGGATCCATAAAACTTATGACCAGTCAATGATATAGAAAAATTATGTTAACTACATGTTTTTATTGAAAGATTTTCACTTATTTTAGTGATCTTATGCTTCCTTAGAGAAAGCACGAGTTAGCAAACACATGAGGGCAAGTGACGGTGGTATGTTGTTGCTGAAAAAAGCCAATACATATTGCGGGTTTTATTGTGACACTCGATAAACAGGTAATGTGGCGTCATTAGAAACTAAAGCAATTTGTAGGAACAGTGACCCGTAATTGATCGAAACACAATAATGTAAGCTTTGAACGTTCAATGCATTTAGCAGCTGACTGGGCACGTGTCAGGAATTGTTTTATTGGCGTAGATCTGAATGTCTTGGAAGACAGTTTCACACTCCCCTCTGATAAGCAGTCCAGTATTGTTGTTTTTCATATAGCAGTGCAGCCAGTCAAGGTCGCAGTTACATTCAATGTTAGTATTTTGAGCGGTTAAATCCAATGTTCGCAGTGTTGGTATGTTCACAATGGCTTGAGGTACCTGGTACAATAACGTCTCCTTCAATATGAATTCATCTAGTCGTTTAAGGTCGTGAAAGGTACTCTTCGAGATATATTGTAATGGATTGTACGAAATGTTTAGAGTGCGAAGTCTGTCCATTCGTTGAAGATCGTTCTTTTCAATAGTTGTTATCTTATTGTAAGAGAAGTCTAAATTTATTAATCCTGTTAGTTTCGATAAGGCGCCTGGAATTCGATCAAGGTTGCAGTTCTGAAGGTTGATGGTCGTTATGTTGCTGCCTACAACAGCAACCGCTTGATCGCTGATGAACTCAAGATTATTGCTAGCAAGACTTAGGTTATGAAGTTGCTTCAGGGTGAGAAGCACAGACGGAAAGGTTGTCAGGCTATTATTCTCAAGAGACATTGTTTCAAGTTTGTCAGTAAGATGAGCAAACGCTGGTATAAGAATACCCGCATCACCAACGTTAAGGTTGTTATCGAAATGTAGTTCTTCTAGACTATTCAGGTCTTGGAGTGCTATCGGAACTGATATGAGCTTGGTCCCCTGCATCCATAACTTCTTCAAAGTCCATTCAAATCCGCTGAATGCTGACATAGGGATTTGGTCCATATCGTCACTTCCACCATAAAACTTAAGAATTTCCAGCCGCGCGAGATGGTGTAGAGAATCAGGCCATCTTTTTAGCGAATTGTCACCGAATCGAAACTCGGTAACGTAATCCCCAAGCTCGCGCAGGACTTCATTAGTGAAGTTGTAGTATGGAATCGGATTATAACTCACGTCAAGAAATTGTAAAACAGTCAGCTTTCCAAGTGTATCAGGTAAGAAAGTAATTCGGTTGTTGCTAAGGTCAAGGATTCTCAGTTGTTTTTCTAGCGGCTGAAAGGCATCACGCTCGATGGACGATATCATGTTGGAGACAAGAATGATCTCGGAGACATTGATGAGGCTGAAAGCTCGAGACTGTATGGTTGTAATAGTGTTGTTGCTCATATCAATCCTCCTGTAGACCCAATTGGTTTGAATAAAGTTGGGAATTGAGCTTGCTGCCTGGTTGATACAATCTATGTTTGTATCGGTACTACATCTGCAGGGATGATGGGCCCCTTGAGCCGGGCAGTCCACGTTCCTGTCCCATGTTGCCCCCAAAACAACCACGACGAGAACTGAGATAGCCAGTAAGACCTGATACATATGAAAATCAGAATAAGTTTAGTTGAAACGTATTCATTTAACTTTGATAGTGAAAGAAGAACTAGTTTATTCAGTTTATACAAATAACATTTGATGGCTGACTCCTGGTTTTACACCAGAACTCTTGCCGCATCTGGATTCAGTAAATCGGAGACAGTTCTTTCGGTATTCGAACCTACAATCGCCGGATCAGATGTGCAATGTTCTCCACATAGATTTAGGTTCCTCTTAATAAACGTAGTCTTACTTTCCACCACTTGTGAAAATTAATGTTTGTGTTTAATTTGCTTTCATCGAAATTACGAAAATCGCAAAGCCACTTTAAGATTTTTGCGAATTGGAAATCTATTCCTACTGAAACTGCACTCCCCAAAATATTATTCTATGATTTAAATATGTCATTCTTTTATTTTATTTTACTATCTTAAACAGTATTCTCTCACTGCATCCAAAGCCTTCAGCCCTGTTTTATTTGTTCTATTTTTTAAAAAATAAATCTATTCACATTTCGCAAAGTTTTCCGATAAATGTTCTCACTTTAATTTAATCAAAAAGCAAAACAATAATTCCCAGTATGTTTATTATTTATTAGCATTAGAACTTTATCGAAATTCCCATATTATCGCGATCCGTTGCGTACTTCGAAAAAAGTTATTCATTTGTACAAAAACTGCTTAAAAGTTTAAAATCGCCATTTACAGCAACTTAAATTCTTCCTTTATTGGAATTGATTATACGTAAAAATACTACAAATCAGTACCCATCCAGATATCAAATAAGTTTCCTTGCTTAATTGTGCTTTAGTTTCATTAAGCTCTCTTCCATCATTTTTCGACTCGCGGAGCATGTCATGGGTCTACACATGCTTTTGTTATAGCATACATGTATGAACCTCAGTTGTAAGAACTAAAATAAAACAACCGATATGGACTTTTAATTTTAATCAACACCTTAATAAAATTAATTATTACCTTCATTAGCATTATTATTAAGTTCCTTTTTTCTTTTCCCAGATATAAAGCTTATTGAAAGACATGGTCTGCTTAGATATTTAGGGTTTCATTTATATGTTATCTCCAAAAATGCCCAGGTCACATAGGTGATATGGTTACTTGGACCCCACGAGCTACAAATAGACAAACCTTCAACTTACGGATAATAAATTACACATTTGTTTGAAAACAGATTTGTATTTTGACATTACTTCCTTCTCTTGGGATTATACAAAAGCACTAAGGTTCTTTATATCACGGACCATACTCAAATTAAGCGAACTGAAGGAATGGAAAGCAAACCGACATTATTTTCAGATTAAGCACCCTTAACTTGCTGCAAGTGCAGTAGGAGATGCAGCTCCCGCATTGGCTTATTCAGCCACAATCGGCACTGCAGCCCCAACAGCTAAGTAAAAACTCTAGAGACAAAAGGATGCCAACACCGACCCTTTACCAATGTCAGGAGCGTAGCCAGCTTTTTTCAAGTTGTAGGCCCATACAAGTGTTCGAAGGGCCAGTTGCCCAATAGGTATGGGGACTGATGGGCAAAGTCCCCCAAGAAGCCGGAAACAAGTGGAGATTAAAAATAGCAAAATGAGTTCCAAATTTTTAAAGCATTTTCAAGGAAAATTATCAAAACAAATATTTTAAACTACAATTTTCCCAAGAATGCAAATCAACGCCACACACTTGATTCGACCAAACAGCTTGAACCCACTACCGCCCCAACCCCTCTCCTCTTTTTATTGTATTTCTAGGACTTTTAAACGACACTGAATGATATAACTACACCAATCATAAAATTTTAATTTCTCCGCATTGAACTAAAGAACCCTCTTCAAATCTGGAACATAATAATATAATTAACTTCTTTTTATGAAATTGCTGTTAAAATTCCCATATGCCTTCGTTAACCTATGACATTCCAATTGAGCCTGTGGGGTAAAACCTAAAGCCACACAATCGACTGTACATAGCGTTTGTAACGAAACCGGCTAAAACTGCTGAAACTATCTATCAGCTAAGCAATCGCAATATTGCAGATTGCACAGAATTGTTGAACATTAATTTTGAATCTATTTTCGTTAATGGAGAAAATGCCCGCTACTATTTTCAGAGGTTCTGTCGGTTATAAGACAAACTATCCATAATTAAATGAAAAAAGTCCTTTGAACCACTGAAATCGTAGGGGTCAAAATGAGGCTTTTTAAAATAGGGTCTATCGGGTCAAATGTCCCCCATTACTTAAAACAGACTTCGACAAAACAAATTAAAATAGGTTAGGGTAGCGTCTTGAACAATCTGTTGCATTAGAATGAAGGTCACAGGGTACACAAACACGTTTTAATGTTGGGTTTATGAGAGCAGAAGAAAACGAACAAGTAATAAGTTGTTTACGTTATTATTTGCACATTCGATACCGTTACTCTTTAATAATCATTTTTAACAGGTCTGTGTGAGCTGCCATTTTATTTTCACATATAATTAGAACATAAATTTTGCTATTGACTCTATCCAGCGTTTCATTGAATGAGAAACAAACAGTTTCAAAGAACTGATACTGCTTCACCTATCATAAAGATGATAGGGACGGAAAATATCAAGTTGTTGAATGATTGAACATTAGAACAATAACTATTCTATACCGATCAGCTTTACATAGCTTGTCAAGTGTCAAATCATTCTAATAAAATAAAAGCATTAGCAACTTTTCGGGCATGTTTCTGGGAGTGTTTTATTTGCGTACTGTTGAATTTCTTGAACTACGGTCTCGCACTCTCCTTTGATGTTCAGATGAGTGTTGTTGTGCCTCATGTAGCAATACAACCACTCGAGATCGCAGTTACATTCGATATCAGTATTCAGGCTGCTCAAGTCCAATGTCCGCAGGGTTGGAATGTTGCTGATGGCTTGTGGTACTTGGTAGAGTAAGGTTTCCTTCAGAATCAGCTCGTTAAGTGTGTGAAGGTCGTAGAAGGTTCCTTTTGAGATGTACTCTAACGGATTGAACGACAGGTCAAGAACATGAAGTCTCCTCATGCGTTGAAGGTCATTCTTTTCTATCGTCGTTATTTTATTGTGAGAGAAATCCAAATTGATGAGCCCTTCAAGTTTCGAGAGAGCGCCTGGTATGCGATCCAAATTGCATTCTTGGAGATCAAGTGTCGTTATGTTGCTTCCAACGACTCCCACTGCTTGATCACTGATGAACTCCAGATTATTCC
Source organism: Corbicula japonica (assembly GCA_038501625.1). Classification (NCBI taxonomy): domain Eukaryota; kingdom Metazoa; phylum Mollusca; class Bivalvia; order Venerida; family Cyrenidae; genus Corbicula; species Corbicula japonica. Next base: position 1,001,616 of record JAZAYU010000095.1, on the reverse strand, counting down.
TGGCAAGGCTGAGATTGTGTAGCTGTTTTAGAGTAAGCAGCACGGATGGGAAAGTGGTCAGGCTGTTGTTCTCAAGGGTCATAGTCTGGAGCGTGTTGACCAGGTTAGCAAAGGCCGGTATTAGAATACCTGCATCACCGACGTTAACGTTGTTGTCGAAATGCAATTCATCAAGGCTACGGAGATCTTGAAGAGCAATGGGCACTGCTATAAGCTTTGTTCCCTGCATCCACAATTTCTTTAGTGTCCATTCAAAACCTCCGAATGCTGAGATGGGGATACGATCCATGTAGTCACTGCCGCCGTAGAATTTGAGGATACGCAAAGTAGCAAGGTGGTGAAGAGAGTCCGGCCAGGCATTCAGTGAATCATCGCCAAATCGAAACTCCTGAATATAATCTCCTAGTTCGCGCATCACTTCGTTCGTGAAGTTGTTATAAGGAATTGGATTGTAACTTACATCAAGCATTTGTAGAGACAGCAGTTTCGTAAATAGTTCCGGCAAGAAGGTGATTCGGTTATTGCGAAGGTCAAGGATTTTGAGTTGTTTCTCGAGGGGCTGGAAGGCGTCTGGTGCAATCGAAGATATCATGTTGGAGGTAAGAATAATCTGGGTGACGTTGACATTAGTGAAGGCTCGGTTCTGGATGGTTGTTATTGTGTTGTTAGTAAAGTCGATCATTTCATACACCCAGTTGGTCGGGCTAAATACAGGAATAATGCTTATTGCTCGGTTATAGCATTCTATAGATTTTTCTGTGCTGCAAACGCATGAAAGAATCCCTTTCGCCGGACAGTCAGTATTTCTGTCCCATGTGACTGCAAGAACAACTGTGACCAATGTTAAATGAAGTAAAACCTGAAAAATAGCATTTTAAATTTAAATATCTGATTTATACTGCTTTATTATGATCATTACTAACAACCAAAAGAATTTTTCAATTTGAAATTCGAAAACACATTTGTTCAAGTGATTTCTCAAAATTACAGTCAATAAAATAACTCTGAAATAAAAAAAACTATGTTTAGAAAGTACACTATAATAACATGCTGATTCAAACTAAGCCTGCAATGTTTTCGTATTTGTTGTGTTCGGTGGAAGTCAAAGTTTTCCTTTTTGTCTATTTTAATTTAATCGCAAACGTTCATTTTACAAAGTTTACACACAATTTTAGCACCTCATTCGTTTGCTGTACGAAAAAAATTCAAAGTTCCAACATAAAATATCATTAACTCATTAGCAAAGCCGTTAATTTAACAAAAGACTTTGAAATTTCGCAACAATATAACGGGACTAAATGCATATTTCCGTCTATGCTAAGCATAATAGCCATGATTTAAGTGAAATGCATTTTATCTTAAAACGCGTTCAGTTTCAAAGACGAATAAATACGAAGATGAACTTTAAATCTTTATTACGTTATTCTCTTTAATCAATACTAACTTTTACCTTAAAATAATAAACTGATTAATTAAAAAAGAAAACAGGCGATAAATAATAAAATAAAATGGATTAAAAAACAGTAACTAAACCAAAGCATAGGGCTGCAGTGGTTAAGTCAAGTGGTGAAAAACTGCTGTATTGAAAAAAAAAACTTTTAAAATTGCATAACTAATCACAACCTATATTTTTTCAATTTTACAGCCATTAACTTAATAATTGGCTACGTTTCAGTTTAATGCTAGAAAGAAAAACAATACCTTATAAAAAGAACAGATGTTTTTAATAGCCTTACCTTCAGCAACATTGTTGATTGTCTCCAACTAATGCGCACAAGTCTCTTAACGTTATTTATTACTAATTCAAATATCAATATGCAGAATTAGACTTCTGTTGTCGAATTCTTTTGCAATATGCTCAACATGCGTCTTCCTGCTGGATGTCTTGTAACTGATGTCAAGTGTAATGTAACTGATTAATATGTTTGAACAGAGATAACGTTATCACAGATTTTTTTCAATCATTTTTTTGAAACTCAACATCCGCATATAAAATTCTTTTAGAGTTTGAACTGTATCGATATAATTTAATTTGCAATAAAAATATTTTAACAAGATTAACTAGTAACAGTTGTTTGTAAAAATATTGAGTTGCTAAGACGTAGTAAGTAATGTGAATTTCCATTGCTGCTTATTTACAGGCTCAATCAAACCGAGTCTGGAATGTTTTGTAATTCGTGGCTTTCGAAGTTTATTGTGTCGCCTGACTAGGAGACATAAGGCGCACTTGTTTGTATGCGTCGTAATGTCCCGATAGGTATATGCCGAGTACTCCGATCACGTGATAGGTACACCGATGCGGTACAGATGAATAGAGTGCAGTTCGGGATACCTTAAAATGGCCACCAAAATACTACGTGAATGGAAAACAAATATGGGTCCTATAATAGGCAATTTCTCAATATTTCAACTAACACATTTTGTTTCCTCGCCATCTTGGAAATAAATGCGCCGAGCTGTTTTGACCGGGCCATGCGGTATGTCCCGACTTTACCCGAAATACATGCGCACGCAAGAAGTCGAACTGAAACGAGCGTAGATCGGTGTCCCGCGGTATACCTAGGACTGATTAGGGACACCAATCAAGTGCGCCTATATAGGGATTATTTTCGTCGGCGGCGGGTGCGGCGGTGTCGGCGGCGTCGTCCGCGGATTTCGTTGTCCGGCGCCTAACTTTGTCACCGTTGGCTCAAATGACTCCAAACTTGGTAAGCATGTTTCTGGTGATGACTCGAAGTGCATTGTACAAGAATCGTAACTCTACCTTGTTCCGTTTTTGAATTATTCCCTTTGATTGATATTTTAGAGCATTTCTTGTTCAGAGCGTAACTGTCAAGATAGATTCAAATGACTCCAAACTTGGTTTGCATGTTTCTGGCAATGAATCGAAGTGCAGTGCACAAGAACCGTAACTCTGCCTTCTTCCGTTTTTATTTATTCCCCTTTGATTGATTTTTAAAGACACCCTTTATTAAATGTTGACCCAATCTATCTTTTTGCTAACATTCTAAATTATGTACTGCGCTAAACAGGACAACCTCGACCTTTAATGTCCTTTGCACCTTTAATATTACACGAGTTTTACTAATGCCACCACTGACTTATTTGCACTGCAATTCTCTTTTTCGTTAACTGTTTTTGGTGTCTTACATGTCTTATTTGATATTTATCTTCTAATTAACACTCTCTTTCGTCTTTACTTTTTGGACTCATAGGGATGTGTTTTCTTGGTGTGACAATTCCTGATATATATTTTTCATTTTTTACAAGTATTTAAAATACCAGTTCACAGTTTTTCTTATTTTCATTCACGTTTAATAACCTCCCCTCCACCTCTTAAGACCTTTTTTACAAAGTCCCAGATTCAAAAACGGGGTATAACTGTAAAAACATACACGGTTTGTTAATGTGTATATAGCTTTTTCGTTAGATTTTAGGATTGAAAAGGTAAACTTAAGTGAGAGAACACAATTTTATTAAATTTAAAACGCCACAAAATAAAACGCAAGCGATTAGAGGACCTTCAAACAGAACGCATCCATTCGCAAGGTTTATGCCAGGATCTAAAGTTCGTCAAGTTTACCCTTACTCTGAAATATACCCTAAGAAACAAAGCTTTACACTCCAAAAACCCCAAGTGCAAGACACGATTAAAGTGCAGCAGCGATAGAAATAACCCTGTCGTAGATCCGAGAAATTTTAGCTAAAATACGATATGCATATCAGGAATTGTCATACTCAGAAAACACAGTATCCCCACGCAGCGAAAAAGCAGAGAGAAAAAGAGACCATGTTTTTATAAGAAAACCAATTAAAGAATCAAAAAACGACGATTGGAGACATAACAGAAATTGAACCAGCGTAAACGTTCTTTAGTTTTCTACTTTAAAACAAATAATAAAGTAGTTAGGATAAAACCACCGCCAAGACAGCAAGAAAGATATATTTTGTTTCGAGTTTAAATGAACTTCAATTTAGAGATATCTTGAAACTCGTTTAGCAAACTCCAATGGAAAATTTTTCATAACAAAGCAATTTAGGTTTCTGTCCTTGTGCTCCTAGATAAAGACCAGGAAGAACTAAAACTGGGGCATGACATGACCTTTATCAGATAAGACCCTTGAATTCCATGAAAAGCTTAGATGACATGACCAACTTTATGAGAACATAGTTCGTTTGTCAGAGAAAAATGAAGTGAAATGCACATGATGTGCAAACCCAATAAAACATATCGCTTAAATACACGATAGCATCTGGGTTACTTGCTGCTCATCAAAGTTAGTTCAGTCCTAGTTACCGACATTTTATTAATTTTTAAGTGAATATTTTGATAAGTCGTAACACAGTATAAAAATAAACCAAAATAAATTGGGGAAGGTGTAAAGTTGCTGCGCCCTAGAACCTGATTTTAACCCCTCAGTCAAGACAACCACCTAAACTTTTGCACGGAAACGCCGATTAACGGGGCAATTATTTAATAACCCGGTAACCGATTTAAAGAGAAGACAATACAGACTTAATTGCTCAGTGGCAAATTGTTTTGCTACTGACCGTTCCATTGTCATTGCGGTGGCCAGTCAGGGCCTCATTTCATTAACCGTTTGAGATGTCTATTTGAAACTTATAGTGTATACATTTTAAAAACCCAAGCTTGATTTTCCTTCCCTTTTAGGCTGTGGGGGCAGACTGTGTTTTCTGGATTTTGCAATTCCTCACATGCACATTTCAATTAAAAAAAACTGACTTTAAATTTGTAAAAAACTACATTTATTTTGGAAAAAAATGAATTCGGTTAAAAATGACTTAAAGATTTCAGTATTCGACTTATTTCTCTTCTTTTTTATTGTACCCAATTGTACTTGTTAACTAATGGTTCTTCCTGAACTTAAGAGGATCCTGCAGATATCATTTTTATAAATTATTTAACAGGTTGAAACCAATTTGACAGGTGAAATGATAAAGATATCTGGAGAGCTAAGACTAGTATCTTGTTTTGTTGGCAAACATTTAAAACGTGGTCCATTTAGCTAGAGACCTGACGTTGATAAACTGTGGATGCATATGAAAGGTAACAAATTGATAATAATAATAATAATAATAATAATAATAATAATAGTAATAATAATAATAATAATAATAATAATAATAATAATGATAAAAATAAAAAAGCAATAACTATTACAAACAAAAAGGAAACCGGTAACAATTACAAGTCTACAAAAACGTGATACAAAACCCAATAAACACTTTACACCTTTTTCCAAAAATGAAAGGATGTTATATTTTTTTATATTTCAGATGATCCTGAGGGCATTATTCACATTTGCGCTGTTTGTCTTCGCTCTCGGGCAACAACCAGCTACTGACTGTCCTGATAAAAACACAGACCCCTTGACACAGTGCACATGTTCTGATGACATCATTGATTGCTCTGCGAGAGGCCTCACGCAAGTTCCGAATTTCAAAGAAGATGCTGCACATAAATTCCGCGAGCTTCGTCTAGATCACAACCACATTGAAAACATCACCAACGACGCTTTTGCCAATCTGAAGGGTCTCACAACGATACTCCTCAATGACAACAATATATCAAGAGTCGACGCTGGTACCTTTCGAGGCGTGGAGGGGGCAATTCTGACCCTGAATTTGGCCAACAACTTTCTAGAAGTATTTCCTTCAGCGATTGGCACCCTGCAAAATATTAACTGGATAAATGTTATCAATAATCCTATTCGTGAAGACCAATTCGATGAGCATACAATGTATGCCATAGGTGACAGTGTCAATCATTTTGAATTTGGAAGTGACGTTCTTGAGTCATGGCCAACGACTCTCCGACATCTTCAGGCTTTGCAAAATCTCAACGTGAGCGGCGGGTCATTTTATACCCTTCCACCTGGAGCGTTTCATGGCTTTGAAGGGACTCTCATAACTCTGTCTATCCAATACACGAAGCTGATTGCGCTCCCTCTTGCTCTGGCCCGGTTGCGATTCCTGGAACAGCTCTTCTTTGATCACAATCATGATATTGGGGACTCCGGTGTGCTGATCCCTTCATTCGGCAATGACAGGCTTCTTGAACATCTCCAGGTCATTTCCCTAGTTGACGACAAGCTTACCGTCTTTCCATCTCTTCTGAGATATTTCCACAGCGTTCAAAAGCTAATCTTGGATTCTAACAGTCTGGCATTCGTCAGCGACTCTTCCGTACAGGTTGCCGTAGGAACAAACATCACCGACCTCAGTCTCCGTAACTGTTCGCTTTCTCGAGTACCCGGAGCTTTGGCAAAGCTCACGAACTTGACGGTGCTGAATCTTGCTGAAAACAACATACACAGCTTCGAGAACAGCGACTTCCTGAACATGAGTAAGCTGAGAAACCTCACTATCACCAAAAATCCGGTTGGATACATAGCAAACGAGACATTCAAAGACTTGAGACAACTCAAGTATCTTGACTTGAAAGAATCGAATATCAACACAATACCTGAAGCAATTCGTTTCTTAACAAGTCTTACAGAGCTGAAGTTGCCACTGGACAAGATAGAGTGTACATGCAATATTGTATGGCTGAAGCAGTTCATGGAACAATGCAACACACATCTTCACATTGACGGTTCCTGCGAGACAATCAACTACAAGGTGGACGTCTATCTAAAAGATTTTGTACCGAACTGTCCAAACTACAGAAACGGGACTTCATGCGTTTAAACGAATAGAAACTGACATGTGTACATGCATTTTGGAAATAAAACAACAAAATAAATTTAATCGCTGAAAAAGTATTTGTTTATTTTTTTAACGGTAACACAACAGAAGGTCTACGAAATATAAAATTGTACATACAATAGATTCAAGATATTAAAACAATCAAAGAATTTTTATTTATATTGTTCTTCCGAAAACCTTGACATTCAATGCCCAAATATATCAATACATTCGAAGTTGGTCAAATTGCAAAAAAGTCAATTATGCATATCAAGAATGGCCATAATCAGAAGACACAGACACAGCCTCCCAAAACGGTCAAACTAGTAGAGAGCATTGTTTATCTTAGTAAAATGATCAATTTACAAGTAGACACCACAAACAATTTACGTAAAGGAGAACTCGAGGTGTAACCGCCTTGGAACAGTCAGTGGCAAAACAAAGAGCCACTTGGGATTAAACTAGGTTCTAGGGTTCACAAACATCACACTTTAAAGCACAGTAAACTATTATGATTGTGAAACACAAACAGTAAATATGCATAAAGCAGCACTATAAAGAAGCAGAGTAGGTCTATTGAATTTAACAGATTCGTACTTCATACAAAAGGATTTAAAGCGAATGAGCACACCATGGAACAGTACGAACAGGATGAATAGAAGTACATTTGTCCATGTTTGTAGTTTTATCCTAACACTCGATTAGATTTGAAGATTGAGCGAAATGTTTTTAAAAAGAAATGGTCTCTCTTGTAATGACGATATGTTATCTTAAAACCTCAGAGACCGTCGGTGCATGCGTTGAAATAGATCTAGATCAATGTCATACTAGATAACGTTAACATAAAGATGGGACATATGGTAAGTGTAGGTATTTTTTTGTCTAAAGGAGTTTAATGCTAGCATTGCACGTGCGATTTCTTTTTCAGATAAAGCTTATAGAATAATAAATAAATAAGTGTTTTAGGAAACTCTCCATAAGAACATAAAGTACTCTTATTGAAAGGTGAAAATAAATTTAACTTGAAAAATTTAAAATATTCGCAAGGCCGTGCAAAGATAATTGAAAATTATATATTTTTCATATTTTTTAATGTTACTCGTATTAGACAAACAAATTGAAAATTCAATTCAAAGTATAAGATTTTACTTGGTAAACATTTTTTTCGAAAATGCAGACCAAACCTTGAAATAAACTCACTAATCATGATGTTCTAAATATTTCCATGTCCCGCTCGCCTCAGGAAAACCAAGGTGTTGGTAAATATAGTGGAACTTGCATTACTTTTATTTTCAGCTTTATTTGTTCCTCGTGCTGATTCTGCATGCAGCACATTTGGTTGCATCTTTGACTTGCCCTATCTCCGATGGCAATGTTCACATATGTGTTTGTACACAAGGAGTCATTAACTGCGGTGGTCAAAGCCACACAGCAATTCCTTCCTTTACAAGCGGTGGAAGCTTCCAACGCCTAAATCTAACGCTGAATCGTTTGACAAGAATCGACAACAATGTATTCGCCTCATTAAATGTAACAGAGATAGACCTGTCATGGAACAACATCTCTGTTATAGGAATCACGGCTTTTGCTGGCGTTTCATCAGCTTTGCAGACGCTCAACCTTGCTCACAACAAGTTAACAACACTCCCTATGGCCATTGGAGAATTAAACCACTTAAAAGAGCTTGATGTTACATGGAACCCTATTCCAGGATATACGCCGGGTGGGCATGGTCACCATGGTACCGATGGACTGGATGATCTTGTGATGCGTAAACTTGGTGGAACCATCACAAGTTTCAAGTTTGGTGACCCGAACATGACAACGTGGCCACAATCTCTAGACCACTTAAACCAGTTGAGACAGCTCACTGTTGCAGGCGTCAGCGTTCCATACTGGCCAGCGCAGTGTTTCCATGGCTTTGAACAAACTCTCAATTCTCTAACTATTGAGTACGCATCATTAGAAGCCGTCCCTCTCGGAATAACGTCTTTGATGCATCTCGAGAGCCTTCATTTAGACCATTTTAACATTCCTCGTCCTGATGGAACACCAAGTCGTTTTGGTGACGACAGTCTGACAGCTGCACCGTTTAGCAGCCTGGCAAACACTTTAAAAGAGCTAAGTCTAGACTACGACGGCCTCACGACATTCCCTGACAGCATAAAAGATCTCACGAAACTGGAAAGACTAAGTCTAGATGGGAACAACCTCCAGTTTGTGAGTGACGAAGCAATTACGCTACTAAAGAATGCCAATGTATCCTTTCTGAGCTTGAAGAACTGTAACTTGAAGAGAGTTCCCGGGGCTATATCTGATCTGCGTAATCTGGTTAGCCTCGATCTATCTCAGAATCAAATCCGCAGCATTGAGAGCACAGATCTTCAGAACCTTTACAATTTGAATTCCCTGTCGTTGGATGGAAACCCTCTTAAATATGTCTCGGACAATTCCCTCTGCGGATTGGATAAGTTAAAGGTATGTTAAGCAATTCAATAGACTATTTCCAGACCATTTTAAATGTACTTGCTTGCTGGGTAGTTCTGTCTGCCACTAATTATTTGTGTATTTAAGCATTAAACACCTTTGAGTATGCGGGTGGGATGGAGATTTTTTCATCAGAGCAGATTGTATTTGTCAACTTGATTGGGTAAAAGAGAACCTGGTTAAAACCACTATTGCCACTGACTGTTCATAACAGTAGCCTGTTAGGCTCCCTATTTGTTAATTTTTTATGGTGTGATATTTTTGAAACCGATCGTTTTAGAAACTTATCGGCTCCTTTTCTCTCCTTTGTGCTGTGTCGGAGATTGTGTTTATGCTTCTGGTTTTTCCATGCACACTGTTCACAACCATAGTGAAATTGTTTGACAAAATCTCTGGTTTCATTGTATAATAAATATCTATTGGGCCCTCGTTTTCACTTGAATGTGTTGTTAAATGAAAATTTTGACCGTCTACTGTAGCAGTTCGTATTTCTTATTTCAGGATGTTTCAATGGTCAACACAAGCCTCACAGAAATCTCTGTTGCATTTAAAAACCTACGAAAGCTTGTCCATCTACAGCTTAGCCAGTCCGCTATTGACTGCACCTGTGACATCACTTGGATAAAGGCATGGAGGGAAAAATGTCAGTCAGAACAAAAGGTTGAAATTCAGGTAAGTAGCGCATAGTAGGCATCGTACAAGGTTATATTTAGCTCAGTTTGGTGTTCAAATAAATGAAAAAAAGATTACTTTTGTGGTATTTTCTTTATCGCTCTGTCATAAGTCTTGAATTTGTAGGAATGGTGTTGTCGCATATACCGCTCATCTGACAAAGTTAAACTCCGAAACAACAACAACAACAACAACAACAATTTACATCTTAAGTTGTTATTTTTACTGACAACAATCTTAAAACAGCTGAGTTTGATTATATAATTTTGTTGCTATTAAGGAACTTGATATCTAAAATGAACACATTACGAAGGCACCGGATAAGCCGAAACGTGATTTAAATATATTCATAACGATATTATTTTTTAATAAAATTATATAATGTTTCAGGGAAAATGTGAAACCATCGATCAGGATATAATGGAATACGTAAACAATCGACTAATAAACTGCCCTGGGTATACCGAAACCTACAAGGGCTTCGTTTGCGGCAACTCTTGTCCTGGATAATTCAAATAATAAAACAATAATTATATTATGCCTATTGTTTCTTTATTTCTTTCGAAATGGACAAAATACTATTTCAAAATACACTATATGTTTCCGAACCTCTATATCTCTTCTTTTTCATGATTAACCGTACGTCCTTGTTTTTATGTGTACATCTTATATGTCCATTCGTTTGAAATGTTAGGCATCGTTAGCTTTGACCATAATCCTATGCCTCAATGACGGTCGCATTCCATTAACAGTCTCATTCTTGAAACCCAGCGCTTCAGTATGTAAACATGATGGATTTAAATTTTCTGCGCCATGAACAGTAATATGCATTTCCATTTGTGTCCATGAACCGGTTTGATCGTCGTATTCAGTGGATTTCAAAGTTTTCTATACATCTATTTTAATTTCACAGTAGCGTTACTTGTAACAAGTCTCAGCGTGCAGTTCATCAGTGCAGTTATCATTTAAGTCCTTTGAAGTTCGTCTAGCACGATATTTATGTAAGTTTATAGTAGGTCTTAAATAACATTTTGTTTAGTTTTCGGCCAGTTTTAAGATAGGGGTTTTTCAATATCCCAGGCAATATAGATTTAGATATTCTATAAGCACTTATAGTATGTACCTCTTCTTTTATTTAATTTTTTGCCTTTGGCGTTCTCCGTGAAATGCCTAATTTATATTCTTAGACCCCCTGTCCAATTGTTATTCTTTTTAGTTCCGCGTTTTCTTGTTTAAGGCAAACCCGTTATTTTGTCTGGGAAACACAAGCCGCTGATCAAGGGATGGTGTTAATCTGAAAATACCGTATTAAAGGATTCATATTCTCCGCCATTTGCATATCATCGTTTGGGATGGATCAAAATTGTACTGTTTGATGGTGTATCTATTGAGTTGCGCTCAACCCAGTGCTAGGTGGCGTGGGCCCTTTCATTACTGCCCATGAACAGGCCAAAACGAATGGAGCCTGCAATATTTTCATTATTGTCGTGTTCGGTGGCATTCAAAGTCCCCTTTTCATCGAATCCAGTATACTACACCAACTACCTAATACGGACTGGGCGTGGTGATTCCTGATATGCATATTCACGATTTTATTCATTTTTCACATTTTCTTTACACTGAACAAGACGAAATTGCATAGAACTGCATAGCCAAATCTAATCAGATTTGCGAGGGTTTTTTTTGCCGATGTAAAATGAGTCCCTGTCTTACTTAATATTGCAGATAACTCTTGAAGTCTTATCATGGGCAGCAATTGAAATGTATCAGTTTGTCTAAGAATGGTAGAGTTGATGTTCTTGATAACGCTATTCTGAACGACTAAGAGCTGTAAGAAGGTGAAAGAGCTGTAATTCTCGTTTCGTTTGGCACTCTGCTTTCTGCTCATGGAAGCGTTGCCTATTCTTAAAATTATTGAGTATAATAGAAGGGAAAGAAAAAAACCCTAAGTAGTATTACAGAAACGTTATGCAGCAGATTTCATCAAAAGAATAACAGTCCTTACCATGAATTGCATATGAATGTTATGCTAGCGAACACATGATAAATGAAAAATGTAGTTTTTTTCCACAAACAAGCCACAACAAACAAATTAACAAACAAAAACAACAAAAACAAAATATTTACGGGAATATCAAATTTTGCAGGCTCGGGTGATCCTGTATATGTCCAGTAATGGAAATGTATATTACCGACCGCTCTGACCATACCGAGTTGATCACTAGGCCTACTCATTATTGCTAAGATAATCTCACTGGTAATGTGGTTAAGGGTCCTTTCTAATACCCCAAACCACCCCAAACTACATCAAACTACCCCAAACCACCCCAAACTACCCCAAACTGCCTCCAATATAAGGTTGTGAAAATTAAATAAGTTCATAAGAAATAGGGCCCTGCGAGCTATAGTATAAAAATCAGTGTTAAACTTGTTGCTTCTTGTTTGGGGTGGTTTGGGGTATTAGAACGGACCGCGTGGTTAATGTATTAAGTGGTATAAAGATGGGAAACAAAAATTGACACAAAATGGTGGAAATGCTGAATGTGTGTAATGTTGTAGAAATGTAATATTGTCTGATCAGAAGTTTTGTTTGGTTTAAGTCATGTTGAATGCTAGTAATTGTATAAAAAGTGGAACACAACACTTCGGATAGAATGAAAGAGTACTAGGATGCAGATTATAAAACTCAGATTTGAAACTGAATTCAATTCTCAGTTTTATAATATCGGGCTCTGAACTTTGTCGGTCACCAGGGGATTTTTGTAAAAGTCCGGTATCTAAAGCGCGATGTAAACTAAAACGAGAGACTCGTGCCTTATTCTTACAACATCCTCTAATTAAGTTGTTTCCTTCGTTCAGACCTAATTGTTAGTCGAAATTTTATATTTCCTGATATGCATATTTCACCTTTTTTTCCAAAGCGGCACCAATGCTATAGATCTAGATTGTCATTGCTTCTCATTATCTGCAAGGTATGGTCTTGCATTCATTCACTTTTAATTACACATGATGAGATGAGTAAAATTTTCTTTAACCCAAACGATTCGGTTCAAATATGTTTTTCTTTCAATCAGCCCAAAAAGAAAACAAACAAAAACATAGAACTAAGTCAAATTTAAAAACAACCGATGCAGTTGACCTATTAATAAATGAGGGAGTCGAACTAGTTTATGAACAAGGTAATTATGTAGGCCAAATAAAAAAATGGATACACAAAACTGTAGTATAAGCGTATTTCTTTGGCATTAGACATGAATGCGATAAAAATAGAGACTTCATTAGTCTTAGACCATTTGGGGCCCGTCACGGGATAATGTGACTGATGATATTTTGACATTTTATTCTATGAATCTTTATTAGACCATTTGAGGCACGTCTTGGGGAAAAGGTGTCGCAGATGAAAGTTTTGACATTTTAATAATCATAATTACTATATTTAAGAAATAGATAACATTGATCTGTTATACACCATTAGTCTATAAAAGATCATTATTACCGCAAAATGTATAAAAAGCAATGTCGTCTGCTCAACTTCATGTCGTCATTTCAATTATTGACGTCAGCTTTTCAAAATCAATATATCCCCGTAACGTGCCCCATTCTTTGCTTATCTCCAAAACCAAGCATTTGCTCAGTTGATGCTAACATGTTTATAATTCTTATCTTTATTATAAAAATAGAGAAATAGACGTAGTTTCATATACACAAATACAAACACAATTATTGTTGCAGTAAACAGGAAGCTGGTGAATCAGACAAAATCTGCAAGTACAATTTTTTAATTTCGACATTGAAATGCGTCACGTTTAAGGTTTCTGTTTAAATGATGTCCTCAAATATACCTCTTCTCAACGTATCATTATATTTCTTCTTGGCTTTGCAGACTGGCGTTATGTATTATGATACTATCTTAAAAGTAGGACACTGCAATTAAAGTACTGACATACTGGGTTTTGAGAACGAACATACTTAAATGTGAATGATTTGATTTCAGACTAGATGGCTTTACGTACGACCTCTGTCAAAACATGTTCGCGGTTTTTGTCAACTGTGCTTCTGGGAGAATGCCGTGGACCAATGGTTGCTACGACTTGTGCATCAAACCTATATCTACAATTATGTTTAGTTCTGCTGTCAGTTATAACCATTGTGTCACCAGTTTTGTTATCAGCACAACTCTGCCCGGCCAAGGAACCATGTTCATGTGCAGAAAGGACAATCAATTGCCGGAATTTTAATTTCCGAAATGTGACCTACTTTGATTACATTAATGTGGATAGTTATGACACCCTTGATTACGGGAATAATTCAGTTCTTTACCTCCCTCCCTCCTCATTCGCCTCCTTGACGCTGAGAACATTAATATTAGATAACAACAATATTGCATCAATGCACGAAATGGCTTTTCACGGACTTGAGAAAGATTTGGTCGAGCTGAATTTAGCCAACAATAATTTATCGGCAATACCGTACGCCATCAGCCGTCTAAGAATGCTTCGGGTTCTTAACATTTCTGGTAACCCCATAGACGGTGTCCAGAACAATATTGGCACAACAAGCCTTCCTGTTGGCGAGAGCTTCAGTAGTTCTGTAATGGGCAACATCAGCGACACTCTAGAAGTCTTCTCGTTTGGCCATATTTCTTCACTCAGACACTGGCCACAGGCGTTAAGCAAACTTCACAGACTAAAATCTCTGACTATTGAAGCATCCAATATTGATTTACTGTACGAAGGAAGCTTTCATGGATTTACTGGTACCCTAAGGTCGCTAACTATCACACACGGTCATTTTAAACAGATACCTGTAGCCATTGGCGAACTACAATATCTGAACGAGCTTCATTTCGATCACAACATCAACATACGCGGAGATAGAATTATAATAAAGCAACCTTTTCAAGAGATAAATGGAACACTAAAAATATTGTCGCTGAACTACAACAATTTAACGACATTTCCGTCAGTTATTAAATATCTAAAGGTTTTGCAGAATTTTAGTCTTGAAGGGAACGATTTAAGGTATATTTCTGACGAATCAATCTACGACCTCAAGACGACCAATGTATCAATTCTGAATTTGAGAAACTGTGGTATTCGACGAGTGCCGGGGTCTTTCTCGCAACTGTCAAAGCTTGTTGAGTTAGACCTTTCTTTCAATCGCATTAAAACTATAGAATACAGAGACCTGGAGAATCTGCCGGTGCTTGTGTTTCTCTCCCTACGCGGAAATCCTCTGAAGGACATCTCCCAAAGCGCTTTCCATGGATTATCATCATTGCGACGACTTGATTTATCAGAAGTTACGATGACTACCATTCCAAAAGGAATTCAAAATCTAATATCGTTGGAAATATTAGACCTAAGCAACACGAATATTGAGTGCACGTGCGAACTCACATGGTTGAAGATTGGACTAGAAATGCTCGAGAAAGCTATACGTATTGAAGGTCGTTGTGAAAACATTGACAGTCTCGTTGAACAATACGTCATGAACAGAATTCCTTCATGCCCTGACTATTTATTGTCTGAAGTGTAATAACAAAAATAACACGCATGTATAACACGCATGTTTTCTGAAGTGTAAAAACACAAATGTTACAACACACATATTGTCTGATATGTAAAAACACTAAAACACATATTATGTCGAAAGTGTAAAAACGCAAAGCTTATACATTGTATATGTTGATGTGTAAAACACAACAGAACACATACTCGTATATTGTCATAAGTGTAAAAACACAATGGATATATGATGCTGATGCGTAAAACACAACAAAACTGTTGCAACACACATATTGTCTGACATATAAAACACTATAACACGAAGGATATATAATGCTGATGTGTAAAACGCAACAGAACACATAATTATATTGTCGGATGTGTAAAAACACGACGGGTATATAATGCTGTTGCGTAAAACACAACGGAAGTGTAAACACACATTGGTATTGGTATTGCTGTGTGTAAAACACAACAAAACACAACATATTTCGGAAGTGTAAAAAAAAGAAAAAGATTTTATTATAATAGTTGTTTTACTCAGAATTGCTATAGAATTATTTATGTTTCGATCCCCAATCAAGCGTTGCCTGATATATTTATATTTTTATTCTATTGTGAAATGATCTCGTGAATTTTTAATGTGAAAGGGTGATGAGTATATCCAACTGTAACCATACTTTTTTCTTATAATGGTAATAAAATGTTCATTTGTTATTAACTTTTTCTAAATGTTAACAGAGACAAAAACATCAAAACGTTTTGTTGCGACTATTTGCAGACTCTCTGAATTTAAAATTTGTTTACATATTTTTAATATTTAAAGTATGTTTACCAAGGGGTTTGAAAATGGTTATGCACTGCATGGTGTTTGCTTTAAAAACATTTCCAAACATGTCGATGATTGAATTTTGGTTCGATGGAAGTTATATATTGATTAAATGGAAAAAATAAGAAAGAAATATTGCTTGGAACAAAGCAACGGTTACTGTTAAAATTAACCATGTGCTAAAGTCCATCCGTAACCAAAGACCACCTGTGCTAAAAGACCCCACATCTCGAGTCTTATGTTTATTAGACTCACTGACTAATTTAAAGAAATATCTTGTTTCATCAAAGACCACCTTTGGATTTCCCCCTGAATGGTTTTTGAAGATAGGTTTGAATGTACTTACAAGCTCGTATGTAAGCTCGTACGATACTATTTCTCATAGTTATGCATATTAGATTTAGCAAAAGAGAGTTTGGTGTACTACTACAAATTATGTAGTTCAGTGTGCTTTCTTTTTATCAAAATCTGCTCCAATTTGTCTCATTTATAAAAGGTTATGAAATGTTATAAATATTAAATGCAGACGATTGAAATAATGGAGCAGACGGCTCTATGTTCTTAAGGAATTATAGAATAAGATAAATCTGTTTAGCCATAACTTTTATGCAATGTACTATTAAGATTGAAATCGTATGAAGTAAATATAAAAGATGAATTAATATAACTCAGAAACGTAGCATAAAATTAATCTAATTTCCACATCAATGTTGTGGAACAGTGTAAAGTATAACTGACATACATTTCTTTATATATATGTATTTTAGTCCGCTAACAGGTTTAGACTGTTTGCTTAATTAACATCTTGTTTGTGTGATTCTGATATTTCTTTTGTCCCTGTAGAAGTATTCAAATCATGCAGAGCTCGGCAGTTCAATTGGCGAAGCGACGGCACAGTAAGCCGAAGGATCGAAGTTCGAGTCCTGGTCGGGGTACACATTTTTCCCAAAATGCCAGACTAGGGTCATCGGGGCGCAAAAAACTCTTAGCGCTCCTTTGTGTAAAGCATTGGTCGGAGTGTTCGGCCATATGCGAACATTGCCGAGTAAATTGAAACAGACTTTTAAAAGGTGATGACAATAGTAATAATCGAATTAGCTGGCATCGATAAAGCGGTTGTATGGTCAGCTGAGGTTCGAGTCCTGGGTCCAAGGTTATACATTGTAAAACGTAGGATCGAACTCCATGATCGAAACTAAGTTAAATTCTCAAAGCTGACAAGAAACATTTTGGTTAGACTGCTTTAATTGCTTTATTTGAATTTTAATATGCGTTCCGAAACAATTTATTAATAACAGAAATTTACTTCTTTTTGTAAAGAAAGAAACAAACATTTTACTTTTTGAGCATGGTGTTAAAACTTAACCGAATCAAACTCATCGCAGTAACTACCTTGTCTTAAATTTACAGTAGTCCTCTCAGTGGTTACTTCTTTTGAAATTACAGCGGATACTTCCCTTTAAAATTACAGTCAATTCTCGCAGCGGTTACATCCCCTTGAAGTTAGGAGACTCCTCGCAGCGGTTACTTCCCCCTTAAAGTTAAAAACACTCCTCGCAGCGGTTACTTCGCTTTAAAGTGACCATGGCTCCTCGGGGCGGTTTCTGTCCCTTATCGTCAAAGTAACTTCTCGCAGCGGTTAATTCCCATTATAGATAGAGTAACTCCTCGATGCGGTTACATCCCCTTATAGAAACAGTAACTCCTCGCAGCGGTTCCTTCCCCTTAAAGTTACAGTGACTCCTCGCAGCGGTTATTCCCCCTTCTTGTTCAACTCCTCGCAGCGGTTAATTTCCCTAATCACTGCAGTAACTCCTCGCAGCGTTTACTTTCCTTTTAAGTAATGATGACTCCTCGCAGCGGTTACTTCCCCTTATAGTTACAGTAACTCCTCGCAGCGGTTATTTTCCCTTTTAGTTAAAGTAACTCCTCAAAGCGGTTATTTCCTCTGATTGTTGCAGTAACTCGTCGCAGAGGTTACTTCCCATTAAATTTAGAGTATCTCCTCGCAGCGGTTTCTTCCCCTTATAGTTACAGTAACTCCTCGCAGCGGTTATTTCCAATTATAGTTACAGTAACTCCTCGCAGCGGTTACTTCCAATTATAGTTACAGTAACTCCTCGCAGCGGTTACTTCCAATTATAGTTACAGTAACTCCTCGCAGCGGTTACTGCCCGTTATAGTTACAGTAACTCCTTGCAGCGGTTATTTCCAATTATAGTTACAGTAACTCCTCGCAGCGGTTACTTCCAATTATAGTTACAGTAACTCCTCGCAGCGGTTACTTCCCCTTATAGTTACAGTAACTCCTCGCAGCGGTTATTTCCAATTTTAGTTACAGTAACTCCTCGCAGCGGTTATTTCCAATTAAAGTTACAGTAACTCCTCGCAGCGGTTATTTCCAATTATAGTTACAGTAACTCCTCGCAGCGGTTACTTCCAATTATAGTTACAGTAACTCCTCGCAGCGGTTACTTCCCCTTATAGTTACAGGAACTCCTCGCAGCGGTTATTTCCAATTATAGTTACAGTAACTCCTCGCAGCGGTTACTTCCAATTATAATTACAGTAACTCCTCTCAGCGGTTATTTCCAATTATAGTTACAGTAACTTCTCGCAGCGGTTACTTCTCCTTATAGTTACAGTAACTCCGCGCAGTTCCCCTAATGGTTACAATAACTCCCCGCAGCGGTTACTTCCCCTTATAGTTACAGGAACTAGCACGTGATATTCACCATCATCGCGCGGTTCAATATTACTCATTAACTAGTTTATTGTGTTGGTGATTTAGGTCGGAAAGATTAGCCTCGACTCGCATACGATCCATGTTCTCCGGCTTACCGTACCAAGTCTCTACAAATTGAGCCACCGAGGCCGCTTGTACGAAATCTACTACATTCCATCCCACTGATGCGAAACATTTCCAATTTACTTGGTCAATGTCCACAAGGGTCTGTCCGGGTCGAAAACGCTTGGCTCAAAGAAGCTCAGATGGTAATTCGCACTGCCGACAACGCCAATGTGACAGATTAGTGTTTGAATGAGTAGCCTCGACCTTGATTCGAAACTCGGATCTCCGGCGTACCGTAAAGACACTCTACCATTGGAGCTACGCAAGCCGCTAGTACGCTTTTACGAAATGTAATACAATTGACTGGTAATACGGCAGATTTTATTATTTCCTGTTTAATCGTTTTGTATAGTGTCTTTAATTTCTTGTTTATTTTTGTTTTGATAACGTTTTTGCCTCTGCGTCTGGAACATTTGAAAAGACTGAAAATGAACATCTCGCAGATTGTAGGGCGCATTTGTTCGGGGAGCAATTCAATTTTTCCAGGGATTAGTTATTACGTAGACAACAAAAGTAATTTGCAAACCAGTTTCCGCATTATAAAAAATACCAGGGATTGATTCTCTAACAAATAAATTGTTAACAAGTGTTATCATAAACCTATTGTCAATAAACGGCGGGAATGAATTCCCGTTGTCTAATACTGACGCTAATTTGCACTTATCTGAATGGCTGAAAGAATTTATTTGTTTGAAGGTGACGTTTTTCATGTTGTTTTACGCTACAAATTACGATAAAGCCATTCAAATTATCCTTAACAACACGAGCTATAAATGGTTACTCATCCAGTTAATAAATTGTAAGGCAAAAACGCATCCTTTAAAAGGACGATCGCTCATTCGGTTCAATTCACCTCACCAAATTACCTGTAGCGTTATAGTTTATACAAAATACGATTCGGTTTATACGTATGTTAATTTATTTCAAAAAGTATTGTTAAGAGTTAACAAAAGAGCTCAACGGACAGTTAGAAATATTGTGTTAAATCACCTATAATATCGTCGGTGGAGTTACTTTATTTTGAGATTACTTGAATAAAACTTACGTTCGGGGATAACAATGAGCTAATACCTTACGGTGAACGACACTTGACCTACTTTTTGGACGAAGTATTTTATGACTGTAAATTATATTTGCCGTGTTCAGCTATACGAATCGACCTAAATCCCGACAACCTCGAAAAAAGAATTCGTTCTGTTGACGGAATATATAAAAGGTGTATCGGCAGTGATATGTACAGCTTTCATAATGGACTATATATTTTCTACACTCTCGTAACAATGGCTGGATGGAAAGTAACAACGTCAGGTAAGACCCTTTTTGTATTTAGTCACACCTGTAACGTATTCAAAATTATGGCATACGAATATAATATTTTGCCATTATTTTGCTTTAAAATGTTTGAAATGAGCGAGACATAGGTTTTAGTTAAGGAACTGAATTATAACTAAACTGTCTTTACATAAAGGTTTTTAGTTAATTCCTATAGACAAGGTTTTAGAAATAATTGGCATATGAATATAATATTTTGGCGTTATTTTTATTTGAATTATTTAAGATAACCGAGACATAGGTTTCAGTTAATGCACTAATTTGACTACACTTTTATAAAGTCTTTATTATATAAGGGGTTTTAATTCCAATTGACAACGTTTAAGTCTTTGTGAACTCTTTAAAAATATCTCTACGTAAAATTTCACTCTTTAATTAAAACTTTCGGACTGGTGTGCTTTTTTCAAGAATACGTGTAAATGCAGAATTATTATGAACTAAGATACAGCCATCTTTTTATTCTTAATTTTCACCTGCTTTAAATGATTTAAAAGTATGTGTTATATGTATTAGTGAATACAGAAATAACTTGTTTTGCTTTTTGCATCTGCATTATAGGTGCTTTTAAATTAAGATTTTAAAGATCAATAATTTTGTCATAAAATACTGAACGGATGGTATGAATGAAAAAAAATCAACAAATGATTTAACGAAAAATGAAAATCTAAAAGCTTTTATATATAAATAATACAAACCTGAGAGTTCATGACTCTTTTGGAGATAAGATTACTAGTACAGTAAAACCACACTATATAACAACCTCAGGAACTGGGTGAAAGTGGCCTTAAAATGAGGTGGTCTTTATTTCATGGTGGAAAATTGTGAAAACTGTAACACAGTTATAAGGGACATTGAAATGTGGTCTAATTTTTTAGGTGGTCTTAATTTCGGGTAGGTCTTAATAATGGTTTTACTGTGCATGTTATGTTTACAAGGCTTTCTTATCTTTTAATTGTTCGTAATAAAATTTAATATATTGCCAAGATTCGAGAATAAAATCAATGAGAAATTTCGTTTTCTATTCAATCCCAAATCTCATAAAACTAACGTTATGTCAATATCTCGAGTAGCTTAAAGCTGCCTATTCACAGGTCAGGGTGGAATACTTTAATGTCTCAGTTTTCGTTAATATTTCATAATACAACTATATAATGCTTATAAATGGCCGAAAAGGAGCGAATTCCGCCGAACTGTTTTAACAATCAGTACATTTTAGGATTTGTTGTGACAGAATTTCACTTCGTTACTAACGCCATAGAAACTTTCGCTTAAAATGTATTAACACGTGCGCTGTCCGTGTAAGAATATTACATCAAATTTACTTTGTTTAAAGGTCTTCTATAGTTTATATGATAAATTTTGATATTTTAGAACGCTTAATGCGTTTGTCTTGATATGTGACCAGGCTGCTTTAATGGTTTCCCTGATTACTCAGTCTCTTAAATGTTATTGAAATCATAACAGGTAATGTAAACATGTTAGCGGAATTGTGGATTTTGTAATGTGATCTATCAGGTTGATTTATTAGACATATGCAATGTGCATTGTGCATTTTTGAGTGGTATGTTTCAAACAAAGTAGGTAGACCGTTGAGTGTCTGTCCTCTCGACTCCTAATTTTAACATACAACAAATACATGTATGGGTGTCTTTTGCTTAACATATTCTGTTAAGCACATATTTAATTGATTGTATTTTGAAACATCTTAACGCACCTTGTTTCTCATCCAGAACTAAATTTTAATCAACTAAAACGTTTTGCTTTCGGTTCGAATTGAATAGATTTCAATGAATTTTTCTCTAAAACAGGTTATTATATCTAAGAAAACATGTTATTATACTTTAGACAACCTAGATCCGAATCAGTTTCTTGATGTCTTTAGGATGCTCGTGCGTATTAGTACGCATGTGCTAACTACCGTAAAAGGACGTATTGTCGTAAAAGTTCTAGAGTGGTATTTTAAATTAGGTAATGAATTTACAAACTCCTGACAGAATATCTAGAAAAATTAAATTACTTTAGAAAACCCGGCGAACGTTCTTTATTTGAGAATAGCTCTCACTTTTGAAAATCCTTCTATTTTAAGATAGATTAGAATTTTAAGAAGTGCCCAGTTCGCAACATTTACTGGTCTCTGACCCTAAATATACTCATTCGCTATTTTATTCTTACAGAGACAACAAACCTCGACCCAAATCATGTACGTACATGGACGGGATGGTATAACACAGATAAACCAAATGATGAAGGACTGGGCGATGATGAAAGCTTGAGACAAATCCGACTGGTAGGTTTATCGTAAATCCAACCAGGGGCTAGTGGTTCGAAACTGTATCGGTCGGTTAAAATAACCGGTTTAACTCTAGAAAAGCAATAAAGGCATCAATTATATATGAAGTGTTTTTTATGTCATTAGAAACCTGTTTTTAACGTATAAATGCATTTATAAAAGAAAGAGAAGGGATATAATTCTATTTGTAAGAATTACTTATTTTAAATAAAATTTAATGCTAGGAAGTTTAACTCTTAAAATCTGGAATAATCCGGCCTCACAGGTCGAAACATCGTATGGGTATATTTGTGTACCAAAGACCGGTAATCATTTTATAGTTATTAAGGGTGTTATGTCGAGGTATTTCCACAAGTATGGCTATACTATTCGATTTTTGTTGTTGTTAGTCCCAAAAAGATTAGTGTCTAAATTTAAGGTTCTACTTTTAAAAAATACCAATGCGTACGGTTTGTCATTATTCGAGATACTATAAATATTATCAAGGAAATGATTAGTTCGAACCTAACAAAGCTTAAATAATAACAATTTAGCATCAATCTAGACGTGTTAATTAATCACGGTTATTTTATTATATTCAATAGCAACTTTTTTAAATTAGCAAATTAGTTTAGGCGCTGATGCCGGAAATACGGGTTCGATCCCCACTATGGGCAAACTTTGAA
The DNA here is from genome assembly GCA_038501625.1 of Corbicula japonica. Classification (NCBI taxonomy): domain Eukaryota; kingdom Metazoa; phylum Mollusca; class Bivalvia; order Venerida; family Cyrenidae; genus Corbicula; species Corbicula japonica. The sequence continues at coordinate 978,275 of JAZAYU010000095.1, read as the reverse complement.
CATTTATTTTTTATATTTTCATTTAAAGTTTTAACTTTAAAGACCATATTTCATTCACATAATGGAGGCAAACTGCCAATGAGAGACAGATTGTTAGGTCAAAAAAAGTTCAATGATCTAACTTTTTAATAAAGCCACTATGTAATAAAAAAGACCACTTTATCGATTGGACAATCCGTGTACAGTACAATGAACGTCTGAGCGGTCACTGGTATTGAAGGTAAAAATAAGCAGGTGATAACTAAACAAAGAGGTCAATATTTTATGAAAATTCATACACTTTGATAAACTGTCGACAAGTTAGGCTAATATGGCGTTCTTTTCAAACAAAAAACAAAATGGACATTTCGACGACACGTAAAGCAAAACTTAAAAAATATTCGCAACGACAAAACTTTTGAGTTAAATTGATTGATATGAATATAACAAACAGTTCCTCAAGTCTAACCCAACATTTCAATAAAAATAAAGTCATTTACGAAAATACAGCGTACGTAAGATATTTATATTATTGCGCGAACGGCTGTATAATAGGTCATAAATATTTCGTACCACGGCAAAATTTAAAAAAGGAGCAAATTTTTTTCACGATTTCAATTTAGTTGTGAGGCCAGTTAGCATGTCTGTGAAGTGTGTTTGTTTACATTTTAAAACAGTCATACATAAAATAAGAAAAATTGACGACACCGCAGGCGCATTATTATGGTAACGAACTTAAAATTAACTTTGGATAAAATCGCAAATTCTAATGTTCAGGCTGTTTAAATAATATGATATATACGACATACATATTCGTAACATTAATTTGAAATGAAAAACCAGTTTGTCACAAACACTGTGACCTCTTTAGGTTTCAAGTTTCTTTTATGTATAAACATTGTTGGTCAAAGCAAACAGACACGCTAAACTAGATTGTTAATTATTGTAGAATCATTATATTTCGCGAGGGTTTTATGTTCCCGTTTTTTCTCGCTTAGAGCGCGAAATCAAAACTCGGCGAAATGTAATTGTATAATAGCTATTTCTTTGATAATAAGAATAATAAAAACAGCGCGAATTTTCGACCACAAGAAAAAATATATTTTGCAGTCACCTTTGTTTTTTTCTCGGTGATTTTTTTAAACTCACTATGTCTGAGTTCTGCGACTAGTGTCTAAGGAACAAAGACTAGGACCGAAGATAATAAAACTGTGAATGGAGACCAGTCTCAAATCTTTTACATCTGATTGGCTGAAATAGAGTTTCAGTTTGTTTTATGATCATGGGCATAGATCTCTCACCAGAATATGTTGAGATATGCACCTCAATTAAAAATGGTTATCTAACTACGCTAAACTGATTATGGATAAGTGGACAGTCACGTGATACTCTGTTTATATCACCTAAAATGATCTTATGGTAAGTATGAGTAAATTAAAACTATTTTTCGAGTCAATAAATACTCACCAAGAGAACATGGCGATTTCAAATTTTTAAAACGTTTTGCTGATAAACATTATTTAATTAGTATGTTTGTCACGTGACTGTCTAGTTATCACATGACTGTCTAGATATCGTTGATGTATTATACTATTTTGTTGTTATTTTTGCATCATGTTTTTTTTAAAATAATTATTGTTATAGTGATGCATCATTCATCACAAAAAGTAAACTATCCTCTATCATACCAACATGATACTACATTAAAAACGTGATTGTAAAAAAGTAATACTACAACGTTAGTGTATAAGATGCACTCCTTACTTTATTAGGTACATGCAGATACATGGAAAAAAGGAGTGCACAACGAAAATCGTTAACAAAATATGTCATTGGTTATAAACTTCATTTCCCATCAAAATTAATTAATGTAAACGCCAGTTTTAATACATTTTTTCATAAAGGTCACGTTTACTAATTAACGAGAATTACTATATAATATATGGGAATTGAAGTTATAAACAACGTAGTAGGTGCAGTATACAGAATTATTTTTGTCACAAAACATGCTACTTTAATTACAAACATATTTGAAATAAACTGTAGGTGCAGTATACAGAATTATTTTTGTCACAAAACATGCGACTTTCGTTACAAACATATATGAGATAAACTAAATAAATTGTCATGTGGCTGGGTGGGTGAAGAGTTCGGAGACTTCTGTTCAAAGTCTTATATTATACATTGGACACGGACATCAGGGGCGTAGCCAGCTTTTTTCAAGTTGTAGGCCCATACAAGAGTTCCAATGGGCAGTTCCCCATTAGTAAGGGGTCCGATGGGCAGTCCACCAGAAAGCCGGAAACAAGTAGAGATTAAAAATAGCAAAATTCCAAAGTATTTTCAAGGAAAATTATCAAAACAAAAATTTTAAACAACGATTTTACCAAAAATGCAAATTAAAACCACACACTTGATTCGACCAAACATATTAAACCCACTACCACCCAAACCCCTCTCTCCTTTTATTGTATTTCTAGGATTTTTGAAATTGTTATTTTCTTGTCCAGCTTGTAGGCCCGGGCCTACATGGCCTAATAGTACCTACGCCACTGGACATGCGCCTAAATAAAACTACCAACCTTCTGCAATTTGGTTTAGATTGCTTGTTCACGTGAGTAATTTAACTAAATAAAGGACTCAAACAAGCTCTAAGTACATAACACCACGAGCAATTAAGAATTAAGTTAACGTCGCCACGTAACACGGGAAGTTAAACTTTATAATTATGCCAAATTTCAAAGTAATCGGGCCATTTTTATATTTTACCGACAAAGGTATCCAACCGCCTTAATAAATCATAAAACGACAAAGGCACCAAAAAATCTCTTCCGGAAGTTCCATGACACCACTTTTATTTTAGATATAGGTCAATGCTATTATAGAGTTTCATAGACGGATGAAGCTGATTATTAAAAACGATATTACCTCTACTAGGGAGCGAACCCGTACGGCAAAAGCGCCTACCAATGTAATGCCAATTAGGCTGCATATTGAGCTAACCGGGACAAACACCAAACTATAATTTTACTCATTATTTCACCTGACGTTTTCTGTAACTTTCGACGAGTTGATCGGTGGGTTGGACCTAATATAGTCTCAATAATTCGACTGCAAGCACAGACCCATTATCATACTGTCTTTTTACAGATGTCTGTCCTTTACGTCTCAAGCAGTTACGAACAAAACAGTGGTGGAAATCGACCCGATTTAAATTCTGTTATTTATCGATAAACGTGAGTCAGGTAAACTTTAAGCGCGGAAATCGAAATTTGTTGACATGGGTGGAGGTTTAAAAGAGTTTTGCATAAAAAACGAAACAGTTATTTAATAAGGATAACATATATTGATTCTACTTGAATGTGGCTTTTCAGGTCAGTAGATACATATGGTTTAAGATGCTTTATGGAGCCGCCAAAGTTGCGATTCAAATTCCGATCGGCGGCATATAGAAATAGAAGGAAAAATCTCCGCATTGATTTGAATAACTGGGTTGTGCGCGAAGGACGATCATCACATATATAGAAAAGTCATTGTCGCGCACAAATAGTTGTGCTAGAGCTAATACAACCAAACAACTTGTACTTATTTGTTCATATAAGAACCTGTTGGGACAAGTGTGAGAATAATGTACCCTAGAACTTGGATTTAACCTAAAGTGTTGCCACTGATCGCTCTAAAAACCTATGCTCTCTTTTCCTCTCTGCTTTTCGGCTGTGTGGACAAGCCATGTCTTCTGCTTGTGGCCATTCCTGATATATATCAGGCAAATATCACTTTTCATGATATGTATTACCTCCTATATATTCACACAATGTTTTGTACATTTCAGCGAGGGTATGAGATATGCCTTGGCCACAGTCCGGTCGATGCAATGTGCCGGGATGCGAACAATATCGAAATCACGTTTAATGAAGACACGCGACATTTGACAACAGATGTGCTATATGTGCCGTGTAACACCCTGGGCTTGATATGTAACAATGAGGATCAGTGGGGCACGAATGCGACATGTCGGGACTATGAAATCAAATTTGAATGTTTGGGTAAGTTTCTACTGTTACGGGGCTACTTTGTACCGTTTCTATTTATTCATTTATGTAGTGTCTCGTATTGTCCACCATAGTTTGTCTACAGTTTTTGTCTGTGTTGTGTTTGATGTATTGTCCTATAACTGCCTTTATATCCACATAGGCTTGACCTGTGAATCCTGTCATATATGAATAGGGCGTCATCAGTTTATTAACCTATAACTGATTGAGGATAAGTTGACAGTCACGTGATACTCTTGAATGTCCATAAGGCAGATAGGAGCAAATTCAATATTTTTCCAGTGACCACAACACGGCCATATTGAAATGGTAAAACCTTTTGCAGACAAACCATAACCTTAATGCAAAAATGATATAATTACCAATAATATAAAGGAGATTAACTATTATTAAACTCAGGTGACGAAATTATTATTTTAATAAATTAGTCTGTCACGTGACTGTCTAGTTATCGATAACGTACTATACCTCGTTGGTTGGATTTCGTGTTGTTTTTTTTTTGGTTAAACGACATTTTCATGTGTTCATGAACTGGTGATTTTCTTTTTTAAAAAATGCATTCATGATATTATTTAATTCTCTATTTCGTAGCAATTTAAAATTCGTCGATCGATCTTCCCATAAACTCCACGAAAGTATTACCTCACGGAAATTAACGAATTCACGGTATACGTAACATGAGAATTTTAAATCGAAATCGACGTTTTATACAGTATGACAATTTTCATAATTACATGTACCTATATCACGCTTTAACATAAGTGTACTCGCGTGTTGCTAAATTACTATTATAACGCTGACTCAAGAAACTTTAAAACTGGTATTATTGAAGTAGTTTCTTATCAGTTTACTCACACATTGTTATGATTGCTACACCTGTACCTTCGTACAATTTTTAAGCGTTTACTTTTATACTTTAATATATTAGTTTCTTGGTAAGAATGTAATTCTGTAACACATTTATGTGATGTAAAAAAGTTGTTTAATGACTTTCAAATGTAAATCATTAAAACCAATATATCTAGGCGCCCTTTTAACCCAATTTAATCCAAATAAAATATATAATGAATGCAGAATCAAGGTGATTAATATATATCATACACTATTTGATATGGCTTTTCACGGGCGTTTTGATCTTTAGAGTTTATCATCCGAATTGAAAAGCAGTAAGAAATCTAAGAGACGTTGAAAATCGTAATACATGAAGTGTATGTATATTGTTAAATGGATCGAAAAGATCTGCTCTGATTTTTTTTTATTAAATGGGGCCCCTCGCGGAAAAAATGTGATCTTGAAATGACGTCATGAAGTTTAGCTGTCGAAAATATTTGTTATCCATTCGCTGTAAAATAACATGATGTCAAAATTTGTAACAAAAAGTTTGTAGGTTCGAAACATGTTTTTTTATTTACATTGTTTTTTTAATACTTTTTACACAATAATTATTTCCGAAAAAAATAAATTTAATCAAAATAATTAAATATTTTGAAATAACTGCATTGAAACTTAAAAAATATATATCTTAAATATATCTCTAAATGCCGCGTGTCAGTGTGAATTCAACCCGGTCCGAAAAAAAAGTTTGGCCAAGCTGGCCGCGTTAGCCACTGCGCTCTCGAGGCATTGTGATATAAATAGGAATAATAGTTCTTTTAGCAACCTAAGGCACGTTTTCCCGTGGCATGCCCCAAATTGAAATCTATGACTATTAGGCAACAAATGAATACCAGTTTAACGCTGAACATACTTGATGTAAACGACCTAGGTAATATTCTGTATTGGGTATTCTTTATGAACCGAAATTTGATATGTTTATTTTGACTATAGTTTGATTTACAACACAACATGTTGTTTACTATTATGGTATAAATTTCGTTAAGATACGGTAAAGAGACCCATTCTTAGTGCATTCCCTGTGTTCGAAATTTTGGACAGAAAAAATCGCAATACAGTCAAACCTGTCTTCTAAGACCCCACAGGGGAAAACCCAGAAGTTGTCTTTAAAGGCGGCTATCTTTGTTCCTAGGTAATTTGTTCTCTAAATCAGTTAGTGGGGAAATTAAGTTGTGATCTTCATCCGTAGTTGGTTTCACTCAACTTAAGAATAATACGGGGATTTAAACAAGCATAGAACACGCGTGTCTTCGCCTACAAATAAATCAGTAAACTATGCTTATACATTCTAAACTAAAGACCACCTGCAAACACCTGTAAACAAAGACCACTTGTGGATAAAGACCGCATATTATTTGTCCCACTGACCTTTTAAAGAACACACGTTTCGGGGGATTTCCACGAGTGGTCTTGAAAAAGAGGTTTCCCTGTACTCATGAATGCGCTTTCGTAATTTGCACTTCCTTACGTGCTCACAAATCCTTTCATGTTAAGAAGTCTCAAAATCTAAGACCACCATCCTTGCCATGGACTGAGGCGATCGTTTAAAATATTTTTATTGGAGTTGTTAAGCATTATCGTTGACAAATCTTTAATATTCGAGTACTCCGTTTTTCATATGGAACGCCAAGCAGACAATATCGCGATGTTAGATTGAAAAATAAGTGAGCATACATGTATAACATTCACTGATTTGTAGATATTTACATAAACAGCAGCCGTTTCGATTGGTTGGCATGCTTCTTGTAAGAATAGAGAATAAAGAAATACTGCTGGGAATGTGTTGTACGCCTTTGGAAGTCCCGATATGCAACTTTACGGAAAGTCCCGATATGCAACCTTTCGTAGTCCCGATATGCAACCTTACGGAAAGTCCCGATATGCAATCTTACGGAGTCTCTATATGAAACCTTACAGAAAATCCTGATCCTGCAACCTTACGGAAAGTCCCGATATGCAGCCTTACGGAAAGTACCGATATACAATCTTACGGAAAGTTCCGATATGCAGCCTTACGGAAAGTCCCTATACAATCTTACGGAAAGTTCCGATATGCAGCCTTACGGAAAGTCCCTATATGCATCCTTACGGAAATTACCGATATGCAACCTTACGGAAAGTACCGATATGCAACCTTACGGAAAGTCCCAATATGCAGCCTTACGGAAACACGTGTGTTGTAAAATAAACATCTGTCCAGAAGACTAAAAATGCAAATATCTGCACTAATAAAAATAATCTACTGGTATCTGAGTAAGCTTTAACGTTTGGAATGGTTAAGCAAATATTCTGCTATCCAGTTCCAGGTCACAGTTACTTTAAAACATGGACTGTTTAAAAAATACGATAGTAAGTCGATTGTTTGTTATTTGGTTAATACAGGCCTAGGGAATACATCAAACATACACACAATAGGAACAAGTAATTTTTCTCATTTCTTTGCAAATACCGCCTTTGAACACGGTGGCAATCTACATTTAGAATGCATGTTTCTTAAAATTTACTCTGTTAACCTCAGCAGAAAAAGCACATTTGTCCAAATTTCAGGTGATAAAGCATGCGTGGCAGCGATTGAAGTCACTCTGTGTTTGAGTGATCGAATATAGAATATTTTCATACAGATCTACCCCAATTCTATACAACTTACAAATTCAATACTATATACAAGTTTATTGTTCAAATGACAATAATACATTGCACCGGGCTGACATTTTTGTACCTATCCAAAACGACCTCGAACGTAACCAAACTTGGAAAGAACAAACACATCAAGATATGAAATAGTTTAATATAACAGGGTCAACCAGCACCGATATTTTTTAAATTATTCTTCCCAACATTTACTAAGCACCAAGAATATTTCTTTATTTTTGTTGATAACTATTGCACTATGCAAAATACAAGTTTTATTTCTAAATATGCGCACAATAATTGATTTTATAACAATATAAACGAAGTTAAAAACCCTAAATATAATGTGTTTTCGAGATTTATTTAGAGTTTGAAGGTGATGATATATAAAATGGGAATGTTCATAATTGTGAAAACTATCATATTTTGCCAAGAAAATTGATTTTTTTTATTTCTGCAAACGCATACAACAAACGTCTTCTATCATTTGCATATGTCATACTTCAGTCATTAATGCTTATTCTATTAGGAGATGTGATTAGATATGGCGGCCGTAAAAAGTCTCCCCGTACATATAGTCAGTACTGTTATCAGTAAAATAACCCGTTACTAATGTCATGCAGTGATTGTTACGTATATCAGGGCTATCCGATCAACCTTTTATTGGGGTTGACCCGGTAAGCTCAATTGGTTGCGTCGCAGGAATTGCAGGGTTAGGCGCTGTCGCCGTGACGGTGCGGGTTCGCTCCCAGCTAGAGGCACTATCATTATCATTAGTAAAGTGCAAATGCTCTTGAAGGTCGGGTACATGCATGCAGCGTAAAGTAAACATTATGTAAATACAGGTTTAACTCCTTTGCACGACTGTCATTCAAGGTTGTGTGTAAAATGATGACCTTCTCGGTACATTCTTAAATAAGTTCCAATGTAAGAAAATATAATAAAGACTTAACAGTGATGTGTGTTTAACTTGGTGCTTAGCAGACTTTGAGTAGTATACTTAAAAGTGATCATATTGATCGTATTGATGAAATCGATCGATTACCATGACCTGGTCACCTTTAAACATAGAGAGAAAGGGAGAGAGAGAGAGAGAGAGAGAGAGAGAGAGAGAGAGAGAGAGAGAGAGAGAGAGAGAGAGAGAGAGAGAGAGAGAGAGAGAGAGAGAGATTCATAGTTGGAGAAATATTTCCTTACTTTTCAAGCCATATGCATTGGACACGTTTGATTTTGATTCACAATTAGATTCACAAACAACTCAAGGTTGAAATGACACGTTTATTCTCTGATGTATCCGAAATCGCTACTCCATACTATTTTTTTTGTAAAAATATGACCCCGTATTATTGTCTGTTGCGCCTGTTGTTGTTATGTTATTATTGATTTTTTTAATATAAATTTGATTTGCTTTTCTACTGGTAAAGTATTGGCATTCTGGGTAATTATTGGCACGGTGGTTAGTACAATCAGTCCACGTTATTGTAATCCTGTTATTGTTTTGTAACCGATATAATATTAAGATATTTGTTGTTGTTGTTCTTGTAGTTCAACGGTCAGTTATGTGGCTATTCTAAATCATTGACGTCTTCCCGAATAGGTTAAGACGGAATCAACTAGCAATTATCTTAAATAGCTGTGTCATAATTTAAAACTTTTAATGTTGTGTAATTTGTTTCTGTTCAGCGATTTTTACGATGCATTGTGATTGATATGTAACGAAGCGCCTCCCACTTTTTAGAAAAATAGATCAATATTGTTTATTAACGTTGACAAACCACACGATTTCGTAATTATACGTTTTGGACGTTAAAACGTGATGTTACAAATAACGTTTTTTATCTGTCAATAAAATTTGAGAAGAAAATCCTAAAAAGAAAACATGCAAATACATAAAACATTGTCAACAAAACGTCATTTGTGAAATAAATGTATTATTTTATGCCTTATTTTGACATGTATGTATTTATGTTACAGTTCCTAAAGAGACTCCGGCTTCTGAGAACCTTGGCGTGATTGGCGTAGCTGCGGGTCTCTCGGTCTTGGTTCCCATTCTCTGTGTAGCAATCATGCACATCGTCCGTCTTTACCGTGCCCGACGCCGTCAGGCAGGACAATCACTTGTTCAAAATACTGAACAATCAGCACAGACGGAAACAGCCGATCTACCTCCCTCGTACTCGGTACTTTTCGGAGATACTATTATTAGCAGAGGACAGTTGACCTTGACCCGATCTGCCGGTAGTTTCGCCATTTCGATATCGGATTCTGGCGGAGATATCCGAGTACCCCCATCTAATCAAGTTACTCTGCAAAGTATTCCAGAACATCAGCTGTTAACTGATATATCGAATGAACACTCAAACACTATTCCTGCAAACGCAGGTCGACGAACGACTTCCTGGCGCAGAAGATTTCCAAACATGCACATATCTATATTTGAATTGTTTACCTTACCATCCTCTTCAAGAACAAGTTCCAGAGGTCCTTCGCCGGCTCCAAGTTACCTGTGTACACCACCGCCATCTTATAAAGACGCAGTTATCTTTTTGGGAAGCAATATTCCAAATCCCAATAGTCAAGAGACAATCGATGTTGTAACAGATGATGAAAAAATGTGATAAATTAGGTTAATTTTTATATATTTGACCCATCATGTGTTCCTATTGAACTTAGGTTTTGCGTTTATTACATTTTTTGTATGTGACATACTAGTATAGGGCGGTATAAAATTGTTTTATAAACTGCTGTTAACAGCGAATATCTGACATAGGACAGGATAAAAAATACTTTGTGCCATTTCGAAGATATGAACTGTGTCTCTATACCTACAGACATTTAGCCATGCAATCGTACCAACTCGGAGATCTCCGGCAAGATACGTAGAATCACGGAAGCGCGATCCCAGTGTTAGCCATGATATGGTACTTAATTATGTTTTACCTATGGTATTATTGATCAAAGAGAGTGAGTTTGTCGCGAAATATTGTTGCAAACTGCACACATATAATGTGATGTCCATTTGTATATTTGCAAAACTGTCATGATTGTTGCAAATTATCATGCCACACAGTTCTATAGTACGTCAACAATAACTAGACAGTCATGTGACAGATCAAAGTATCACTCAGCAGCAAACAATTTTACTTATTTGGTATCCTATACTTTTCTTAAGATTTACTTGAAAATTATTCACCTCTCTCATATATACAAAAAGATTATTATTGTTTATAATAAACAGAGTATCACTTGATTGTCACCATATACATAATCAGTTATACAGAAGTCATTGTTTAAGATTTGGTTATAAACACATATAATGACGGTGTTGTAATCGTCTCTAATGCAAAACTGTGATAGTATACATGTATGTCAAGAATATGTGAATTGTATATGTGTAATTGTTTAACAGAATTGTAAATGCGAATTTGTTAACATAAACTTGTATAACAGATGAATTCTGAAAGGATGGTTATACAAAGCGTGCTTTTTGCACGTGTGAGAATGAACATGATTGTATTAAAGAACCTGTATATAAATATACATGCATATTAACAAGTTTTTTGGAAAGTTAAACTTGGTGATAAAATAATGTATAATGTGTATAAAACTAACGACATTATATGCATTGTACACTTAAAATATTTCTGCGTAAAGCAAAGACATTGAAGTATGCTTTTGAATTATTTGCATTTACTTTAAGGTCATGTTTCATGCAATCTAGATATATTGAAATAGATGCAAAAGGAACTTTGAAAGCCACCGAACACGACACATATCGAAATATTACAGGTTCTGTTGATTGAACCCGTTGGGCAGTAATGAAAATGCATATTACTGTCACGCCGCCTAGCCCCGGGTTAAGCGCAACTCCCAATTATAAACATCACGCTCAACGGCTGTTTTATTAATGCATTTAGTTTTGTTTAGAACAATTATTTTTTCTGAAATATTAAAAGTCTGAAATCCGGTGTTTCCAAGAACGTCTCACCTGGTGAAATGCATTTGCATCTGAAAGATACATAGCAAAAAGACCTTTACCATAACTAGGTTTGCGTTCGTGGTAAATCATTGATTACGTCCCTTGATTTCCGATGACCCTCTTTCATGATGTCATATACCCAAACTAAAACCCGCAAAGAATCGAAAAATGTTTTGCCATCAGTTCTACTTGGAACAGTGAAACCTCTCCTATAAGACCACCTCTGGAACAGGACACAGGTTGTTTTGTAAGCGTGAAAACCCGGAGAGAAATTACAGTAAAAGCCCTGCATTAATCAGCCACCCAAGTGGCAGCAGCTTAACACAGCCGGCTGTTTAAGATAAAATTAGAATAAAATGTCAGTTTAAGACACATTCAAACTGGCTTTTGACCTGTTGTTGCTGAATGCAGTTGGCTGCTTAGTCAGGTTCAGCTGTTATTAAGGCAAACTGTTTAAAAGAACATTGAAAATAATAGTCTTGTTATAAAGGCGGTCTTAACTTCGGGGTGGTTTTATGAGGGGATTTACTGAACTAGCAATTTTCAAAGATGCATGTCTAAAGTTTTTTTCGTGTCAATATTGATGATCTCATTCCTGATATGGCATACCCTACCAAAATGTTTTGTGTAAGAAATATAAAATTTATGTAATAAAATGAATAAAACTATATAAAGTTGCGGTTTTATGCATTTATTTATTTATATAATTTCATTCACTCTAAATATTATGTATTATTAATTTATAAGAACGACAAGATTGCAACACTGTGTTTAAGGGCTTACTACACTCCTCCCCAGAACGTTCGGCGATAATTTTTTTTTTATCAAAATTTCAATAACGGTAAAATGTAGATAGAAGTTTAGAGAATTTTTAGATCTCGCTATTTTTCTTTACTGTTCTATAGTGTCTTACCATATGCAAAATAAAGATATAATAGTAACACTCATTTGTGCAAAGTTTTATTGAACGGCATATTGCCGTTATTGAGATTTTTATAATTTACTTTTTATCGATGAACGTGCTGAGGAGGAGTGTAGTAAGCCCTTAATAAACTAGTATATGTCGTCCAGATAGCCGAGAACAGAGAAGTGGGCATAGGACATGACTTCAAAATTAATCCAGTTGTCCTGGTTTGACCTCAGGGTGACGCACCTAATGTTAGTGAGTAATATACCGAATATGCGGAATTAGTGATAAGAAACAAACGAAATTGAGGAAGGTAAACACAGCATAAAGATAACAGATATACTGTCCAAACAATCCATATCCTTCCGATGTACTGTCATTTTGACGTAGCCCTCTTTTATCAGAGATATAGACTCATAATCATCATTTAGGAAACGGCTTCACTACCAAAAGTATGCAAATGACTCGCGCTGCGACACAACGATGCACTTGCCTGAGTGAAAATGTTAGAATCGACAAAAAGCGCATTTTGAAAATAAAAATTTCCCGGGCTGCAAGGCCACCAGACCCACCCTCCCGTTTAAGAGATCGTCAAATATCGCTTCTGTTCCATCTGTTAATACAGCGAAAACTAATTGGTTGCGAAATATGTTGGTTTACAGTACATATAATACCATATACGACTACTAAATAGTTCGCAGTAGTCAATCGACGGTTCTTTGTAACATCGTGATGTATGTATACCTGAGTTTTTAACTTTCGTTCCGTCTTAAGGCCTTTATTGCCTCTATTAACAATCATTATGTCTTTCGTACCTATTCGGTGAACTTCGGCATGCTACTTAAAAATCACAGAAGCATGGTTCAAGTGTCATTGTGCATAAATTGACCTCAATAGTAAAATTGCAATGATTTTTAAATTTCGTGTCATTACAAGTCAGATGAAACCTAGATAAAGGACGCCGATTTTATAAACAATATAAGTTATCATTATTGATCATTGTAAATATATTTTGTTTGCACACAAAATACTACAAAACATTCAGATAGTAATATTATATCATTCATTTCTGTATGTAATCAGTAAATTTCAGAAATGCGTATGTTTACTCTCGCACGTATTGTCTTATATATTGTTGTTACATAAAACATTATAAACAAACATTGTGAAATCTTAAAAAATATTCCGTATTTTCAGACTTCTTTACAGTCTCTATTTTATACAAGTGTTTTAGATAGTCGCATCTGCTCGGCTATTTCCGGCAAGCTTCGGAAATCCTTTAGCGTGATCAGAATACTGACTGCAACGTGGAAAGTATGGTGAAATCGACAGCAAAACCCCTTTCCAGTGTGGTAAAGAAGTGAAATAAGCTTATCAGGAATGGCCTTTTTTCAACAGACACAGCCTCGATTTCAATTACGAAATATACTCGACGAAATCGCATTTTACATGTAAAAACTCTTAAACGGAAAACAGTACAAGTATTATTGCAACATTGACGAGTGAAATTAGTTCATCTATCTTCAGGAATGACGGTGTCTGAAAAACAAATCATTTGGACGATTTCATCTTCCTGTTACCTCAATACTTGACAAAGCTCTACATCATGCTTCACGCTAGGTTTCGTGGACTTCGCTCTACATCATGCTTCACGCTAATTGTTTTCAAGGTTTCGTGGACTTCGCTCTACATCATGCTTTACGCTAATTGGTTTTAAGGTTTCGTGGGCTTCGCTCTACATCATGCTTCATGCTAATTGGTTTTAAGGTTTCGTGGAATTCGCTCTACATCATGCTTCACGCTAATTGTTTTCAAGGTTTCGTGGACCTCGCTCTACATCATGCTTCACGCTAATTGGTTTTAAGGTTTCGTGGACTTCGCTTCTACATCATGCTTCACGCTAATTGGTTTTAAGTTTCGTGGACTTCGCTTGCTTCTACGTGAACAACGTTGTTATAGATCCGCAATGATACTCTTACAAGACGTTTGACGTTGTAGATTCATCCATGCCGTCTGACCAGGATCTGCATTGTTCGCTTTTTTTGGTCAAAATAATATATACAATCAAAAAGCGAGCATTGCAGATCCAGATCAGACGGCAAGAATGCGATGGCTGTTCTGAAGCTATACTGTGTCCATGCATTAAAGGCTTATTTATGGAGGAAAGGGTTCAATCAGTTACAGAACTGCTGAACTCACAATCTGTGGTTTTTAAATTGATGCGTGATACGTGCCGAGAGGAATAAGATTGAAATATGGAGATTGTATAACCCACTAACATCATCGTGGTTAATCTCTTCGATTCTTTCTTATTGTCTGAGATATTGCCCTTTGAAATGATATTGCCCGTACTGCGAATTGAACCGTACGACAACAGCACCTAGCTATTCAAATCCGAACACGCTACCGACTGAGCTAGTCGGGACATCCCAACTAAAGGTTGCGCGGCTAGCTCTGATAAACATGATCATTAACACGACATCGGTAACTGATTAGTTACTAATAAAAGTATTGATTGTTTGTACGGGGAGACTTTCTACGGCCGTCAGACTGCACAAATAGCGCTTTGTGAACTTCAAATTATAAATAATTGCCCATACGGGGATTCCAATACGTACCGTACGGCGACAGCGCCTAGCAATGCGACTGAACTAGCCGGGACAATCCATCAAAAAGGATGTACACACTTGATTTGCGAGAATACTAGGCTGAGAATGCTAGATTGACAAAAACAAGCTACAATAATGTTTGCCAACATCAACTGTAGTTTTGAATGAATCAAATTTGTGGAAAATTTTCTAAATTTGAGGTATTGATAATCTATTAAAATAACCATAACACAAAAAAAGCGTTCATTAAAATGTTTGCTATATTTAGACTTTCCAGAAAAGCGTCATCAAAATATGGCCCCACCATAAAAATTCAAACGTGAAAAATCACAAAACAAAATCGAATTTTTCTCTTTTACAATAAATTTTTATGGTACAGCTAAGAAATCTATTTTAAACAGTTAGATTTAGATCAAGACAATGCGTTTTTTTATGAAGAACACAAATAAACGATGCTCAATTAATAACCATAGGAATGCCTGTATTGTGTATTGAATCTTATGTAAAATGTCAAGTAAGAATGAATATGATATAAATAAGTCCTGACAAGTTCATTATGTATAAATTATTACAAGAAAGCGCGGTATTCATTACAAGCTATAATTTAATATATATTGTTTTTCCAATTTCAATTATTTTTTTATTAGATTGGTTTGCACACTTGGACAGGCGCTGTCGCCGCATTAGTATGACTTTGATGTTATCTATACATTTTTTAAATAGAAAAATATGAAAAAGTGAGGAATACAATGTTAAGGTTCGTTAATAGACTTTGTCAGCTATCATAGCACTAGTGCTGCAAACGGATAGGGATATCTAACCTATTTCTTGGACATACCAGTCTATGTCTGTAAACAAAGATTACTATATACCAATATAACAGTTATAGTCTGTAGTTTATGAAACTGCATGTTGCAGTCGTGAAAGCGTTGGCACAACATTGATATCCAAGATGGCGTCCAAGATGGCCTCCATAAATTTCCAATCTAGTCAAATTGTGGTATGCTTAAGTCACACTTCCTTTGGTAATGATATCTGGATTGATTTTCAGAGGAATATTACAATATTGCAAACAATATTATGTTCTTCAAAATGATACACATATTGACTGTAATAAGGTCAAGGTCATGGTCATTTCAAGGTCAATCTGTAAAAATATGCTAAAAATCGACTTTTCGGTATTAATTTCCTCCTTTTTAGATAAATTGACATTAATTTATTCAAAAACGTGGTTATACAACTGTTTATTTGAAGTTTTTGTTTTGTAATTATGGTGTATAAGGTAAAATATTCTAAATATACACATATCCTGAATAAGGATGTTTGGATTAGTTAAATTTTGAACTAATGAACCTAAAACCATATTCAAACAAATAAAGCTTTAATACAGGACATGTTGCTGTTTCGTACTAGTCAGGATCTGTCTCACGTCTTTTAACCAGAAAAAGCTGGAATATGACGTACAGATAATTCAGTAGGTAGAGGCGAAGCTGTACTACTTGATTTCTGTGCGTAGATAGTCCTTTGTCGAAAATCTCTTGTCCACTAAGAAAAAAGATAAACTTGACCGCTTGGGTCAAAACTGGCAGATTACATATTTGTACTTCTAAGGGCTATATTTGCATTATAAATCTCGGTGTAACCATATGTCATATCAAAAACTTCAAGCGTTATGACCGGATATTTATACATATTTGTAGTTACTATAATTCAACTAATTTATTTTATTTGCAAAAAAGTAAAGTAACGTTTAACATTGATAGATTGTTATGTATCAAATGACAACATAAATGCCATTTGAAAAAACAGCGATATACAGAAAAAAAATTAATTGAAATACAATAAGTTAAATATAAATTTACAGGACATTCACCTTTGAGCGCTATCTAATTTACTTCATTAGTGTCACTTTTCATGTGTTTCAAATAAAAACAAACTTTAAGCTTGTAAGTAAGTAAGTAAGTAAGAAAGTAAGTAAGTAAGTAAGTAAGTAAGAAGTAAATTCTTTATTTAAAAAGGGTGACATATTTAGCAATAAACTAATCTTCCATATGGCCCTCCTTACAATATAAGCCATATGGTGATATTGATAAAAACCCACAATTACTGAAGCCTCCCTAGTATAGTTTGACAATTTGCTAGTACTGAAAGCACTACAACGTGAAGTTGTTTGTCGGAATCATTTGTGTGGTATATTACTCAAAATTTGATCAGGGCAACTTTTGCGGTCTGTAAGTTTTCCCATTTGTATTTTTACTCTGAGACTCATGTTTCTGTTTAATAACTCGGATGACTAATTCATCGGTGTTATCAAATAAACGATAAAAAAACTTAATGTAAAATGTTAATCTTAGCAATAAATATTACTATCTACAAAAGTGTCTCTTATCAAATTTTGAGTAGTATATTTAATAATATTAGATTTTAGTTCATTTTCCTTACATATATGGTTAAAGCTACCGTCTTTGCTGTTAGATATTGTATCTGTGGCTTTAGATAAGCGCATTATTTAGAATTTTTAAATGTATCCACTCAGACTGTTTGGTTTAAACAGTATGTTTAACATGGTACATATATGTCTAGATATAACATAAAAAGCCGATACATATATATTTGATATTATGAGAAAACTTCCAATGATAGCTTTTGCAGCCGTGAAAAGTCTCCCTGTACATTCAATCAGTGTTGTTATCAAAAACATTGCCCTTTGAAAGCCGTTGATCAAGATACTTATATTTGTGAAAATATTGAGTTTCGGTCAATCCAGGGCTAGGCAGTGTGAACAGTTACATGCTCTTACATTACTGCTCCTGAACAGGCTGCTAGGCACTGTGAACAGTTACATGCACTTACATTACCGCTCCTGAACAGGCTGCTAGGCAGTGTGAACAGTTACATGCACTTACATTACCGCTCCTGAACAGGCTGCTAGGCAACGTGAACAGTTACATGCACTTTCATTACTGCTATTGAACAGGCTGCTAGGCAGTGTGAACAGTTACATGCACTTACATTACTGCTACTGAACATGCTGCTAGGCAGTGTGAACAGTTACATGCACTTACATTACCGCTCCTGAACAGGCTCAATCAAATCCAGCCTGAAATATTTTGATTTTTCTCGTGTTCGGTGGGTTTCAAAGTTCTTTTGAATTTACGGTTATTTTTACTACCCAAATCTCATCCACAGGAAATAAATTTACGATTATTTTTACCAAAATCTCATCCACAGGCAATGAATTTACGATTATTTTTACCAGAATCTCATCCACAGGGAACTTTTTAAATATTCAAATAAAATTTCTCCGTTTACACCTTACTGCGTGTTGTATTATGATGCTTAAGTTTGATAATTGCTGTTGCTATATGCTTTAACCCTGTGCTGACTATATCATTAAAGTTTTACAATATATTCATTAATGTTTAAACCGCAGAGAATCAGTTCTCGTCTGAGGTTCACAGATTTAACCTCGTGCCGTGATAAAGTGTTATTTTACAATTGAATACTGTTGAATACTCTTGGATTCATTCTTAGGCCATCCACAACGCCAAATTTTAAATTATCATTGTGTTAACTTTCGTTCCGTTTTACGGATTTTTATGGCGTTTATTAGTCATAATAATGTTAACAGCATGCATAAATTGACCTGAATTGTGTATTGAAAGGATTTTCACAATTTCAAGTAAACCAAATAAGACATTTAATACACCAAACGTGATAGATTTATAGGACACTGACTTTTCAAGCAATTTGAGAGTTCGTATTCTTTTGTAATAAGGGTTGATTGCTTAATGATCATATTCTTAATAATTCAAAAAGAAAGTGTCCTATGCATATCGGGAATCGCAACATTCAGAAAATACAGCTTCCTCATGCAACCAACAGAGAGTATGGGTTTAAAATTTCAAATACGACACAACAAACAATTAACGAAAAAGATAACCTTTGGGGTTACCGCATTGGAATGGTCAGTGGCAAAACAATTTGCCTCTAGGGTTTAAACCAGATTTTAGAACCTGGTTTAAATACCCGGTGGAAAAATTGTTTTGCCACTGACCGTTACAAGTTCTCTTTTCGTGAATTATATGTTTTATTTGAAATTAATCATGTAATAAACCCATGGTTTCTTTTTGTCTGCCTGTTTTGCAGCTTCAGGAAGATGCGTGGCACTTTCTGATGAGCATGTTTAATTTTTTTAACATAACGACAACAAATGGAATCGGTTTAAGCTAAGAGATTCTTCTTCTTCTTCTTCTTATAATTATTATAATTATTTTATTATTATGATTATTATTATTATTATTATTATTTTAATTTGAATGTGAATTAAAATCACAAACACACCAAGCCGCTCCCAAAACTGTTATTTGATATAAAATATCGTGATGATGTTAAAACGAACGTGAGTCTATGTATGTATTTAATCAATCAAACTTTACTGAAAACATTCGAAGTTAATTGGTTCACCAACTGCTGTATAACGTAATGTACGTGATTGCAGGGCAAACCGCGTCAAAACCGCAATTATATATGCAGTGTCTTAAATCAATCTCCGTTGTTATCAACATCCCGTTATCTGTACGTAACCACAAAGATGTGTCATACGAAACAAAAAGAGAAACATTTCTTAAAATAACTTAACATTCTATTAGTAATTATAGTTAATATATATGTTTGCCTCATATGGTCTTGCCAGTGTCCTTTTTAGGATGCAGTGTATTGCATATCCTGAGACAAAATAAGAGGAAAAATCTTTATTCAAATTAAATTCAGTAGATCTTACCAAATTTTGAAGGATACCTTTGACGTGCATTGAACTTGTAAAAGAATATTGTTGATAAGTGACGGTCTTTGAATAAAGAAAGTCCCACCAGAATATAATAAGTTGTGACCAAGAAAAGGCTATCCTGACCACACGCCGATGATCATAAAGGCAAGTGATATTATATACCGCACTGAAATTCCATGTTCACCATCATTAACACACCATCATTTGGGATGGATAAAAAGTAAAATAAAACAATGAATTGGTTCACTCTGTTTCCTGTTGTTCCTTTATCTCTGGTGTCATGAAATTGAAAACTGATCGTTACACAAACTTTTTTATTCATTTTTAATAAATTTCACAAGAAAATATCGAAGTTCAACAAGAAATTATATTGGGTAACATGATAAATCGTTAACTCATTCACTCATTCACTCTCATTAACTTTCACTCATTTCTGCATTCATGCATCCTCTCTGTCTTACACCCATCCACCGTCTCATCATTCATACTCAGGAAAACCAGCAGGTTGACACTTAGTGTTATTACAAACTAGTACATCAAATTAAACGGAAATTAAAAGGAAAAAGGAATAAAATTTGTTACACAAACTTTAACTTTCTGTTTATTCCTTTATTTGGCAATGACTGTGGAGAATCTGTGGATGACTTTATCTGATATGTTTATCTGTTTTACTATTAAAGTTTTAAGATGTTGAAGGGGATACAACTCAATTCATAGTTCTTAATATTTAAGGCCAAAGCAGTCTTTCTTTAAACTACCTAAAGAACTCTCATTCTATTAAAATCATTTACCTCGAGACTGGAATGTTGATGCATGAAATCTGAAAATGCAACTAAAACTGAAAAGAAAACATTCTTCTTTTCTTTAAAAAAAGTATGGTCCAAACAGTGTTTTCAACAATTTTTCATATACAAAAAGGCAATAATGGCGAAATAATCAAACACGAACACTGAAGAATTTTAACTGTTTTGATGTCCGAATGTTAAAAAAAAGAGTTTAAAAATCATGAGTAATCGTTTTTTGTCCATCCATCTAAACATATCTGTGTTCACTTTGACCAGGGTCTGTCTGGAACTTTATGACCGATGCTACTTTGAACTGAGCGATCAAATATATACATGTTTCGATTTTGGTGAAGAAATCATAAGTTTTGGTGTGTTGTCAGGGCAATTATAGAGCTTCATGCACGTCCTAAGCATCATTCAATTCTAAATGGGAATGTTTGTGTCAAAAATCAATCTACACATACGCACTTTCAAGCTTTCGTTGTCATTAGCATCATTCTAGATAGTCTAAAACGCGAATGTTTGTGTCAAAAATCAATATCTGCAGACGTATAGATCTGTCTTCTCGACAAATAAGCGTTTCAAGTATTCGATGTTATACGACACAGCTTCTTTTGGAACTTTATTAAAGACTTCTCTGATCAGTTCAGTGACCATGATTATCTTAGTATCATTGATCGTTGCTTATTTAAGAAATGATTCTTATTTTGGTGCGGTTCATGCAGATTGGACGTGCACGCGAGAGCTGGCAAATCCATAAAGCGCGCTAGTCAGAGGAATCTCAGTGAGGAACAATCATGCTAGTGTTTCACAGTATGCTAAATGTTGCTTATAACCATTTAATCCTTTTTGCCTGGAAGTTCAACTCAAAACAACAATCTTGTGTATTATTTGTGAAAAGGCTAACATATTTCGTTGATTTTGGCCAGAAATTTGTTATATTATTCCCCAGATCTTGGAGCCTTCGTATCTTTAACCGTACGATAAAATGTTTAAAATGATTACATTTAAAGCAATCCTTTGCTTTATTCCAAACGCTGGGACTTTTTATTTTTAATGTTTGCCAGAAATATTTGCTTTTAACTAGTTTTCTTTGCACAAGCGCAATTGCGGCACCCTTTTGCTTCCAACACGGGCGTTGACAGAAACTCGTTGTTGTTAATTAAGCAGTGTATATCTTTTTTGACGGAAATGTGTTGTAAATCTTGCAGTGTCTTTCTTAATTTGAGGGAAAATTCTTGTTAATCTTGCAGAGTATATATAATTTTACGGAAATTTGATGTTGTTAAACTAGCAGTACATATCTTATTTTGAGGGAAAGTTGTTGTTAATCTTACAGTGCATATCTAATTTTGAGGGAAAGTTGTTGTTAATCTAGCAGTGCATATCTTATTTTTAGGGAAAGTTGTTGTTAATCTTACAGTGCATATCTTATTGTGAGGGAAAGTTGTTGTTAATCTTACAGTGCATATCTTATTTTGAGGGAAAGTTGTTGTTAATCTTACAGTGCATATCTTATTTTAGGGAGGTTGTTGTTAATTTTACAGTGCATATCTTATTTTGACGGAAAGTTGTTGTTAATCTTACAGTGCATTTCTTATTTTGAGGGAAAGTTGTTGTTAATCTTACAGTGTATATCTTATTTTGAGGGAAAGTTGTTGTTAATCTAGCAGTGCATATCTTATTTTGAGGGAAAGTTGTTGTTAATCTTACAGTGCATATCTTATTTTGAGGGAAAGTTGTTGTTAATCTAGCAGTGCATATCTTATTTTGATGGAAAGTTGTTGTTTATTTTGCAGTGTATATCTTATTTTGAGGGAAAACGTCTTGTTAATCTTGCAGTGTATATATTATCTGACGGAAATTTGTTGTTGTTAATCTAGCTGGGT
Source organism: Corbicula japonica (assembly GCA_038501625.1). Classification (NCBI taxonomy): domain Eukaryota; kingdom Metazoa; phylum Mollusca; class Bivalvia; order Venerida; family Cyrenidae; genus Corbicula; species Corbicula japonica. The sequence goes on along the minus strand of JAZAYU010000095.1, from coordinate 955,761 downwards.
ATATCTTTTTTGACGGAAATTTGTTTGTAATCTTGCAGAGTTCATCTTTTTGACGGAAATTTGTTGTTAATCTTGCAGTGTATGTCTTATTTTGACGGAAATAAAATAGTCCACGGAACTGCCATTTCATGAAGTGGCAGCGGTTCTTGAAATGCATTACCTTTGAAATATTTTTTTCAAGTAAGCACTTTCATTTATATACGAAACAGAAACTTTAAAAGTCACCGAAATCGACAAATATGAAAATATTGCAGGCTCGATTTGACTGAACCTGTTCATGGGAGAAAGAAAAGAAAACAAACATATTTTTGTACAACATAGGACTGTCTATTTGATTTTGAGAGACTGATATGCATGTATTTCCTACGCATCACGAAAAACTCTAAATATTAAGCAAAATCGTATTTTTGCCAACATTGTGAAAGATCAATAAGATGACGAACTGATAAATAATTTAGTGGGTATAACTCTGTTTTACATCAATGTGTTATTTGATACGTTTGCCTCCCTTTATACGTCGAACAATCTAAAACTTTCTTCTTTCACTGTTGTTCATGATATTCCATTTGATAATTATAAAATAAAATAGGCAAAAAGTGTTGACTTCTTTTCAGAGCTTGCCTCTATAGTTGTTCGATCTTTTTATGGGATGATTTAAAGGTGGGAAGAGCGATACATGACTTGTTTTATTTAGCATTTTAAAGTTTAAACATCAAGAAACATTGCAGAGTAAGATTAATTATCATGGTTCTTCAAACAAACCATTACGCATAATGAGTCTGATTTAAATATTACTGCAACAAAATTTATGTGCAACCAAAGAACTGTTTATGTCCATTTCATTTATTTTAAATGATAAGATCTAAAAGTCCAAGAAAGACATTGGGAAAAAAAACACATTTCATGTTCAACCCAGGGTGTTTCGAAAGGTTTCAGTTTTAAAACATAAAATCGTCCCCTGTTGGACACCATGGGAATAATGAATATTCTTATTGTTTGTTTTTCCCTTTAAAAATGTGTGACTAATCGACATAAAGAAGAATTAACACTATGTTAAGAGGGTATAATTCAGTCTAACCTTACAGTTGATACTAAAAATTGCCTCCCTTTAAACGTTATTGCTGTCAAACATTGTATCTTCAACTTACACATTTTTCTTTCATAATGACACTCTTAAAGAGAAAAATAAATGACAATCCATTTAAAAAACAAGTAATAATTGGTAATTAATTCCAACTTGATATTTAAACAAATGATAAAACCTGTTCAGCGGGCTTCTAGACTTTTGAAAATGTTTTTTATGATCTGCGGATATACATGTACCTCATAACTGCGACCAAAATTGGATCTGGACTCTTCTTCAAATAGAAGAAGTTTTTGTCAGCTTTTAGGTTTCTCGAGCTTTACTGTTTTTCATTGTACTTACATTTTTCCCTTTTTTCTGCCTTTTAAACATCATAATTTGAATTTTTTGCAGTAAATGCATTTCAATACTTGCCCATGAACAGACTGGGTCAAACTGAGCCTGCAATATTTTCATATTTATCGTGTTCGTTGGCTTTCAAAAATCCCCTTTCATCTATTTCAATATCACAGTAGTGTTGTTTTTGCCGCGTGGCGGCTGTTAAAAGGATCCCCGTACATTTAATAGGTGTTGTTTTCATTTACGTCCTTTGAACGTCGTCATTCAGAAGAACTTTGTACTATGTTAATATAACTCCTACACTTTCTAGTTTTCAATATTTCGGCCAGATTTAGGATGGGCGCTTTCAATATAAGCCAATATAGATTTGGATATTGTTCGATCATTCCAATGAGATACATGTTTATCTTTCATGTTATAAAATTGTGTTGCTTTGTTTTCGTTGTCTGTGATTTGCAGGATTTATACCCTGTCGAAATTCTATTTTGTTTAGTTCCGCCCATGGTTATTCTCGTTAAGGCAACCCCAGATTTTTCTAAGGGACCATACTCCGCTGAACATGAAATGGTATTAATCTGAAAATACCATATCGAAGGCTCCATGTTCACCTCCATATGCACACCGTCGTTTAAGATGGATCTAAATTGTACTGTTTATTGGTGTAAATATTGAGTTTTGCTCACCCGGGGCTAGACGGCGTGGGCAGTAATATGCATTTCCGTTACTGCCCATGAACAGGCTCAATCAAACCGAGCTGCAATATTTCATATTTGTCGTGTTCGGTGGCTTTCTTTCCATTTCCATTTATTGTGACAAACTGCAGTTACACAGCCGCATTAAAACTCATTGTTCATAACACGATTTTCTGAAATCGGTTACGATCTATCAATGTTGTTTTCACATCATAAAACAAAATTGAATTTAACTTTGAAATTTATATGTTCGTTCTTTTCTAAAATATTTTCTCATTTCAGTTATTATTTTCCACTACTGGTTTTCAACGTTCCTTGTTTTGTTCTATTTAAATATATTTCGTTGTTTGTGCCGTTGTTTGGCTGTAAAATGTCAGAAGACCAAACAAACACAGTTTTTATAATACTTTCCTGCAACCAACCTTTGTTCTTATATACCTAGATAAGTATTTTTGGTTGCATCGTTCTTGCTTTTGTAAACCTTCTACAAGAAGACAAACAACACAAAATGTTTAACGTTTAATTCGTGCAACAACAATGTAAAGAAAAAATATGTCAGAAACATAAATGATTCTATATACCATCCTTTACTTGTGCAGCTTTATACAAATCGTGAGTTACACGTTTAGGAACTACATGTACATCTGACTGATATCTACATAATGCAAAGAAAGTTTGGTAAAAATATAAATGCAATATATAAACACATATATGTGCAACAAACGTGTTATAAATGTGAATTTTACCACTATTTACAAATGTATGTGGTTCTAAAACATGATGCCTATCATCAACATATTTTCAATATACATTAATATGTTGTTCTATAACATGATGCCTATCATCAAAATATTTTTTAATACACATCAATATGTTGTTCTAATACATGATGCCTATCATCAACATATTTTCAATACACATCAATATGTTGTTCTATAACATGATGCCTATCATTAACATATTTTCAATACACATTCAATATGTTGTTCTATAACATGATGCCTATCATCAACATATTTTCAATACACGGTGACTTTTTTAATACGGGTGAAAGTTTGTAAAATGAAAAAGTGTAAATATAAGAATACAAGAATACTAATTAATTTTCGATTATGCTCAGCACTTAAATTACCGATTTGAGTTTTTTAAATGCTTAAATATAATGTTCATGATTCAAAGATTCTTCGAAGCGATGACAAACATTCAGCCGATTAAATGTTTACAAGCACAGATTATAATAGGCCTGTTTTAATTTCAGAATCAAAATTGTTCCAAAACCACCTTTTTTACAAAAACATGAGTAACAGTACATAATAAATGCCATTTATCAGTCATAATGAATTTCATCTGGAATAAGGTCACCCAAGGTAACTGCAAAGAAATGTCATTATACAAAGAGAAATATGCATATCAAGAATCGACAAACGCACAAAATACAGCCTTCCCACGCAGCGCAAAATAAGAGTAGAAAAGAGAGCATGTGTTTATAAGTATGTCAAATTCAAATAAGACATCACAAACAATGAACGAAAATGAAAACGCTTGGGGTTACTACCTTGGAACGGTATTTACCACTGGGGATTAAAACCAGGTTCTATGGTACACCGACTTCACACTTGCCCCCAATAGGTTCTCATATCAACAAACAAGTACAAGTTGCCTTGGCGAAATAACTCCAACCCACGCATCAGCTTAACAATGTTGCATGCAAAAGAACACAAACATATTAAACATAAGAAGCTAATAGCATTGAAAATCCAAAGGGATTAGTACTCAATGATTTTACCGAGACCAGAGCCCCTGGAGTCAAATCAGCAAAGAACAGAAGCCAGGCCATGATACAAGTCACGTTCTGATTAAAGTAACGCCTAGAATTTATCTGGATACAAATTCACAACACTGAGTTAGGCATCGAGTTTGCAATCTCAACAACAGATTGCTAGCAAGTTTTCCAAGTTTTCCCATTCTCAAATCTAACCAATCCCAAGCTTTAAGTCTGTTCTCAATTCTTTAGTTACTTTCTGTTATCCTTCACCACCTTTATCACAGCAATGAAATTCTTTATCCATTACTATTTCACACATTTATGTTTTAAACTAAAATTTAGAAGCAACAAAAAATCGATCTTTAAAGTCTGAAATATGTGCATCAAATAATATTTCCACCAATAGGGTGATATGATGTATGGTCTCATTTGTCTTGTGTTCTTTATGATGTTCTACGCTCAATTAAAAATGCACCAAACTGTGCTTGTTGTGCTCCACTGACGTACCTGAAATATACACACATAATCATGTTGAACCGGGGCAAGCCTTTTTATGTCATTAATCAATTAACCAGCAAGCCTGGCATCCATTTTATAAAATAGGGTACAGTTCATATATAGGATAGAGTTCTTAATAGTTAAACACAATTTCTTTTCAAACAAGCATACAAACAGAAATGTTTAACTAAATTTTTTATCATACTATAAAAACTTCATACAAATGAGCATGCGAGGAGGAATCATTCATTGGGTATTCCCCTAAACTTGTTTTTATTACTAATATATAAATTGTATTCTTATATTTTTATATACTGTTGTTTCCCTATGGATTATCAAGAAAGAAACATCTAATAATTTTTGTGCGGACTTGATAGCCACATTTATTCTACTTTTTTTGATATTTCGTTTTATTTTAAAAATTACCTTCAATGGCGTTCCGAACCACCATTGGTAGATTTTTTTTCCTGTCCAAAATAACTTTCTGTGAACTCAGTCTTCTATGTTAGTGGCAATTTACCTACAGACGCTTAATACTATTTGTTTTATAACTTATACATGTATATCAAAATACCTAAGAGTCGCGGAAATAGATGAAAAATACAAACCGTTCACGATCGTCATATAAATTGTCACCAGGTCTCTGTACATAGATTTTGTCATTCACGTTTAACATATAGATGCCCATGACAGTCATAGTATCGCTTGGAAATGATCTACTGACGCCTGTTATTTGATAGGATTGTATTGGATACTTCCGTCCTCTGTAAATAAAAGTGTGACGATTGTTTTGTCTTTTAATATTATTTTACGACGGATTGGTTGATTTAAATTAATGTGCACACTGACTGTCATGTAACATTTCATAAGATATAAACATCGAAAATACGCATTAAAGATATCAAAATAATCAACAACTTAGCACGTTTATATCTCCACAGGGTCTCAATTTCACCTGACAAAGTTATTAATAACTTATGTTCTTTTGTCCTTGTATAGTTTTGTATACAACTTTGTCTAATAGTTAGCCGGTCGAAGATAATTTACCAAGGCAACTTGTACGTGTTTGTTCAAAAGACCAGCTGAAGTAGCAACAGTTAGGTTGGAGCAGCCTTGAACCTCATAAAACCTCACTGGCGATATACTTTGCAACGGATCGTTCCAAGGCGGTACCCCCTCGTTGTTACTTTTTTTGTAAATTTTTCGGTTGTCCCGGTTAGCTCGCTTTCGCCTTCGGGTTCGCTGTGTCATAGGGGCAATATCATGTGTAATGTTTTTTTATTTATCAAATTATAAACTCATGGTATTTTCCCTTTATTTTTTTCGGTTATGTGTGGAGGCTATGCACCTTTCAAGATTACTTTCAAGATAATTATGAATTATTAGTTATCAAATGATATTGCTCTTATTTGGGAGCGAACACGTACGGCGACAGCGACTAGCTAGGCAATTCCGATTACGCTTTCTATTGAGCTGACAGGGACGACCCTAGAAAAGGTTGATTGAATAAAGTGAAAGTCTACCTGTCGTCTTGTGTGGTCCACGATATGTCCATCATCTCCTCAGAACCTTGAGCAGTTCTCTTCATGAGCGAGATTCCCATCGGGGGATTCACATCGCTAAAGACAAAGTAGACATACGTTTCAGACGTTTCAGAAAATAAACATCATTTCATCCAGGGTTGTACAATCTATTTTGCTTCGTTAAAAAACTTATTCTCGAATATCTAAATACAAGCAAGAAATTGGTAGCCGTTTTTCTCAAATCATATTATGAGTAATCTCAAAGAAATGATTCTAAAAGAACTGTCTTGTTTGCCATACCCATTGAGATGGATTATTCTTTGGCGTTGGTTCACTATTTTAGCACGTGAAAATATCATTGCTCATGTTTTCTTTCCGTTAACCAAAGAGAAGAACATTGAAAAATCATACCTTATATTGCTATGCGGACTATATTTACCTAAATTATACAATGGCAATTTTCTCCAAACTTTGGCCTGTGCAGGGCGGATGTTTTTTGTGGGTATTCCTAATATGCTTACATTACCTTACATGCGCTGTATATTTGTAAGGAAGGAATCATTACCTGTCGCGATTCTCACGGCCGTTTGCCAAAATCTTTGCGAAGATGAAATACATTCCAGGGATTTTAATAGTCACTTTTTCTACATCTCCAGTATTTGCAATTGTCTCTGCACCGAAATGGTCATTAACACCGTCAAACGTTCTGCTCCGTGGATGACTCCAAGAAAACCGTCCTCCTAATGAAAAAGATGAACAGAGAACTTTGAAAGCCACCGAACCCGACAAATATGAAAATATTGCAGGCTCGGTTTGATTGAGCAGTCGGTTTAATATGGGCAGTTATGGGAAGGCATATTACCGAAAGTCAATTTTGGAGTTCAACCACTGCCAAGAGCGAATTCCACGAAATCAACAAGAACAATGAAGTACTCTTTTTTCCACAATTTCATACTTGTTCACTAAGTATACAACTATATCTTACTACGTTTCAAATACATAACACATGAAAATTGAACTTTGAAAGCCAACGAACTCGACAAATATGAAAATATTTCAGACTCGGTTTGATTGATCCAGTTTACGGGCAGTAATGGAAATGCAAATTACTCTCCACCTAGCCCCGGGTTGAGCGCAACACAATATTTACACCAATAAACAGTACAATTTGGATCCATCCATAACGATAGTGTGCATATGGCGGTGAACATGGAACTTTAATGCGGTATATTCAGACTAATACCACTCCATAATCACGGCGTATGGTCCCCGGATAAAAATATGGGTTTGCCCGAGAAAACAATTGGCGGAACTAAACATCAATAGAATTTTGATAAAGCACCAATCCCACGATATAATAGTTTTTTTTTCTTTCTATGAAATAAAGGAAATAATTTTATTGCAACAACATGTATACTATCTACTACTTTTATCACGACCAAACAACACTTGGTCCACTAACAGACTTTAACAAAGGGACATTGGGTTTCCCATGGACATTTATTGTCCCATACAAACAAAACTTGCAGAGCCGACGATTTCGCAAACATACTTTGATACTTTGATCTCAACATGAGATAAATAAACATTTTATAGCTATAAATGATTGAAATCCTTTTTCAAAAGAGATAAGCAAAACTTATTATCTCTTTTGAAACTTAAGAATATATTCGGCGACTTAATTCGAGTTCTTAATACATGTAATATTATTGCCCGTACTGGGGAGCGAACCCGTACGGCGAATAGGAGATTTCAATAAATCGACAGAATCTTTAATGGACAACTTACCCTGTGTTCCTCTTCCGCTACCGTTGAGGTAAAAATGTGGAGTGTCGCTTGAAGCTGTAATATAAATAATAACCTAGTTGGATACAAAAAGGTGATATATGCATACCAGGACACAGCCCCTCTACAGAGCCAAAATGTAGAGGAGAAGGGACAGCATGTTTATACTATGCTTAGTTATAATAGACGCCACAAACAGTTAACAAAAGTGAGAACCCGTCGTCTCTCCGCAAACACTTTTCTGTATGCTGAGTAGTTCAAAATGATCTGACACATCGGAATGGATATTCAATATTATTGTTAAGGAACTCAATAATCATTCAGATATTTTGCAAATCTGCACGCAATCGAAATACACCTGAGATTTGAATTTTGACGTATTACTTACAGGGTTGTGTAATTGTAAAGTAAAGAAAATCTTCAAAAGAAGTTAATTATTTAAATATAAAAACCTGTTCTTGTGTTTCTGTATCCACCAAGATCTTTCTGAAAAAAAGATAAGCACAAAATTAATTGATGAATAATGTATTGGCCAGTCTTGTGGAAAAAAATCCGGAAAACCATGGAAAATAACAAGAAATGTAAACAGTTTAAAAACCATGTAAAGCTGAAAAAAAACTTTTATTAAAAAAGTATTTTCCCTATTGACAATAATTATTAAAAACTTTAAAAACAAAATGATTTTCAGGTTTAAAGATAAATAAATTCAAATAAACTATAAAAAGAATGATGACGATGATGAAGATGATGATGGAGAAGAAGAAGATTATTATTATTATTATTATTATTATTATTATTATTATTATTATTATTATTATTAATGATATTGTTTGTTAAATTGTTTGTTTGTATATGCATTTTGGTATTATTATTATTTTTATTAGTATTAATTGTATTATTTATTTATTTGTCTTATTTGAATAATTTTATGCGCTTTTGTTATTTGTATTAAATCTATTTTTTATTATGCGAATTATAAAGTTGAAATAATAATAAGGACACAAATGTATTTTCAAAACGTTTTAAATAAAGATAACGGTAATAAAATATTAAACTTATTAATTATTAATTAAATATTTCAGATACTTCAACGAATATTTCAGAATAATGTGGAGAAATCAAATAACAAGTCTTAGTCTGAATGTTTACTCTCATCAAAACCTGCTATTCATAACCACCTTAACAGAAACAATTTAAATGCAAATTTAATGCACTTGGGGCAAGTGTGAGGTTAGTGCATCATAGAACCTGGTTTAAACCCCATTGGCAAATTATTTTGCCACTGACCGTTCCAAGGCGGTAATCCAAATGGTTCTCTTTATCGTGAATTGCGTGTACGTGGTGCCTAATTTGAAAATGATTCTCTCTTCTTATAAACTCATGTTCTCTCTTCCTCTCTACGGTTTGGCTGTGTTTGCTCTACGGTTTGGCTGTTTGAGGCTGTTTTTTCTGGTTGTAGCAATTTCTGATTTGCATATTTCATTTTTTAATTGTTGTAATTTTATACAAGTATAAGTGGTAGCTCTTGTTTTAATCATACTGGTAGTTTTGGAGGAGATAACGCATGATAAGAGTAATTTAAACATACCTATAAAATATCAATACCGTAGCCTATAATGTAAATTTACTTTGGCGATGTAAATTTTCTAAATACATTTTTGAGGCTTACTTGCAATAATACTATAATGTTTATATGCCTTTAACAAATTATTGTAAAAATAATAAAAAGGATCGTCACCATCAGCTTAATCAACATCATCATTATTCATCATCATCATCATCATCAACACCACCACCACCAACAACAACAACCACAATTAAATTTAATATAGTTAATATATAATCCAGTTGTTATTATTACAAGTTTAAAAGTATTTTAGAAGAATTTATATCATTGATATTGCAAAAATATATCCGCTATAATTTGTTTGCTTATTTAATTATCAGCCAAATCATTCAGACACGTTTCTTTTTTTATTGTTAGTGTTAGGGTTTAGTTAAATAGAGTTTAGCACATTTCTTTAAGTTTCTCCCGCATTGGTACTTTAGCATACAATTTACCGATTTCAGTTAAAAACTTTGCAAGCATTAAAACAAATAAATACATGTTGAAAATATGGAATGCTTAACTACGTCGTCTACAATTTTTAAAAATGATTTACCTTATCATTTTGCCAACCTCCATTTTGCAATTCAATTATCTTAACATGCAAAAGATCGTCAATTTTTGCACGAATCACTTCCAACTGTTTGTTTTGATTTTGCAGTTGATAATTTAGAGCTTGCAAGTGAGTATACAACCACAGGAGACAACAGTAAGACAGCACCGTAAGAATCAAAAGTCCAGCTATTATTAAACCCTGTTTCTTTCGGCTGCATAACCTTCTTGCACCCGTACGCCTTTGACGCGTTTTAGTGACATATTTTTCGCTACTTTTCACGATGCATTTCTTGTCGATTTCGCGGATTACCGGATGTTTTAGAACTGTTACGCACTCCATTTTTGGAATTCCAAAATATCAAAGAAACAAGCTTGTCTAGATTTTTCTATGCCCAAGTAAGAACTGGGCCGATTGTATCACTATAAACATAGTATTTGGACTACAAACAAAGGCGGGTCAGTAAAGGAAAATATCCAATACAAAATGTAAAGCTCGTTTAATTAGACCACTTCCCTAGAATTCTTTTAATAGAATTTCATTGTTTTTTATTTGATACTTCAACCCTATTTAAATTTAAGTAAACTGTCAATTTATCTGTTGCACTGGTTTAATGCATCGTGCGCCAGTTATGATTAAGGATATCTCCTGTTGCGGTTTTATTACTGTCCTATTATGGGCAGACCGGAGCTCTCTTTTCACAATAACAGACGAGACCAAGATAATTATATTTATAAAATGTTTAAAGTTCGTTAATAATTTAAATCATCTTTTAAACTGAATGTAAATGAAAAACTTGTCGCTCGCGATAACGTGAAATTTTATGTTTTTAGGTTGGAAACAACACTTTTCTATCCCTGGTTAAATTATTAAGTGGCCAATATGTTTATCTTTTGCCAAAGGTGGTAAACCTGTTCTGTTCACTCTAGATCAAATGTTATGGCTTTTTAATGTTTTTCGGCTTCTGTTTCTCTTAAAAGGAATGTAGACGCTTCCGAATGAAAGATCAAGTATCCTCCTTAAAATTAGTGTGGATTAAAAAGTAATTATTATATTTTAAACTAAAGGGGTAGATTCACGACAGCTTAAAAGTGATTCTCAAATTATCTAAACTTTCCAAATACACCACTAGTGGCAAATGGTTTTGCAACTGAGCGTTTCAATGCGGTATCTCAAGAGGATCATTTTTATCGTTAAGTGTTTGTGGTGTCCAATTTGAAATTGTTCATTTATTAACCAACGCTCACTTTTCCTCTCTACGTCTGATAGGCATGTGTTACTTTTTACATAATATAAAATGTACTTCTAATTACCTATAATTTTTGCGTTTATTGATAGATAAGAAGTGAAGACAAACTTAATAACCAAAAGTTTGTAATTTTCACATGGGGCAGATGCCCTTACCAAAATACCAAAATAATTTAAAGGACTTTATTAGCATTAAGGATTGCAAAATTTGATTTTTGTCGAGAAATGTGCCCATATTGAAATCCTCCAAACCTGCACTGCAAATGGACAGAATTATGATGTTTGCATATGTTCCTTATTTTTAGCAATTTTAATGGCCCATTTCCAACTGATTTAATAGTGGTCGATATAAAACTATTGGATACATAAAGTGTAACCGTTTGCGTTTTCAAAGGCTAGAATATTTATGATATTAAAATTTTTTAACATTTTCCTATATTTAAGGCCAATCTTTGGCCTTGACGAAATTGCTCTAAAATTAATCAAATATAATTATGTACGCATGACTTTGCGGATTTTATGTTATTCAGGCGCTATCAATATATAACGTCCTTGTAAAATGTAAACATACGATAGAAGTTTTGTAGATTAGGAGAATGATGCAATTAATATCAAATTTATCTACAGTAAATATTGACCTTTGAGTCTATTGTCGAATTGTATTTTCTAGAAAGTCTCTAACTAACCCTATACTCGGCGGCCCAGGAGAGCAAACGAGTATTCAGAGAATTAAAAATAGCCTTCACCTTAACCTTGCCTTTTAAATATAATTGTCATATTTAATTTTCAGAAGGAAGTATATTCATTCTTGAAATTAAATGAAAAGGAAACTCTTGCGCTAATGAACCGCATAGCCACATTATTCCATGCATACTAACGACAGCACAAATACACCATGAACCCAATATATATATATGTATGCGAGTAATGCTGATACTTTGAATGCATATATGTTCAATATGTACATGGACATAACAGTTCGCTTTTTTTCTTAAGCTTTTCTAATTTCTGTTTTTCTGCGAGGACAGCGCCTTACCACCTTATTCTGATCAGTTGCCGACAACAGTCTTCAGTTTAAGATTTAGTCTTGTAATAATTTATATTGGAACAAAAGGAGGAGAATTATCCTAAATGTGACTAAAATGCATGATAAAGATACCAGAAAACTGTTCTAAAACGCTTGTTTTGTTTTATTAGAAACCATCGTCAATAGGAAAAACATAAAACGTAAGTAATCAGCAGCCCCTTTGTTTAAATAATTTCCCTTCAAAGTACCTTATTTTATAATAACAGTCCGTTTCACAACCTCATTTGACATAGGGGAAAACGAAACCAGTAATTGTAAACATTTACCATTCATGACCAATTAGAACTTTGGTGGATTGTAGTATGGAATTGAAACATCGAAAGTAATTGGGAACGAACACTATAAAGACATTCCAAAGATGAACAAAAACGAATTCGCTGTTACACGGATTTATTCTTTTTTACAAAATTAATAATAAACTATTTAGTTAGATTAATACATTTTATTCAGAAAATACATAATAAATATAAATTACAAAACCTATTCTACCGACTCATATTATATAGGAATAAATACGTAGTGTTTTTTAAACATTCGTATTCATACGAGTACAATTATAATACAATTACAATTAAATTACACAATTATAGTTTACATTCTACGCAAACTAAGAGAAACCATGCACAAGACAATGTCATGCCTTAACATGTACATTTCTTGGCGCTTCGATGCAAAATTATATTATTCTTTTTTCAGAGTATAAACTCCTTTTTAATGAAAAATGAATTTCCCTTTGGTTTTTACCAATTCGTTTTCAACCGAAAATAATCAATTCGAACCACGATCAAAATTCCGATTTATTTCTTACCACACCTTCTAAGTAGTATGCTTTCTAGTATTTTTATTCTGAACAATGTTTAAACACTCTAAGGCATTTGCCTGCTAGCTTATTAATGTTTCCACAATTTTTAAAAGTATTTCTTCATAAAAAAAATCCCCATTATATCGAGTATTCCAGTAAACTTATTCAATTTTAAATTTAAATTCGTTAATAACAATGAATATCTATTCCCAACTGATAATCTCTTTTAAATATTTTCAGGATCAGATGCAGATACAACTCAAGTGTGTCTCAGATAGTTCTCTGGATTTCACTTGTTTTATAAAGTTGATAGTGCATGTCGGTCTACAGTTTCTGCAAACTTCCGATTCTTACAAGTCCAAAGACAGCTGTTAAGTCAGAATACAATGCTTTAGAGTTACCATCAATTTCCTCCACGTAAAGGAAATCACCTTTATTGAGATTCACAAGTTTCATTGTCGAACAAGATGTTCCGTTGTAATCCGTTCCACTGTCTGAATAATATGTGCACGACGCTATGGATGACTTGTTCGGCTCTTTCTTCACATAGTATCCTTTTTTGTTTTGTCCAAATAGAGTCATCTGGAATAAGCAGTAATAGTTTGTTTAAGCAACATCTCGGAGATTATTTGCATCAGTATCTTGTATTAAAGAAACGGTCACTTCTCGTGTTCAGTGCAGGCCGAAACAAGTCATGCTTTCAACTTCTTGGAGTGCATTTTCAAGGTATGTTGTAAAATAGGAACATGTCCTATCTGTTTGTTTTCAGTGAAAATATTGTTTTCATGTGAAAACACTACACAGTTCTTAAAATATCAACACATTAGTTCCGAAGTAATATGGTTGAGTAAACCGTCAAAAGCTTTTGAAATATAGTGTCGTAACTATGTCTAACTACCAGGGGATACGTAGTGTCCAATTTTTATCATTCCAAATATTGTTGACTCTTTGTTATAATGTGATTCGCTGTTGTCGCGCATTTCGTTGATGTAAACCAAAGAACCAGTGACCAAGGGTACAACTTTCATCGTGAAACACGTTTCAGTGATATCACTAACTGAAGTGGTTTTGCATGAGTTTATACATTTTGGGGAGTTTAACTGTCCATTTACATTTGAAGGTTCAACTTTAAAAACTTCGAAGCCTTTGCTTCTAGAATGTCCGAGCAAATTCATCTGCAATTAACAAAGTTAAAGAAGGATACTATTTATTCTTTATTGAACAGTTTAAAGTATTAACTTTGTCGAGTCATCGTGAATTTCAGTATTTGATATAAGGCTCAATAAATAATTAACAATACGATAATTAACAATACGGAAACCTTGTCAATGAAACCTTTTAATGAAATACAACTTTTAAACTTGAAAAATGATAATGCCACTTACGGCATCGTTTTTTTTTCAACAAAGAAATGCATGTAGCTATAAAGAAGAAAATGTAATATACAGACCTGTGCGTAAACAAGGTAAAGACCATTCTCTGTAACTTTAATGTGTCCATTTCTGTTGACCGTGGTTGTATCAAACAGTTTGGAACTTTGTTTATCAGTGGCAGATATCCAATCTGGCGTTGCCCATTTTCCTGTTAAATCTAAAATTAAAGCAAAAACAAACGTCGAAAAATTGATATATGCAAATATCAGGAAAAACCACACAAACAAGTCTCTCCACAAAGCTTATATTTCGAAGCAACGTTTTTAGTTGAGCTAAATTCTGTCGAAAAGATATATGTACTATGCAGAAATCTCATTTTCACTGGTGCATTAATTGAGCGAATTCTTGGAGAAAGATGCCAAGGTAGAATTTAGCATTTCGAGTCAAATAAAAGAAATATGCATATAAGGAATCGCCACACTCACAAATCACAGCCTCCCCAAGGAGCGAAAAAGAAGAGAGGAGGAGCGACGGCATGTTTCTTATAAGTATGTCAATTCAAATAAGTAATAAGTAATATTTATGATGCGCTAAAATGTTGATAAAGGATGCAAAGGTTAAAGGCTGCATTTCGAAAACTATCAACGACTAGTCCCAATCAAACTTAGCTTTCGTCATGAAATAGGGCTCCATATGCTGCGATAAGAATGCTTTATTTCCCACTCCTCGTATAAGTGAAAATATTATAGATATAAACAAAATGCAAGTAAATGAAATTTTAAGCCCTTTGGTTATGTAATAAAGTTTCGGAAAGGATAAGTATGAAATTGGATAATTCATGTAAACAACTGGCCATAAGAAGGTGAAAGCCTTTTTGTTTTTGTCTTTTTTATAACCCTTTTGCGGTGTCGGGGTATTTGTCTGTTAACGTTTCACTTTTAAGCGGTGCTTCACTCGTGAGATTAGTGCACCCTATAAAATGGTTTAAGCTTCCAGTGGTGATTTGCAACTTGTAATGTTACTAACCGTTCCAAGGCGGTAGTCATTCCTGCTTACCGATGTCATTTTCGTTAATTGTTTGTTGTGTCTTATTTGAAGATCATACATGATCTATAATCTCATGCTCTCCTTTCCTCTCTGCTTTTAGGCTGTATAGGAAGGCTGTTTTTCTGAGTGTCACTATTCCTGACATGCATGTTTTATATTTATTTAGAAAGTGATTTGTACCTACTGTTTGCCTTTTTATGTCAAATAATGTTTTGTAAAGTTTTAAATATGTATAAATATGGAATCAAGATTTATATTGATAAATAAGATTAGTTTTAATGATAAATATAGATATGACATTTACCTGTTTTGCTGGTTTGGCTCCCGTAACCGCCAGTGCCTTCAATTTGGACCGCTGGGAGACAATTCTAAAAATACACGAACACAATAATATCTACCTTTTTTTATTCCTTTTTACTGTGATGTTGTTCTCTTGCACGATTATGACGGGAATAGTCGGGGGCACTTGTAAGAAACTTGATCCGCAGGTTGATCTAACTTGGTAGGGGTGGCGATTTGGAGAAGCAATATGAACAGTACCCTTGCATCCGGTGGATGGTTCTACTTAAAATACTTTTAATAATTATTTTTACAAATATGTTGGTTTATTTTAGTTCTGAGAGCTAACGAAAGGTAAAACTGATAATTGAAATGCCTGTCAGAGTTAATTTTCATGGTAAAATATGTGGATGACAAAGGAACATATAATAGATTATAGGATCGAGAGCCAATCTGTATGAACAGTTGAATGAAATACTTCTGAACAACTTTATTCAAATAAAAGTGAAGAGAATTAAATTAATTTTATTAGTTCTTACAATAAAAATATATAAATGTAACCCAAAATTAGTTTTGCCCACGGATAAAGAGTATCGAGCAACCGGCTCCTGTATGTTAGGTCTAACGTTTTCGAAGAAGTAATATTACCGAGATATAACTGCGTTATATCGAAAAAAGAACGAATGGTGGGATATTGTCAGGGCACTTATGTCAAATACCTAACCCAAAGCAATTTATCAGGACTGTAATTCCGCATAAACGCATGCATAACCTCACTTATTTTTGTTGAAAATATATTATTTGGGCATTTTCAACTGCTAGCTTCTCTTTGATAGAAAATCCTTGCTTTTAAGCGTACGTTTCGACTTTCCTCTTACCGGCTTAGACATTAAACTAATTTTCGTTTGCAGAAAATATATTCGGTGATATTTGACCATTTTCATTATTTTTTTTTACGACGGACACTTCATTTCCAGGAAAAGCGTCAACTTTTCCGAATACACATTTTGTGCATAACACGTAAACAACTTTTTTACACTGTTGATGAATGTGAAAGTTTGAAAGGTCAGTATGATTAGTAATTATTGAATTGTTACTTTTTTTTATCTTATTTACCCTTACCAAAATTATTTTGACGTTTTATTATAATATCAAAAAGATTTTTTTATTATTTGAACTTGCTCAAATGATGCTTTAAATATACTCCTTCGTTCTTGTCACATCCCTCGAAATTTATCCCAAAACGAAATAGACATTACACCTTCAAAAGTGAAATAATAAAATAAATTATTTTATGACAGAAAAACATCGATCAGAAAATGGTGTATCTTTGTACATATATAAACAAAGCCTCTTGTCAAAGCTAACGAAAAACATATCTATATATAAATGCCGAACTAAAAAAAACCACAACAACACTGAAATATTTATTTTATTTAATTTTAAGTTTATTGTTCTCTTATTTGGTTTATTTTCTAAATAAACAAGCATGCCGATGATAAGTTACACTATTTCAAAAGCGCTTACTAATTTAACACAGCGAAAATTTTTCGGGAATCCCCCCTCTATTTCCCGTAGATCTAACTTGTACTATAAAAGGACTTTTTTATCAAAGAGAAAATAGGTACGGCTTTTCGAGAATTCTCTACCAGTGTTTTGATAAATTGTGAATTAATAGGATTATTTGAAATTAATAAAAACAACAACACAACAAAATCATGTAAGAAAAGGATACATGTATAAAAGAAAAGTGTTTAGTTTCGAATGATATTCTTTTCTTCGCATGTAAATGTTGTTTATAAGAAACACGTTTTGATCTTCTGAAGAAAAATGTGTGAATGAAAGGGAAAATCTTTAAAGTTTTGAGAATCGTGTGCTTTTGCGCGCCATGTTTGAAAATGGAACATATTTGTGCGCCAAGTTGGAATAAACGAAACAGAATAATTATTGTGTTTACATTACTGGTTTTCAGAGTGTAAATGCTATAAAATGACACGTACATTGATCTTTAGGAATTGTAAGATATAATTGTAGAATAAATATTATTTTAAATCATGCGACATCTTGGTGAACGTGATAGGATTCTTTTAAGAGTGGTTCATGTCAGTTTATAATTTGTCTTGTCATTACAAAAATGTGTAGGCCAGTCTACTTTATACACATGTTTGGGGTTTTATGAACTAATTAGAGCTAATAGGTTATCAAAATATATTTCACAAAAGCAGAATAAATAAGAAAAAACGACCTTAATTCATACGAAGAATATTTAGATTATATTCTGTTATCACAAAGCTAACCGACTATTCGGACACCCGTTTTGCACCAGTAAATATCTTAGACGTCTCAAATGTTGAAAATACATTTATGATTTATGTAAATTTGCAAACAGGAAGATTTAAAGGTGATTTTTCATTGGATGATGTTTTAACCAATATCAGCTTTTGTCTCGTATAAGACTACTGCCCTACATAAGTTATCTATTTCGGGTGGTAGAGTAGTATCCCTGACCTAGTTATAGGTACGAATGTAAACAAGCTATTTATAATACCGCAATTATTATATTTTATAATCCAATGCCATTTTCGATTATTTATACGTCTTAGTGGTTTTCTAAAGATATATTTCTTAAAATCAAGCAATGTTTTGAGATAAGTGACACTAAGTACATATTGGTTAATAATCAACATTCTTTACAATTATTGGAATAAATAAATCAATGTGATTTGACCCAGTACATGAGTTCGTACTGCATATTGACCGTTTTAAAAGTATATTTGACCTTAAATTAAGCTATCCTTTGAGTGCATGAACTTAGTCAAGAGGACCTAACCTGCTAAGGGTACAGGTCGATGGATGACAACTGCAAAATCCAATTATTTGTGTACCTTTGATATTTTTTATTATAGGGACAATTCACTGTCATTGGCGAAACTGTTGTTCAATGATCCCACTCATTTTTTTCTATAATAAATTATTTCGAGAAAGGCATATTAAGCCTAGAGGTAACGTGGATAATTTTAAGGAGCAAAATCATATAAACAATTTGTTTAATTTTATTGTTTTCAACACGTTCACACTACATTAATTTCCTAAGTTCGTCTGATACAGCTGTCGTTAATACTGATGTGCAAGAACCCTCTTTTATTGTATCAAGATGACGTGGAAGCGATATTTTGATTCTACATTTGTGTATGAAGTTAATTATGAAGAGAATTTTTTTCCTGATAAGACAACCAAGCTTTATTTTATCACCATTTTTAAAAAGGTGAAAATATGCATATTAGGAATTATCACATTCAGAGACACAGGCTACCCACACAGCGAGAGCAGAGAGGAAAAGAGAGCATTTAATGTCGAAGCTGCCAATAAGTCAGTATTATGACTTTCCTATGCATCCTATGCAATCTAAGTGTATTTTCTATAATATCATTGCATCATTTCATTTAACGACACAATATTAGCACAAGCAGAAGTTCGATTTCTAGCGCAAAGCGCCAAAATATTTGCAAGCGCAAAGCGCCAATATTCGTCAAGCGCTAAGCGTCATTTTTATCAAGCGCAAAGCAAGATAAAGCAATCAGAGAAATTAACATTAGTTGATTATTGAACCTTCCAAATACCGATAGGTTTAAAATAATTTGCTTTTCCTTAGTCTCCATTTGTAGAAGTTTTTTAAAAATATATATTGTTATCACTGTCGTCTCGATTTCATGACACTTTTTCGCATAACTAATAAATGTTTCTGTGTGTTTAACTACAGGATGAAAAAAGTTAGGTCATTAAAAAAATCAGGTTTGAGCGATGTCAGCATTTCAGTAAGTAGAAATAAATTAGACGTATAAATATATGCTATCATCAATGAAATGTATGCAAGAAATAGTTAGAAATTTGGTTAAGATAGAACAAATTGGGTGAACTGTTTTGGCAGTACCTCAGCAGAGCCCTGTTTCCGCAACAAAACTGTTCAACCTCTGTGACTCATTATTTCCTCTTTACCTCATATTAATGCATGCAAGTTATTTATACATTTACCTTAGCGAAAAATGTACACATATTAAATAACAAACTTTTCGAATTATTTGACTTTGTCCAGCAGCAATTTCATGATTTTAAATGGAGCGCGACACGGGAAAAGGTACCTTCGGACAGTTTACGTCAATCTTTGAAATAGCGTCATAAATTTGAGCAGACGACATTATTTATTATATGCATTTCATTGTCCATTTCATTGTCAAAAATGTGTAACAAAATGATATTTTAGTTATAAAAATTGATTTATAGTTGTAAGTTCTTTTTTAATATAGTAATAACCAAAATATCACTAAAAATGACCGAAGGTACCTTCGTTCCCGAAATGTTCTTTCAAGTAAATTAAATTAATAAAGCACTAAGACAAGCTATATCTTGAAATAAATATCAAACTGGATTGTGCAAGCCACTAGCAAGACAAATTATTGCGTTTGGTTGAAAAGCAGGGTTGAAGGTTATAAAACCAGTCGCCATTTCAGCCAATCAGATACTTGAGATTTGAGACTGGTTTCCATGCTCAGTTTTATAACCTTGGGCACTGGCTTAGTATTGTAGGCTTACCTTACAGCGTTTCCCCTTGCCAGATTTGTTGTTTTTCTTTCCCTTTGCCCCCTCATGTCTAGCTTGTCGTTTTGATCGACTTAAAAGCTGATATTCATCTTTTCTATCATCGTTTCTTGTAACTATTTCAGTGATATCTCCAGTGTTTGTTGTAACCAACTGTAAACAAACTATTACTGTTAAATTGTGGATTATAGTAGCACTTGTAAAAAAAGACGTTTTAAAAACAACTTGAGTCTATGCATACACTACTGATGTACCGGGCAACGGGCGTTCTGTTCTCAAAAATACATCTTGTTCAAGTTCAAACTAGACCAGGGTCCAAAGTTATTAAACATTAACCGAAATCAACGATCAAAAATTCATTCCAAAGCTTCTTAGTTAAAAATACTGTTTACATTGCTTTATATGAATGTTTCAAACGCATAATGATGTTGTACCGAAACAACTAATAAACAACAAAAGTTCCTGCTTTTTAAATTTTGCCTTTGGCGTTGCCTGTGATATGCAGGATTTATATTCAGAAAATGTACTTTTTATTTTGATACTGATTTTGCTTTTTGCATGCGCTATCATACATTTGAGTGTATTATGTGGCTATAAATTTGCTTTATGCTATTTGATGCCAATAAAGTTATGTTATGTTATGTTATATTCTAAGATCCCTCTCAAAATTCTATTCTGTTTAGTTCCGCCCATTGTTTTCTCATTTAGGGCAAACCCATTCTTTTATCTGGGGACCATGCGCCGCTGAACATGGAATGGTATTCATCTGAAAATACCGCATTGAAGGTTCCATGTTCCCCGCCATATGCATACCATCGTTTGGGATGGATCAAAATTGTACTGTTGATTCGTGTTAATATTGAGTTGCGCTCAACCCGGGGCTAGGCAGTAAAAAGCATATCCATTACTGCCCATGAACAGGCTCAATCAAACCGAGCCTGCAATATTTTCATATTTGTCGTGGTCGAGGGTCTTCACAGTTCCCTTTTCATTATTTGTATAGAAATAAACAAAACGTTGACTTTTTAGCATGGAGTTCAAAATCAAATTTTATAACTACAGGGCCTGGCATAGCAATAAAACTGAATCTTATAAACGAAGGATTGTTTTGGCCAATACCTTAAAAAAACTAATGCCGTTGTGGATGTTTATTGTGAATGAACATTTTATAAATAAACATACAAAGTACAAGAATTTTGCAAACTAGTTAACTGCTTCAACGATCATGATTAAAAAAGTTCAGTGTATGCCTAACAATGTTTTACAATGAACATATAACATAGTATACTTCGATGATCAGAAACTCTCACATTGTAAACTTTGAAAAAACCCAACACGAAGAAAATCATAATCTTGTTTTGTTTAACTTCCTAAAACCTGTTATATTTGTTCAATTATAAGGTGTTAACACAAAGTTCTTTAATCAGTTTTTAATAAATGTAACATTCATTTGACTTCGGCTTATATAATTTACATGTTGTACCATTATACATTCATATCAATTGCAGTGTTGTTTCACTTTTACGTGTTTTTATTAAGTTTTAATTGTTTTATTTTGTCAGCCTAAGATAATGAAACTGGATTATTATGACGTTTCAAAGAGTGCCACTTACTCAGGTTGTAGCAAAATTACATTATATAAAATACGATGCCAATAAAATGCCATAGTTTTAATGTTATAGACTATTGACCATCACGTAACTGCAAAGTTAATTAACTTAGGGTTTATAAACAAAAAGTTGCACATCTGACATTTCAATGTTATTACTGCCAAGTATTGATCACAAGAAATTAATTATTTTGCCCAAATCTGCCATAAGGATCATTCTACTTTATATAAACAGAGTATCACGTGACTATCTCATTATCTATTATTAGGTATACTTATTCAATGAACAAGTTTATCGACTGTCTACCGATGTTTAAACCCACTTATTCAATGACATTGATCCAGTTTAATATAATAGGTAATATTAGTCCGTGCAAACAAGCTACCGGTACGTTACAAACGTAATTTTTTAAGTCGTGCCTGCTAAGGCAATGTCAACCCAGCAACACAGTTTACTTTGACGGGACCTTGAAATTACAAATCAAATCATTTGACTTTGATTTACACACCCATTTCATTTGTTTATACAACAGGTTCGTCACGTGTACTGGTACAAGTATATAGGACAAGACTCAGGACTTATCAGCAATAGGTTCTGTATGGTAAGTTTTTGACATTTAAAAGATCTGTTGAGCCCGATTAGAGTGGTATAATCTCAATTATTGCAAAGATCCTTTATACAATAATCAACACAAAACAAAACAATCTTTAAATTACAAATGTCAGACCCGAATCATTCTACAGGGTTAGATGCAAGATTTCCAGAAAAGGGGGTTCGTTTTGGGCATTTTTTGTGTCGTTATAGGACAATGTCCATCTAACTGGCCAAAATCCCCATGAAAATTAAATATTACTGTCAAAAGGTGTGATTCCCCAAATGAACGGCCTCTGGTTCCACCCCTGTTCTATAAAACATACCTACCGAATCGGATTTCGGAAAACGTAACGATTCCAACCTTTCTTCGAGACTTTCTACTTTGTTTTCAAGAAGTTCATTTTTGATTTCAATTTGCAAAAGCCTTTCTCGAATGTTAAGTGTTATAATGGCATTTGCAACAATTAAAGACGATAGAAAAACACTTATTACAAGGAAACAACATGTCAATGTCCTGCATTGTACTTTTAATTTTTGAAAGTCTACTGCACAGGACTTGCATAATCGCCTTGTATGTAGACCCGTCTCCGAAGCTACGTCAATTGTAACAGCGTGCATATCATACAACTTACTCGTATCCATTATATTTAATTTCGACAGTGTCAAGCACATTTAACAGCACACGATAATCATTTAAATTTCAATAACCAGATGGATTTCTAAAATGCACTAAAGGAATTAAATTGCATTTTAATAAATTCCACACATGGTGTTAAATCCTGCAGATGTTAACAAATGCATGTTGTCTGCATGCTTGTGAGTGGTTTAGCTGCAGATACGTCGAGGTTTGTTAAAAGTAAATATAGGGGGTATCTCGGAAAATAGATACTAGGAATTCGAGAGTGTGAATTGAATCAATGACCTAAAAATGTACAGCTGACAGCTAGCCTGTGAAAGTTGATAGTAAATAATTACTTAAGAAGTTAACACTGCACTAAGGTCGAGAGGGGTTAAGTCCATATTTAAGAGAACGCCAACATATGTCAGGCATAAATCTTAACAATAATAAGTCTACATTAAACATCTATAAAGCAGGTTAGTAGTTTCGGTATCGGTCCAGTGACAGAAGTGAAACAGTATAAACTGGTTAAACAGTACAAACTAGTTAAGAAGTACAAACTACATAATTTAGTCGTATATTTAAAAACACTCTTAAATACCATTTGATTTTCTTTATTATCTTTATTATGACTCTATTGATTTGAAAAACAAACGCGGACAAAAACTTATTTGGAATTGCTTGTGCATTCATTGGTAAAAATGATCCTGAATTTATAATAAGTTTATTACCTCTACAAATTTCAAAGCCGAGTTTGGCGGAAAGGCTTTTTTAACTCTTGTTTGCTTAAAGTCTCACGAAAACTATGCACTTTGAAAAATGTCCAACATAATATTTAATTTATTTAAACAATTTTATAACAGTTCGTTAAGGTGATTTGCTGTTGTTTTTTTTTAACTTGAACTTTTAAATTCGATTGTGATAATCGAACTTCTATTTGGGATTCACTTATTCAAAAGCAAAAAAAGGCATGCTGAATGCTTTTCACTATATAACATTGTTTTCTCATTAAGTGTAAACCCATTCTTTTATCTGGGGACCATACGCTGCTGAACATGGAATGGTGTTAATCTGAAAATACCTAATTGAAGGTTCCATGCTCACCGCCATACGCATACCATCGTTTGGGAATTTAAAACATTGTACTGTTTACTGGTGTAAATATTAAGTTGCGCTCAATCCGTGACTAAGCGGCAAAGACAGTATTATGTATTTCAATTACTGCCTATGACAAGGTGCAATCAAACAGAACCTGCAATATTTTCATATTTGTCGTGTTCGACGCCTTTCAAAGTTACCTTTTAACAAATTTCATCTTTTATGATATCAAAAAGAATCGAGATTTACCTGTGTCCTGTCCGTCTTGAGCTACTCAGTTTTGTAATCAAAAGTGTCTAGTATCTGAATGAGGTGGAATTATTTCACCAAGTCAACTTGCACTTACTTGACCTCAGAAAGCCTAGTAGAATAATGTGTGAGTCTTGTGCACCTTAAAACGTGATTAATTTTATGTTTGTCAGTGATTAATAGAGTTTCTATAAAGCTGTTTCTTGTATGCTTATGATTTGTATATAAATTTTACATGTATTTTGATTCAGTCTGAGTGAAAAATGTACTGAATGCAGTTTCGTTTATGAAGTTGTTGTTGGATGTCAATAACATCTTTAAAAAATTATTTCTATTGATTTGTACTATTCTTCGAAAAGTAATTCGCCAATTTTGATGATAAAAATGTTTCATGTATTACATATTTGTTTTTATTTGTAAGTTAATAAAGTAATATTTTTACAAATTTGACTTTTTATGTATAATGATTCAACACAAAGTAAAATATACGAGGGTTTACTTTTAATATTGAGGTGAGCCCCTGACACTGCGCATCTAATGGTATTAAAACGTGAATTATCATACACAACCTCGTGTCTAACCTAGTCAAAAGATAACCAGTTTAGCC
This sequence comes from Corbicula japonica, assembly GCA_038501625.1. NCBI lineage: Eukaryota > Metazoa > Mollusca > Bivalvia > Venerida > Cyrenidae > Corbicula > Corbicula japonica. The sequence goes on along the minus strand of JAZAYU010000095.1, from coordinate 930,707 downwards.
AGTCAGTAGATGGTATTAGCTACATACAGCCCAATGACTATCATGTTCCACCGATTTGACAGTAACTACCAACGGCAAAAACTGCCTGGTATCAACATGCATCATAAATATAACAGTACTATAATATCAAATATAACAGTAGATACTAGATTGGTCACACATAGACTTACCACAACCTTTGGTATATGCCGTCGTGCGACTACATGTGTTTCTTAATTGTATCGGTTAATAACTACTTTTGTCCCGAGTCGAAGAAGTAACAACCATTTAAACAGAGTCTAGTGACCTAATGTGTCACAAAAGTCCATAGATATCCTTAGTTTAATACAGTCATGGTTCACGTATAGCCAACTACTACACTTGTCAATGGCAGCTATATGACTCTATTTGTCGCGGAAAGGACATAAAGGACAGCCACTAGCTTTGGTAACGACTTTCTAGTGACTATAAGTGTCACAAAAGATCCTCGAGTTCACACCGTAATCGTCAAATAACCCATTGACTACTACTAATGTCACGAAATGACAGATAAACCAATAACTAACGGTGTCAAATATACCCCTATGACTTTAACACATTGGCTTTTGGTGCCACGGGAAGCCCACTGACATTAATTGTCAGAGATAGCCAAATAATACTAAGTCTGCGTGGAACAGATAGCTCGCTGAGAAGCTGCAGAGTAAAAACTGCAGAATTGTCTACTGTTACAGACAGCTCACTGTTCCCCGCTCTTGAAGACAACCGAAGGACTTGTTGACAAAGTTAACATATAAACAACATATCAATGTACATGTATTATATTTTGATTTCTAGCGAAGCGGATCAATTATTTCAATTACTTCGGGGGCTTTCAAAGTTCTCTCTTCATCTTTTTTAAGAAACGCTTATTTGATAAAATTTTAATTTAAGGTAGATAGGCGAGAGATTGTGCGCGTTGAATCGTTTCAACCCCGAATGATTCAAGGTGGTAACATGCCTTAGCAGAACAAACTGCAGAAAATTGAATTTGTTTTAATCGTCTCATTATTGAGTTCAGTGCCCTTAATTAAATTAAACCCATTGCACTTTTTTCTTTGGGGACATATAAACGATAAGTTCTACACACCTAAACCTTCATCAGTGCTAGAGCTAAAATTATGCTTACAAGAGAAATGAGAGATAAATACGAGTACACAGATGTGCGCATCGGCAAGACAATTTCAAGAGAAGAATTGACGTCTTTCTAACCCAAAATGGACTTCACATTGAACATAAATATTTTTTGGATATACGGACAACATGCTTTATTCAAGTATGGTATGCTATGTATCAAACAAAAACTTTATTTCTGCTAGATTATTACTATGTGAAAATTGTATGCCCTTTTTTGATGATACTAAAACTATTAAATTTCAAAAGTGAAATCAGATATGTTAAATCACACTGTATCTTGTCTTTATTCGCTGCGATTAGTAGGAGCATAGTTATATTTCATAATCTAATTCTGACTTGTAACTCTCATCCATTTGTGTCCCAAAATATCCAGTCTTTGTCTTGAGAAGATTTTTCGCTGATAAAGGAATTGCACTTATCTGAAATTATTGTTACAGGGGGAGAAAGATGAGCAGCCAGATCGGAACTTGAACCAGAGATCCCTCACTTACAGAGGTTGGGGGTGGGGGGTTCTCCCAAAATAGACTACTTTCGAAACGTGACAAACAACCCCTCAAATTAGGAATTATGTCCTGGAATTTCAGAGATAATTGTGTATTTAATAAAAAATTTAAATAATTCGGCTGGTGGCTGAACCTGTTATAGTCATTAAGGTCCTTCGTCACATGGTGAGAAAAATGTGCTAGAAGACCGGGACCCGTGCCCGGGACCGCTTACTTAAAGGGCGGGGGCTCTTCCTACTGAGCTATCCGGACCGCTTAAGCATCATCTCCCTAAATTGTGATTAGTTTTATATCGTGAATATTGCATTGATCTTCTCCATTTTAACGTCGTAATTATGAACATCGTAGCTAAGAAAGATTAGATATTTGTAATATTAATATGTTGCGCTTTTCCCGGGGCTTAAAGGCGTAGGTTGCACATCGCGAATTCCGTACTGTCCATGAACACGATCAGAGCCTGCAATTGTTGATATTTTTTCATGTTAGATTTTTATTACGATCCTTCTCAATTGTTATGCGTTTGATATTGTATGAATTGTAACGTTTTATTCTACTACAGCTTTCAAGGTAGAAACTAGTGACCTATGCTGAGATGAAAACAGATTTTGTTTTGAATAATAAATAAATTCTGTCAAGTGCCTGTTAAGGTTGCATGTTTCTATAAATTCGTTTCGCGTTAGATACGCATATACCCCTTGATTTTTATTTCCACATTCAGACGAATACTTCGCAAGATAATTACGTGATATGTTGCCTTAAATGTTTTGTTGACCTCAGACAATACAAATATTGCTAACTTAAAAAAACATATTACAAGACCAGACGTAAGTACCCTTTCAAGGATACGAAACGCATTTACTTTTTTTTTCAGTTTGCATTCATAGTTGTTTAGCTTAACAGCTTACGTAACAGTCCAGCATTTGTGACAGGTGCTGCAAAACATAAGTGCAGCGCTTGCAGGCGAGCTAGTCTGGGATAAAATTTCTATTTAATTTTATACAGTGCGCTAAAACTTATACCGTTACCATTCAGATTTGGAAAAGACTTTCAACGTAAGGAATAAACCAGTTATAACAGTTTTATAACCGACTGTTTTAAGATGGTTGCCTCATGCGAAATCTTCTTTTGTCGGTTGTTTGTTATTTCTTTTTCTATTAAAGTCATTAAATTTTAAAATCTATGAGCTCTTTTACGTTTTATTCGCTGGTTTAGAAAGCTGTGATTATTTTGTGAATGTAGTTTGTACGTGATATGTTTCTTTTTCACTTATTCTTGTAAAGTAAAAAATGATGTTCATGTAATCAACATTGTTTTAATGTCGTCCAAAGGAAAGCAAATATTTCACTCAACATATAAAAACAACTACTACCTTACTGTTCACCCCAGATAAACATAAATATGTTTAGACTGTGTTTAAATGCAAATGAAAGTAAGATATCACGAACAGACACATACCGAAAAATACGGGTTTATAACATTATTAATTGACAAAGACACCACTTACCATAAACGAAAATTACAATCTGATAGTGTGCCGCCTTGAAACGGTGAGTGGTATAACAACACTTGCCCCTAAAGAGGGGGTCTATTACAAACAACATTTACAAGTGGTCACCTATAAGCTCTACATGCTATGATAATTTTCTGCATTTCATGCACATTTAGATATATTTTGAATTGAAGTAATTTAAAATGGATCTCTTTAAATTTATGCCTTCTATTCAAATAAAGAAATTTGTAAAGAAGTAAACATGATAATCGACAGAAATACAATAAGAAAACTTTCATTTTGATGAAGATTTTTTGTTTCCGTTCTGAAATGTTCAGAAAATGTGCTAAAATTTTATTATAGGTATGACATAATAACGTTACGTCTTAAAACACTTGTAGCGTTATTTTTGTAATTATAATTACTTAATCACCAAAAATATGCATTCAAAGCATAAAATATAAAGGACATATACTATGATAGAAATATGTTTCACTTGTGATTTATTAATATTTTTTCACTCGTGGCAACAAACACGCGTAAAAATGAGCTCGGTCGTCGAAATATAATAGTGAATCCGATGCATTTGTAAACAAATATTCTCTAAACATATAACAATTTATGAAAAGGCATAAGAGTTTGGGTCAAAGCTGTTTAATTTTGGGTCAGCAATGCTACATTATTAACCTAATTTCAATATTGCTCTACAAAAATGACCAGCTTGTCCCTAAACTAGTTTCGACTTACATTTTGAAAAAAATCTTTATAAAATTAAGACAGAAAATATACTTATTAGGTTCAGTTTCCATTAGTACATTCTGTTCATACTATTAAATTCATTATATCCATACTATTATTACTGTTACAGTATTTGTTTACAAAATTATATATGAGATTTATTCAAAATATAATTACATAGTAAAAAATCCCTAATTTATATATGATATTTAAAAAGTTTTCGGTCCTCTCCGTCTTATGAAGATAAATAGAAGTGAAATGGTTAAGAGTAGTCAAACACACATAGTTACTGACGAAAACTAAAAAAGACGTTAAATACTGTGAATTTACTCATTTTCGTTGGGTGCTTATTTCTGTGGATTTCGATACACGAATCTAAAATCGCCACAAAAAATATATTATTAAACATTTTGAAGAAAGTTCAAAACCACGAAATCAAGAACCCTCGAAAATGTCATTTAGTCAGAAAGCACGGAAGATTATGCCCACGAAAGTAAGTGTATATTCAGCTAAAACCAACAACAGATGTGACCGACAACACCGACAACGCGTGGACAAAACCGACAAAACATATTAAACTAGGGCTGAAGGTTATAAAGCTGAGATTGGAAACCAGTCTCAAATCTCAAGCATCTAATTGGCTGAAATGGCGACTTGTCGCCATTTCAGCCAATTAGATGCTTGAGATTTATGAAGGTTTCCTTGCTCAGTTTTATAATCTTGGGCATAGGGTAGAGTTCTGACATGGAACATTCGTGAGATGCTTGAGCACTAAAGAAAAACCTACTGTTCTACCAACCATTATTTCATTTAAATTGATTTAATGACATTACTCATCATTTCCTTAATTTTAACCATTTTATCATATAACTAGTGCATACTGTCCTGGTATTAAATCACTTACATCATTAGTGACGCACATCTTTTATTACGCAAACATTCCAACCCCACTATGACCTGATATTCGCCTAAATATGCATAATATTATTTGACTTTTTTACATTCTCACTAATTGCATGGTGATTTTTGATTAATAAAAGAGTTAAGGGATATCCGACGGGTGTTCAAATTTTAATAAAAATATATGTTTCTTGATGAAGTACAAGTTAAGTTCAAGTAAACAAGGCTAAAATCAAAGTATTGTTCTCTTAGTGCTAAATAAAAGCAGCACGATTCAATAAAACTGATTTCATAGCCTAAAAATATTACACAAATTTAAAACAAAAAACTCGAGTAAAATGCACTCGTTATAGCACATTGTTAATGAAAAAAAGATTTCCAACCTAAAAAAAGAGGGAAATAATGTTGAATTTGATTGTGATACTGAATTTTATCTTTTTAAAAAAATGATGCGTACTGTATGCGAATTATCAAACAAGTACAATGAATTGACTCCTACCTATCCATTATGGATAATGTTGCATGTTACACACGAAACACGTAAGTAGCTAATGGCACAGGTATATACACATTATACAAGGGGAGGTGACCACCTTGGAACGGTTACTGGCTTTACATTATATGCCAATGACACTGGGAAGTTGTTCAACTGCACGCAGCTCCTTACGTTCATACTAAAAATTTAATATTAAAAAAGGTGAAATATGCATATCAGGAATCGCCACATTCAGAAAAAACAGCCTCCCCACACAGTCAAGAAGAAGAGAGAGGGAGAGAGCATGGTTAAATGAGTAAGTGGGGAGGTGGTGTGGAAAGTGAATGTCGAATGAAGTCCCTGAGGTATGAAAAGATAACACTATTTAATGTAAGTACGGGGAGACGTATTACGGCCGCCACACAGCAGATACACAACTACTGTGATTAGAAAAAGGTGAAATATGCATATCAGGAATCGCCATATTAAAAAACAGCCTCTGCTCACAATCAAGAAGAAGAAAGAGGGAGAGAGCATGGTTAAATGAGTGAATGGGGAGGGGGTGTGGAAAGTGAATGTCAAATGCAGTCCCTGAGAGATGAAAAGAAGAGAAAACAGACTCTTAAATGTATAAATTTACCTTCCAAGTTTTGCAAGTTTTATTCCTGATACCCAGATCTAATTCATAAATACAGGTGCAGTTTAAAATCACTATTGCAACAAGGTATTTCACAGCCAGGTTTTATGAAGATTAAATTTATGAACTTAGGAAGATAAAAGGCAATGTTAATTTCTCCCCGTATATTCAAATCCATCTGTAAATTTAAAAAGAAAGTTACCAACATGATATTTTTCAGCGCTCTGCAGGCCTGGTGATTAACCCATCTACAGTTGATCATTATGCTTACCTCTTTGGTTTCACGACGGTGGCAGGGGTTTAAGAGTTTATGATGGTTTATGGGGAAATCTTTTCTTAAAAGAACCTAGCAGCTCGATTTGTTTCTTTTTATCCCTGTCACCGTGTTCTTCCTGATTTTACTCAAGGAGCTCTTGTCTCGGTAAGATCATTGTGTGCCCGCCCCTTGGCTTTGCAATGCTATTAGCATCTTATGTTTTATATGTTTGTGTGCTTTTTCATGCAACATTGTTGAGCCGATGGGTGGGTTGGAGTTATTTCACCAAGAAAACTTGTACTTGTTTTGTGATACTAAAACCTGTCGGGCAGGTGTGAGGTTGGTGCACCCTAGAAACTGGTTTAAACCCCAGTGGCAATTTGTTTTGCCACTGACCGTTCCAAGGCGGTATCCCCTAAGGTTCTCTTTTTCGTTAATTGTTTATGGCGTCCTATTTGAATTGACGTACTTATAACAAACATGCTCTCTCTCTCTCTCTCTCTCTCTCTCTCTCTCTCTCTCTCTCTCTCTCTCTTCCTCTCTTCTTTTTCGCTGCCTGGGGAGGCTTTGTTTTGTGAGTGTGACGATTACTGATATGCATGTATTACTTTTTCCAAATTACTGAAATAAAAGCGCAATAAAACAAACCAAAAACCTTTTAGGTACTACAAAATGTCAACAAATAATAATTAAATATATAGTCCCTCAATTTTTTAACCGTTAATTACCAAAAACTAAGTAAAATGGCATTGTCTATGTATTATTAAAATACTATGCAATGATGCAATGCTGCATAATTATTTAAAGAAAACTAACTCGTTTCCATTTACAGATCTTGCGGAGCTTTTTAAAAAAATAAAACATGTCATCGGTAAATGCGTTGATAAAATACAATATGCAAAATTAGTGCACTAAGGAATGCAAATGGTTTTTTAGTTAGAGCTCTTTGGAATGCTAATGATTTTTATATTGCCGAATGTGCAAAATTAGTTCCCTTTGGAATAAATATGATTTTTTTATTGCCGAATATGCAAAATTACTGCACTTTGGAATGCATGTGATTTTTATATTGGCGATGATGCAAAATTAGAGCACTTTTGAATGCATATGATTTTTTTTTAATTTGCGAATATGCAAATTTAGTGCATTTTGGAATACATACATGTATGATTTTTGATTGCCGAATATGCTTAATTAGTTCACATTGGAATGCATTTGATTTTTATCTAAATTGCAGAATATGCAAAATTTGTTCCCTTTGGAATGCATATGAGTTTTTTTAAATTGCCGAATGAAACTATCAAAACATGGCAGTAATTAATTTCAAGCTCAGTGTCAATTGCGGCGCTTGAAACTGTAACATAAAACAACAGAAAATGGTTGATAAGAGCATATATCAAACACGTTTCTCTTCAATTACGAAAAACTAATTTTTAACAATAAATTGACAACTGCCAAGATTAAGAGGGTTGCAGTTTCTTCAACAAGGCGAAGTATTCTTGTTTCTTCTTACTTTCCGTATAAATTTGGTGAGATTTGTGGTTGAGTAAAAATTGAAATATGCATATCAGGAATCGACACACTCACAAAACACAGCCTCCCCACGCAGCGAAAAAGAAGAAAAGAAGAGAGGGCATGTTTGTTATAAGAATGTCAATTCAAATACTTTATAGCGCTTAATATTGGCGGTGTGAAATTTTGGCGTATTTTGAAGTGTTTTATATTGGCGGTGTCATAAATTGGCGCAAACAAACCAGACAGCCAAAATAAGACCCTTAATGAAAGATCGCAGGTCTAAAATTGGCGTTAACACAGATCGTCAAAATAAAACATTTACATTCAATATCACAGCTACCTAATAAAAATTGTTTGTTTGATTCACGACATATTCTTATTATATTAATTTTGTATCAAACTGAGAAAACTGCGCCATCATATGTGCTAGTGTATCATAGTTGTCTACCTTCCAGATATAAAAATGGCGGAGTTATTAATTGACGGTGATTTATATTGGCGCAACTGACCCTGACCGCCAATGTAGCCAAGATTAATTCCCCGCGAAAATAAGTACTTATACAGTAAGACGCCTCAAACAATTACGAAACAGAGAACCCTTGGGGTTACCTCCTTGGAACGGTCAGTGGCAAAACAAATTACCATTAGGCTTTAAACCAGGGTCTAGGGTGCACAAACCTTACACTTGCCCCAGCAGGTTCTCCTATCAAAAAACAAGTACAAGTTGTCTTGGTGAAAAAACTCCAACCCATCCATCAGCTCAACAATGGAGAAAAACACACAAACATATAAAACATAAGTTTTAAGTGGGTACAAAGAAAGTTATCTTTGTCACTAACAATTCGAAAGCAATATCAAAAAATGTTCTATATTGTTTTTATTTGTAGTATATACTTTATGCATTTCCCTAACTGTTCATGAACAGGCCCAATCAAACCGGGCCTACAATATTTTCATATTTATCGTGTTCATTGCCTTTCAAAGCTCCCTTTTGATCTATTTTTATGCAATTCGATGATATATAAGCATCTCTTCTTAACAGACTGAATGATATCGTCTTTTTTATTTTTTGATTTCTGAATTTGATTTTAGAAGGCATATTTTATCTTCAATAAAAATGTGTTTTATTGTTAAAAGATACTCACATAACGTGTTCATATAAAAAATCCAAACAAGTTTTTTGTTTTAAGTTTGCCCAAAACTGGGCGAAATAATGATTAAGAACTGAATAAGAACTGCGTAGGGCAAGCAGTGAACACTCCGCTTTTGAACGATTCCCTTTTTTCTAAAAATGATATCTTATTTAGCAGAAAACAGAAACTGGATGACGGTATAAAGATTTCTTGGAAAGAATACCTGATCTGTACAGAAGAAGATTTAATGAAATTCTGAAAACTTGTCATGTATAATATCGTTCTTGATCTACCGGTGAGTTGTGTTATTATTAATTATGCGAATATCTTCGATATGTAATGCATCTATTATGGCCTTGATCACGATATGGGTCATTTATGAAAGTGAGACAAATCAGTACGTTAAAACGTTCACTTTTAAAATCAGTTCTTGGAAGCTGTTCGTAAAACTGGATCATCTACTTGTACTTTTAAATTTGAATAAGTTTTTCTTGGAAGACTATTTTTAAATGTAAACTTTAGGCCTGACATACAAAAACGCATTTCGATGTTAGACATGGGGTTATTAAGGGAGTTGTTAAGAAATCGAAGCTGTAAATTTGCAAAAACGAAGGGCACTCTCATCATAATAGTGCTACTGGTGATATAAATATGAATACTGACAAGCTTCGATAATGCAATTTTTTTCAGAAAATGTTGATTTTTTATGAAAAACGGGTGACATAGTTGCTAACCTTTACTTCTGTTTCCCATCGGTGCCTTCCCCGGGAGAAGATACATGCGTTTGTCACATGAATAGGCTAAAAGTGGAGCAATTTTCTGTTATGTATTAGTAAATGAAACAGCAAAAAATTTTGAAATGTGTATGCCAACATGGTTTAATTTTAGAGGGGTACATTGACCTGTGTCGGGTTTTAGGATTGTAGGTCTGGTACGGGGCATGTTTTGACGGCTGTCGCAGACCTTGGTTTGTTGACAACTTTATAAACAGCCATGTGTCAATATTGATAAAAATTAAGAAAAATAAGAGAAAAATATTATTGACTTAACTCAACTATAACTACAGAAATAAAAGAAACATAATTATCGCCACATAAATGAGCAGATGTAGACAACACCTCTGTAGATGAGTTTCTGCAGTTGCAAATATATTATTCATAATATGCATTCTAACGCATTTTAAAACATTATTATTACTTTAATTAATATAATGAATTATATTAAAGAAAACCATACTATTTTAGATTTAACGCTTGTTTTTAATAGAGCTGAAAGAGTGATCCCCCTTCACTTGTGGAACATTGACCAGGGGCAGATACTAGGTTTTGATGACTTAGTAAGGCTAGGAGTGATCTTTCCTTGTTCAAAAATGAAAAATCAGGATGAACAGTGTAATTACGCCTCTGATCATATAATGGTTATATTAAAAATACCGCATTGAATGTTTCATGTTTACAGTTATATGGACACCATCCTTTGAAAAATATCAACATTGGTATTCTTTACTTGTGTTATGCGTCAAACCTGTGCTATGTGGCATGGGTAGTCGTGCATTTCCATTACTTACAATGAATCAAACCGAACCTGCAATATTTTCAAATGTGTTATGTTCGATGGATTTCTAAGCAAGGATTAACATTTCATCTATCCTCTCACAGCCAAGCATGATATCAGAAATAATTATTAGAATATAATTCTAGTTTTGCTTAATTGTCTTACCGTTGGCCATGCACTTTTGGCAAGGATTTTTCAATCGTAAAAGGAAGTCTTTTCTAATTATTGAGCTATAACCTTGGTACGGATTCGTTATCTGCAAGTAAATAATTTTTCCAGAATAAAAAATCTTCTGCATTTGCCACAGGGTGAGAAAGATTGTGCAGCCAGACCGGGACTCGAACCCGGAACCCCATCGCTTACAGGGCGAGTGCTTTCCCGACCGCTAACACATCTTCTCCCCAAACAGTGACTAGATTCGTGTCGCGACATATTTCCCCAACAAATTAGAAATTCGTTTTTGAATTCCAGAGGGTACTTTATATAAACAAATTCAGGCGTCTTAGAATAACCATGCAATGCTGTCATCGTCCTCCGTTGGGCGCCAAATGTCACAGGGTGAGAAAGATAGTGCAGCCAGACCGGGACTCGAACCCGATACCCCTCGCTTTCAGGGCGAGTGCTCTCGCGACCCAGCTATCTGTCCGCATACACATCTTCTCCCCAGATAGTGACTAGATTCTTACCGCGGCACATTTCAACTTTCTATAAAGTATAGCATTCAATAAATCAGAAATCGGTAATTCAAAGTATGTTTTTAAGGTTATTGGTTTATTTATTCATGTTTAGTCATCGAACTTTTCAAAGAGGTAACCTACTCATGTTCAGATTTTGTTTGTGCACATCCACATTAATGCAGAATTGTTCAGCCTAAGGAATTGTATTTGATTTGTTTTAATAATTTAATTTCCTTATTGGACTGGAAGGTTCAGGCATTTATCTGTAGCTTTTCTCAAAATAATCATCTACAAAAATTTGACCATGCCAAAGGTATAAAAACACAATGCACTTAAACGGACTTAGTCATTGTTAAACGACACGCTCTTACTTTTGAATTGATAAAATACCTGTCGTTGTAAGAATCCAGTCACTATTCGTGGAGAGGATGTAAATGCTTCTCGGATTGCCCAGTAACGAGTGTTTTTTGGGGGTTCAAGTTCTTCTAGATCGGATGCAAGTTTTCACTCTGTGGCATTTGGCGCACAATGAGGGACCGTTGAAAAAATCGCTAACAAAATACCTTCAAACATCTTACTAGGAAAACATTTCATTTTGAAAAAAATAAATAAAGCACAGCTTTTTTAGCATTAAATTGTTTGAGCTGCTGAATTGTTAAATATTTTAGAAAATCGTGAAGCTTTAATGACAATTTGAGAGGTCAAGTATGCAGCCCAGTTTCATTAAATTTATGGGACTCTTTCATAAGACAAGTCTCCGCATAAGAGAGAGTATCCGAACGAAGACCAATTAGAAATTTAAAATTAGCCCCACGTTTTAAGGATTATGGTTAAAGCGAGCGTTAGTTCAACTATGATTTTACTCTGAATATCGTTTGTAAGTGAAATATGCATATCAATGTCACATCCAGAAGACTATAAGTATCTTGCATGAGTGTGAGGTGAAGATAGAAAAATCTGTCACCGAGGGGGAACTGTTTTGCGGGAACGAGGCTCTGCCGAGTTCCCGCCAAAACAGTTCACCCGAGGTGACAGATTTTTCTATCTTTACCGAATGTCCCATGCAAGATACTTTTTCTTGCATACCTTTTACTGTCCATAACATTTGTGTATATGTATTCAAACAAAATTTTGTTTCCTTACGCTGAAATATTGACGTTAACGTAAATCATATTTTCTAAATGATGTCACTAACTTGAATAAATTACGTCAGATATTTGATGACGTGACGTCACTCGTGTAGCACGCGAACGTTATCTTTTCCCTAGGGAAAAGATGAGATTTTCTTTCCCCGGTAAAACACGCGGAAATACTTATCCGGTATGCAAGAAACAGCCTTCTCACACAGCCTTAAAGTAGAGAGGAAAAGATCGCTTGGGTTATCACACAGCCTTAAAGTAGAGAGGAAAAGATCGCTTGGGTTATAAAATGATTTACTTTAAAATAGATACTAAACACAATTAACGAAAATGAGAGCCAGTGGGGTCAGTGACAAACAAAAATTTACAACGGGGTGGGGCAGGGTTGCTGGGGGCTTCAGTCAGGTTCAAAGTATGCATCAACCTCAAACTTGCCCAAGCAGATTCTCATATTTCTAACTGATATGTGGTTGACCTGCACTGAATTATTTAATTTAAAAATCATATTCACTTGTTAACAAAGACCACCAATCTTCGAAGTCTACGTCTGGGTTTTCCCTTGAGTGGTCTTTGAAGTAGATTTGTTCGTAAACTGTAAGAGAGTTATCCATTGCTTGCAGAATAACTATTTATCTCACTTTATATCATTTAGCACAAAATGCGTGCTCAACAAGATGTCTTTTTCTGAATGCAATCATTCCAGATAGGCTCATTCCATCTTTTCATTGTAGCTTTATTGAGTATGAGTACTCACCTTTATGCTTGAAAATCTGATGTGCTTCTTTTGTTTTACAAACTTTCTTCATTTCATACGATTTATCTTCAAAATTAAGCGAAATGTGAGGAAGAAGAACAATATTACTACATCTCATTAAGTGAGTTAATAAATGATATATGAAAGAAATAACAAAATAATTCAAATAACAAATGACTTACTTGCTTCAGTAAAAGTTTGCCACTGAATCATATTCTCTCTCTGTAGATCAATCATGCTTGACTAGTACAGCAACAACAACAACAACAACAACAACAACAATACCGACTTCATCTGTAATTTCTAAATGAAAACTTTTTGCGTTTAAAATAATGCTTGTTTTTATTCATGAGAAAAGAATTATGAATTATTATTTGTCTCATCCTTTTTCCAGGAGAAATATTAGGACTATGTGCCGATAGAATACGACACAAACATGCGTTATGCAAAAGAAGGTAACTTATTCAAAATATTACGAAAAGATTGCAAAATGTGAATATGTATTTCTGGAATTTCCACACCCACGAAACAAGTCACCACACGCAACCAAAAAGTAGACTTTATGTTTGCCATCTTCATTCAATTCGCCTTTAAAAAATATGATGCTATTTAATTTTTTAATATGTTTTAAAACATTGATGTCATCACAACGATTGATTGTTTAGTTTAACTCATTCTTACAGTACCAGAATCAGGAGGCTTTTACTCTTTCATTGTATATAAATTAAGCTTTTGCACTACCTACGCTAAACAAATCTTTACCATCTCTGTGTAGCCTCGTTACCAATGTGTATGTCATGTCCTATGTTGCTCTTTGAATATCTACCAACCATCTTAAGTCCAAAGCACTAATTGCGTTGTTGTTTGATTATCAGGCTGAAAGAAATACAAGTATGTAATCAACGTTAATACCCTTTCAGAAGTGAGCGAAAACATAACTTCGCATAGTTGATTTGTTCTTGTGATCAATATGCATGATAAAAGTGAAATAGGCATAACCTGGATAGCCACATTAAGACAAAAACAGCCTCTCACACGTTAAACAGCCTCTCACACGTTAAACAGCCTCTCACACGTTAAACAGCATCTCACACGTTAAACAGCCTCTCACACGTTAAACAGCCTCTCACACGTTAAACAGCCTCTCACACGTTAAAAGAAACAAGGCTGTCGGAACGACAGCAATATCCCCCGCCGCATGCAGGAATGTTGGAAAGGTTATGGATGCTTAATTGCAAATTAACAAATATATTTCCAGCAGTTTGGAAGTTATGGAGCAAATATGAAAGACATGGTTAAATATGAACCTTCAAAGACAACTAGTGACATTGACCTTCAGCCAGCCAGGTTGGAACATGGGCTATGCACATCATCTTGGTGGAATGAACATTTGACTAAAGTTTGATAAAATTCATTGCAGGGGTTCAGAAGATATGAACCGGACACAAAATACATAGTTCAAATCTTCAAACATCACTGGTGACCTTGACCTAGAGCTGGCCAGGTGGGAACATGGGTTCTGCACATCGTCTTCATTGGCTGAGCATTTGACTAAAGTTTCATGAAATTCCTTCTATGGGTTCAGAGGATATGAACCGGACACGAGGTACATGGTTCCAATTTTCAAACACCACTGGTGACCTTGACCTTGAGCCGGCCATGTTGGAAGATTGGTTCTGCACATCGTCTTCATAGGCTGAGCATTTGACTAAAGTTTCATGAAATTCCTTCTTGGGGTTCAGAAGATATGAACCGGACACGAAGTACATGGTTTAAATCTTCAAACACCGCTGGTGACCTTGACCTTGAGCCGGCCATTTTGAAACATGAGTTCTGCACGTCGTCTTGATAGGGAGAACATTTGACTAAAGTTTCATGAAATTCCTTCTAGGGGTTGAAAAGTTATGGACCGGACACGAAATGTGCGCGCACGCAAGGACGGACGGACGGACCGACAGACGGACGAAGGTCATTCCTATATATCCCCAGCCGCTATACGGCGGGTGATAAAAAAAGTAAACCATGCAGACGACTAAAACATGATAGATTTCAAAAAGGCACCATTATCGCTCATCAAAAGAAGAAAACCAAATGGGTTACCACCAAAGCATTTTGACAATCCGGGTTCTAAACGGGTTCTATTGAAAGAGGAATATTATATATAAAAAAGAAACCCAAATAGAATACTGCCTTTGATCATTCAGCTGCATTGTTTTTGCACTTGGAATTTTAGCAAGATTTAAGTAAAAGATGCATATCAGTTACAGACTTATTGATAAAACACAGCTTCCCCTCACAGCAAAAAGTTAATAAAAAGAATGCACGGGGTGTGCAACATGGGCTGAAGGTTATAAACCTGCGATTAGAAACCAGTCTCAAATCTCAAGCATCTGATTGGCTGAAATGGCGACCAGTCGCCATTTCAGCCAATCAGATGCTTGAGATTTGAGACTGGTTTCCATGCTCAGCTTTATAACCTTGGGCAATGATCAATTTCAAAAACACACCATAAACAATTATCAAAAATCCATGAATCCATATTGGGGTACCAAATTGGAACTTCAAGTGGCAAAGAATATTGCTACTGGGGGTTAAAAGCAGGTTTAAGATGAATAAAAAAACGTAACCATGCTCTGAGGAAGAACAGTAAGTATATGTTCTCTGTTTCTTTCAATAATAATAATAATAATAATAATAATAATAATAATAATAATTATTATTATTATTATTATTATTATTATTATTATTACATATATTATCAATGTTACTAGTAGTAGTAGTAGTAGTAGTAGTAGTAGTAGTAGTAGTAGTAGTAGTAGTAGTCCCATTAAATGTTAACATGCAAATAATTATGTCAAACAGTTGTTTTCAATAAAAATGAAACAAATTCATCAGGACTTTTTTCTTTTGTTGGAAGAATGTCAGCTGATAGCTTTAAGCAGGTTATTTAGGAGTTTGATCGCTAATCCTGGTATGCTATTATTAAAAACTTAACCAGTTGTCGGACGAAACTCCAAGTATCCAGGACGGTTGAGGTAGGTGGTTAGAATAGATTGAAAAAAGGAATTTTGAAAGCTATCGAACACGACAAATATGAATATTGCAGGCTCGGTTTGATTAAGCCTGTTCATGTGCAGTAATAGAATATCATGCAAAATTAATTTCTTGGACAAGATACGAAAACTAGACACAATTATGGAGATTCATGCGTCCATATCCCGCAGGTAAAACGTAATGTTCTTCAGACGTAACAAGCAGGTAAAACGTAATGTTCTTCAGACGTAACAAAAATAATTTGTTACATCCAGCAAATAACACATCTGTCTATAAATTATGATTAGTACTAGGTTAGGCATGGGAGAAATATGTCTAAGGATAGAGCTTCTGAATTTTGGATCGAAGTTTTTGAGTTCGAATCCGAACTGAGAAGAGATTCTTCAGTAATTTCCTGAATTTCCTTCGACGTACGACAAAACGTACACGATGCAAACCAAAGAAGCAGTCATCGAGTTAAATTAAGAAAACCTGAGAGGAAATAAAAACATGTCAACAAACGATGAAAAATATATAAATTTATCTACCTTTTTAGCATTGGATTTCGAACACAAGTTTCGCCGAGTTTTTACTCCTCGTGCCATTCCTTCGTCCTCTGGTCTGTAGAATGAGAATGCGTTTCTGTTCTTCGCAACAGTATTTTAAAATTGTTAAAAAAACTGTGATGTTATGTAAAATGTCATATGCTTACGCTCTGTATACACAGCGATCCACTGCCCTATTGCCCTAAATAGCAGATGTCACGGCGGTTTCAAATGTGAATTTTCTGTTGAAAAAAAAACTGCTTTCAAATTGTAAAAATCATAATTGTAAACAATAATGTTAATAAACACAGTTGGTTTCACTCTTTTTACATGACATTTCGGCCATGCGGCCTTTATCAAATCAAACAAATCGCTTTTAAATTAGCTTTTACATTCTGACATATCTAAATTATCCCCGGAAATAAAAATAATGTTAATGATAATTCATTTAGTTTAAACCAACATTTTTTCTACACTAACTTAATAAAAACAGATTATTATTATTGTCTTGAAAATGCAAAAAGTAGCGCTTTTTGTGGTTGCGCATTATTTTGTTTACACGAGATTAAATACTAATTTTTAACGAAGACCTTATGCATGAATGTCTAAGCCGCTGAAAAAAAATCTTGTAATTCTCTTAAACTAGACAAGTAATTATTTTATTTTATTAATTGTATTATTATTCTGTCTCCGCACATCTCGCCTGATGGCTGACTATTTTTGCTATTTTTGCAGCGCTGCTACAATACTATAGAAAAAGGTGTTGGAATTTCTTATTACATACCAACCTTAAACATCCATTTAGAAGCACCAGACATTCTCCGGAACATCGAACTATTTAAGTAATTTTCCTCTTATAAGCGACGCGGAAAATAATGTCCGTCAATTTCCACTTTACAACCAATCAAATTTAAGCGTACACATTTAAACTGAAAGGTATGTAAAGTTTTGGGGAATACCCAGTCTACGACCGAGATATGTTTAGCTGACTGGGTTTTAAATTGCTGAATCAGCGGGAAAATGTTAAAGGGGAACATACAAAGTGTACTTTAAGAACAACATTAAGAGAGTTTAGGTTTTTGAGTTTTTATCCCATCAAATTATTTACCGATGTCTCTGCCTGGTCTATTGTAATGTAATTCAAGCTCTTTGTGAATTGGCCTGACTTACTTGTATTGTTAAGAATGGGTGTAACATTTGAAAAGTAATGTTAATTTATCAATTAGATATTTAATGACTAAGTCTCAATAAACTGTTTGCCCCAAAACATTTAAAAATTGCTACATAAATGTGTAAAAATCTTCAGTGAATCAGTTTCTATTTCCCAATTTGATATATTAATTTCACAAAACAATGTGAATTTGATATTTAATTAAATGATTGAACTATTAATATTAAGACATAGAAGATAATATTTTCATAAAATCAGATTTTTTACTAGACGTGTAGAAAGTAATATATTGATGAATGGTTGGTTTATGTTTCTTTCTTTCTTTGTTCTTTGTTGTACTTCAACATCTTTATTTTAATGTATTAACAGCAAATGTGTGGCTAGGGTTAGGCTATGACGAACTAATAAAGTTTCAAGAAAATTATTTTAACATATTTTAAAATCAATGAAGTTTATTCGTTGTTTGTCACTTTTGAACCGACATAACAAGCATGCCGTTCTTCATGTTCTCACAGTTACTATTATGTCGACTTTGTGATACACTGCATCGAATATTTTGCCATTTGAAAATAATGCAATCTGGAGATTCTAGAAAATTGATTCTGTTTATTGTCACGAATCAAAATTTATAAAAACAATAACACTTCTTTAAATTGGAAAATGTGTCAGCGAGGAATGTAAAAAGTAAGTCTACATAGTAGTTGTTAGCTACTATATTTATCAAATAATTAACTAATTAGAAACTTATAATTTAACCGCGACCAAGTCACGTTGTGCATCGCTTGTGATGGGAATAGACGAAATGGTATATTACAGGTTTAAAGACACGAGTCTAGAAAACTTTCGTGAGGTCGTGCATTTAAACTGCAATGTTTCAAAACGAAAATTTTATTCAGTACTCACAGAACAAATCGCGCGATATAAAGTAAAACAAACAACAAAAATACAAGTTTTTTGTTGTATGTTGGAACTATTTATCGAACAAAAAAGTATGAATATCACATTTTGATAGTTCCATCGAGCTGCAGATTAACGAATGGATGTTCTGTAGACGTCTAAAGAGATGAGAAGCCATGCTTAGACCTTTCACCACAATTACCGATAATAAACAAACACGGAAATAATTCGTTTATCCCCAAGTTTATTTACAGAACAAAACCGTTGATCATTTGTTTGAATTCTAATTCAAACGCATCAACGTATATATCACTGATTTTAACAGATAAAAAATAACACAACAAACAAACAAACAAATATGTACCATGAAAACAAAAACAATGTAACAATATAACTGTCTAACATTTCCAAAAATATAACATACACCGAAACATTACGTATTACTCAGTTTCAAAATGAATACATAATGTTCCAAAACATTAAATAATACAAGTCATTTATGGTGGCTCTTCAACTTTACATTTACATATTTACAATATATATATAAACACACGTCCCTTTTCCTATATGCTTTTTGACTATGTGGGAAGTTATGTTAATTGATTTTTTTCTTTATTTCCATATTCCACATTTGACATTTAAATGAATCTGCCTCACGATTACCCGCTCTGTTTTCTTACAAGGTATGTCACGGATGCTTTATTAGCTTCTTGTGTTTTATATGTTTGTGTGTTCTTGCATGCAACTTTGTCGAGTAAATGGGTAGGTTGGAACATATTCATAATTAACTTGTTCATGATTGTTCATATAAGAACCTGTAGGGCAAGCAGGGCACCCTGGAACCTGGTTAAAACCCCCAGTGTCAAATTGTTTTGCCACAGACCGTACCAAGGTGTTATCCCCTCAGGTTTTATTTATTATAGGAAATGATGGGGACATCTTCCTTTTTCGAAGAGTGTGAGAATGTAACGGGACCAGATTTTTATTATATCTATTTGCAAGCCTCTTTCATTGGTCAAGTCTGTTGATATTGTTGTTACAATTTATAAAACATGGGTATAGTCCGATTTTACGCATTGAGCCGTGAATGTACTTTTGTATTAATAGATTTTTGGAATATTCCACAAAATAGGGAAGTTAGACATTTCCATCATAGCTCGTAATGTAAAAGTTCTACGTCTCTGAATCAAAAGGTTTCATGGCCGTGACAGTAACGCATCTGATTTCTAATAATGTAGCATAAGGGTTATGTGTTCGAATCCCATGAGGGAATTTCTTTTTTATCTGCTTTTTAAATGCCGTTTTTAATACACTCATGTATACACCGACAAAATGTGATTAAACCGTGCAAATTTCGATTAAGCTTTCATCAAACAGGTTGATAAGATCGAAGTTCTCTAAAACAATGTTTTCGGACGATGTCAAAAAATGATGAAAATGGTTTTTCGTTTTTTGTAAATAAAAGAAAGAGAATGTAATGTTCCATTTACTACAATTCTTTACAAAACGTCAGGTTCACAATTAGTCGCCTTATTATTACAATGTTCTAAGTGATATTTTTCGAAAAATGAGATTTTTATACCGTTGTAATCGTGGAAAAAAGACCTATCTGAATATGGTTTCAGAATTGGTTGATTCACTTTAGTTTTTAAAATTCCCAATCACACAATGTTCTATCTTGCGGTTTATTCACACTCGTGTAAGGATTACACTGTTCTAAGTAACTGTAAAAAAGTAAGTTAGAACATTGTAATAATAAGGCGACGAGTTACTTGCGGAGAAAATAATGGTTAGTACTGGTTAGTCCAAGAACACTGGTTAGGTTAAACCGAAAGTAGAGAATTTTTAAAAAGTTAAAGATAAAGACTAAACACAAACTCATGTAATTTATAGACTTCATCAAAACACACACGCTGCTGTTTTTCTGAGCAAATTCGGTGGAATATGAAGGTTTTAGAGAAATCTGAAACTTTGAAGACGATTTTCTCCAAACTGTAAAAAAGTAAGTTAGAACATTGTAATAATAAGGCGACGATATTATTGTCGGCGCCCCTTCGGTGCAGAGGTTTAAGGGGTCGCTGCAAGCTGCTCAACAAAATATATATTGTTAGAAAATTTAATTAGCATGAACAAAATTAAAGGGCGATTGCAAAATTAAAGATATAACAACTATAAAAATAAAATCATATCTAGTGCAATAAATTTAAATGATGAAAAGAAAATGAAAGACAAAAAAATAGTTACTGTTATTGGGTTTGAACTTGCAATGTTTTACATCTTAGCCCGAGATCCTTACCCACTGAGCTATTGCGTCGTGACTAAATATCTTATGCTTTGAACAGGTTTTAATGTCGTGTAAGTTAAGTAACCTAACGGTTACACTGCAAATTGACGCACTTCACCTATTTAGGATTATAACAGTGGACTTGTCCGAAAGGTCACAGCTCACGGGTCAAAATCGAACTATAGTGAGATGTTTTTAGGCTATTCTTGTTTTTGGCGGGAAATAGTCAGCTGATCAGATTAGATGTTTGTTATGTCTTATTTGAAAATGATCATTTTAATAAAACATTGCTAACTTTTCCTTTCTAATTTTTGGCGTTGCGTGGAGAAAGTGTTTTCTGGATGTGCCAATCCTGATATGGATATTTCATTTTTGGTAAGTAAATAACCTAATTATTATGTATTGAGAGATGAGATTAGCGTTGTGTTTTCAAATTAATGGCTCTGCCTTTCCCAAGTCTTTAAAGAAATGTTATAAGCAGGTGTGATTTAAAAATTTTTTACAGTGGGCTTAATGTAAATATACTTAAAGAAATTAGAAACGCAACTTCTTTAAACACAAAATATGTTTCGTTATTAAAGAAGTTGCGTTTTTAATTTCTTTTACTTTATAATATGTATTTGTAGAAATTAGAAAAGCAACTTCTTTAAACGTGAAATGTATTTCTTGTTGAAAGAAGTTGCGTTTCTAATTTCTTTAAGTATAATTAGGTCTCCCTTCTTCTCTATTAGCATCTATCACCCTATCATCATAGCTCCGAAGAAAGTTCCATCGTTGACGCCTACATTTATCTGAATTTCTTGGAAGAAATTATAAATATATAAATAATCTCCTTTCTCCAGATAAAACAATGCGTTTATATTGCACGTATTATTGAGCGTTGTACGTGATGGGTTTATTCCTTCACTTGCACACACAATTTCTTGCACTGTTTTAGTTTCACCCTTTTCGTGTCTTTCCTGGACCAATTTGATTCTTCTCATTTGACGGCAATCAGTGTAAAATACCTATAAAAATAATGTAAACGTTTATTTTTACATTAACATAAACACGTTATTACATTAATTATCGCAATTAATCTAATGTCTTTTTTTAAAATAGTCTTAATAACAATCCTGTACTTAGAGTCAAACTTTCTAAAACAGTTTACAACTATGGCAATGTAAAAGCATCTATAGGCTCGAAAAGAGCGGACCTTGCTCTTTCAAATTAGGATCTGTTTCCTTTATATCGCACAAACAAGAGTTTGTCGGCTTAAAAAAATGTTTGTATGCGTTTCAGTAGTAAAAGGTCTGAAAACTGAAGTATCTGGGTCCGTCGACCAAAACACAAGTATTGTTCATAATGAATAACGACATGTTAGCAAACCATAATGAAAATAGAAAAATAACTAAACGAGGATAAATACACTTTGTCCTAATCGTACCTGAGCGTAGACAAAATATAAGCCCTGTCTCTTGACCTTGAATTTTCTGTCTTCTATTTCGAACGGATTCTGATTCGACTTTACAAAACTTGCTGGTGTGAAGATATCAAGGTATTCTCCTGCAAACGTTAAATTATATCATTAATTTAAAATTTGGACAGAGATGCAATTGAATGGAAGCTGATGTAATACGCAGAGTTCTAATGTTCGCCTCAAACCCATTTGAATAAAAATGTTTGCATTTTATATATGTATCATCTTCATTTTGAATATGATTGTACATGATTCTTTTTCAAATCTTGTACTGACTGCTCACTTGATTAAAACAAGTCTTACTGCCTGTAAAGTTGTTGAAAATGTTAAATCTGCGCAGTTAAATAGGTCACACGCATACACAGCACCCATCTTCAGACAGCTATACAAACCAGTGAAAAGGTAACAGTGAAAGCAAACCAACAAGGCAGGCATAAATATATTGCATTAATTTGCCATTGACTGCTCCAAGGCGGTAACCTCTAGTGTTCTCATTTCGTTCGTGGTTTGCATTTTGAAACGGATCATTTTGCGAACGATTCGCCCTTTCCCTATCTACTTTTCCTCTCTAGATACATTTTTGCGGTTGTGTCTTCTTGATGTGGCCATTCCTGATATGCATATTCCACATTTTGAGAACGCCATGCTTTCTTGACAAGCAAACTGTTTTAATGTTGATTAAAGGAAAATATTAAAATTGCCAGTATTAAGTGACTTTCAACTAATATCAGTGCGGGGAATCACGTGGTTTTGTTTTGATACCATGCACGGATAATGGTCGACCAAAATCGCCAGTGTGTTGATCTTTTTTTAGTTATTGTATAGACCACATCGGTTTATACTTTTCAAGATGTAGCCTATCATACTCGAAATTGAGTTTCTTTTCCATTGAAACCTTACTATTCTTTCAGAGTATTTCTAGTTTACTCATTGAATTTGTGTGTTCGGGATACATCTTTCACGTGCGAACCTATTTATTTTATATAATTGTTTAAAATGATATATTTCATTAGAATTTCGGTACTTATAATAATTAGCGAGTATTCGTTCAAGTGTATTTGATGATGTATTTCTTATCTTTGACATTAAACAACATTAAGGCACATGGTATTAAAACAAAACAACGTGATTTTCCGCAGTGTAATATATAATCAGTTATTTTTACCACCAGGTTTTAGAATACACTGGTATTGAAACACACTATTTTAATATTGTAACATAAATTATAATCTTTTTATATTGTAACATACTTCTTTCGTATTAAAACATACTCTTTTCATATTCTAACATACTCTTTTCAACGTGTCCTTGTGGGCAATTATTCTTGAACTCCTCACTTGAATCCTTCAAGTCGTTTCTCATCACATAGTGTGCCGCCATGCTCTGCAAATTCAAAGAAACAAATTAAGCACTGATTCAATGAAAGTACAAAGTTTGGGAAGACGAACTTTTTAAAAATATTAAATACTTATCTACAAAAATAACTTTACTTATAGGATTAATAATTAGTTGCTGCGAACCGAGCAAAACAATACAATAGGTCCTAAAGTAGCTAATGGAAAACAATCTTTGCGACAAAAATAATGTTTTCGAGATATTAAAAATGAAAAAACAATCTATATGTTGAGTCGTTAAAAATATCACATTAGTGAAAGTTCAATAGCGTTTATAATATTTGCTATTTCAGATAAATATTCGTTTCTGATAAATATCTAGCGTTTGTTTTGATTAAATTTATATATTTACAATTGTGAATTAGTGCGTAATTGAAAACTTGACTAACAGGCAATTAAATTATAACATTAATAATCAGCAAACGGCTATATAAATCTGTAATGTTATATTCGCTAAATGAAAATTGCTTATAGGAAGTAAACATCAAACTCGTCCACATATGCTATGCAACATTTTTACTATAAACTTACGAGTAGTATCACGTGACTGTATACTTATCCATTATCAAGTATACCTTTTTGTTTCTTTTTTCTTTCTTTTCTTTCTTTCCTTTCTTTCCCTTGGCCGCTGCTCTCTTGGCTCTCAAACCAGTCTGGTTGATATGGAATGGTTGCTCAAGTTCATCTTGCAGCCTTAAATCGATCTAAAAATTACAATTATAGAAATGACGCCATTGTTATATAGTTATGCAGACAACATTGTTTATTGAATATATCGCTGGATAAAATTGAAATTGCAGTCAAAATGTCTATCAAAAAAGCTACGACTAATATGCCACTTTCTCATGGCCAGGCTCGTTTGTATTTATTTATTACAATTTCTGCATAACATTAAAAAGCCGCTACATTTTCAATTGTAAATTATTAATATCGCTTTAACTCAGAGATTAAAAGAAGTAGGTGAAATCTGATTACCAATAACAACGTCTTCAAAATAAAAACTGTAAATTTCTGAATGTGACTTTTACTGATATACGTTTTCACATTTACATGTGTACGTATGTAACCTGGTCATTTAATGTACATTTAAAACTATAATTTTTAGATATCTAAAATTATATATCTATATCGCTTTATCTTAGGTAAAGTATAAAAGATGTACATATGTAATACCCTTTCGTGTCTGATGTTCCAGTTATCTTCAACCATATATCCGTCCTTTGTAGATTTTTCTTTAGATAATTCCACCATATTGTGTTTATTAATATATAAAACTATGTATGTGCAATAAACACAACAAAACACTCCGATAATGCATGTCACTAAGCAAAGAACACAAGTCCGTTTAAACCAGGCTGCACATGCACACTTTTGCAGATCCTCACTCCTGCCACAGCGGTCACACATCATTTTTACATCAGTCTGAAATGCAAGTGAACGCCGGTTGACATCTCTTCTTAGAATAAAAAATAAACAGAAAATTTAAATCGATTTAAAGAAGCGATTTCATATTGATATCATGTGACCCACTTTTAAGAGTAAATAGCATGGTATATCTTACTTGAGGTAGAACAGGTATATTGTATTGGCGACGTCTTAAAAGACTTTCTCAAGATGTATTTGGAACAAGAATAAGACATTACAAGATTTTTGGAGCACATGTACAAGATATTGCTTGTTTTCTGTTTGTTAATGTTATGCTTAATACATATAACACCTGTTAGCAAGTATAAACGAGTTTATCGTATCTTTATCATTCTACGTGACAAAAATTAACCTTCCGTGTTGACGAATAAATATGAAAATATATAAATAAAGAAGTATCTGCACTGACGTTTTAGATCAGGAATGGCCACATCCAGCAAACACAGCCTCCCCACACAGCCCAAAATACAGGAAGGAGAAGGTGAAGAGAGCATGGTTTTACAATAATCCTTTTCAAAAAAGACGTCACAAACAATTAACGAAAGTGCGAACCCGAGAGGTTACCGCCTTGGAACGATCAGAGGCAAAACAGTTTAACCCAGTTTATTGGTGCACCAACCGCACACTTGCCCAAACAGGTTCTCATATCAACAAACAAGTACAATATGTCTTGGTGAAATAATCCCAACCCATTGTTGACCTTGTAGAATTAAAATAAATTGATTTTTTTTTCTCATTCCAAACGAAAATATATATCTTCGAAATACTTATATTCTTTATATTGTACGTACCCTTTTTAAGCACCGGACCTTTAAATCTGGTCAAAAAGTAGGACAACGTCGACCGTCCAAGTAGCCCTGCCGCGATAGTTGTTGATTGTCGATGATAAACTTTGTTCTATATTTCATCTTGGTACGGTATCTAAGTTATCATTTTCTTCGTATTTATTGTTGCATTTGCCATGTTTGCTGTGTAAACACTTCAGGGCTGAGTTGTATCTAATTAATTAGATGATGTGATCCATATGTATATGTTTTGTCGATTTTCTTTCGATCATTCTCATTTTCGACAACGAAGTTCCAAAATGTGTAGGACTTATTGCTGTACCAACTTTATAGCACAGACGGTAACCAACAATACTTTCACATATCATAAGCAAAATATCGTTTCATCACACAGACATACTACCACAAGAAAAAAAATAATTCATCAGTTGTTTACATAATTACTTTTTTATTAATAATTTAATTTTATGAACATACATGTTAGCCGCAAACAACATTCACTATTGTGAGGAATTACTTGATAATGATAAATGCCACTGGGCATATGATAGGCTAGAAAACAAAACTTGTCACCAATCATGGACAAAATTTACTTCATTTTACATGTTTTACATAAATTTACTTTTGTTTAGATGTTAGTATGATCATGTAATTCCTCATTATGACATTCCACTGAATGGAATTTATAATGACTTTGCTTGTGAATGATAATGATAGATGAATTGAGATTCAAACAGATTACGTCTATTGCACCCATTCCTTATCACTTGTCTTTTTTGTCTTTCTTGTCTTTTTTGTCTTTCTTGTCTGTTTTGTCTTTCTTGTCTGTTTTGGCCTGTGTTTCAAATGGAATTCCGCTGAGTTGAACAACACCAAAGAAAGTCTTATCGCTGTCGCATTCAATTTCCTGAGTGAATTTGCTTGCTTGGATTTCAATGGTATCTCCTTTTTCTACCTTAAGAAGTCCCTGAACGAAGCAAGTCTGTAGCTGGCCAGTACTGTGGTCAGGATGAACGCCATTATTGCAGGAAAAGGCAGTTACATCTCTGCCTTCACGTTTGTGGACGATAATAATGGATTTCTTGGATTCATTACTTCCTATATATGCCTGAAATACAAAACACTTTAATTTAATAAGAGCACAACAATTATTTAGTCGCATTGTAGGAGGTGTCATAACTGACTCAATACAATCTGACATAGCCATTACTTTGGCAACACTATGTAATACAATACCTGTACACTTTGTTTTATTCAATATTTCTCGTAGGTCATTGATTACCCACCGTTTAGCTTTACAATGCAACTAGATTCTTATGTTTTTTATATTTGTATGCCTTTGCAGGCAATATTGTCGAGCTGATAGATGGTTTGAGCTAATTCGCAAAGACAACCTCTTTTTACATAAACAATTTGTGCAACTGTTATGTTTGGTGAACATTAGAACCTGTTTTACCCCCAGCGCCAAACTTTTATTTTCATTAATTGCTATCTGGATTGAAATTATTCATTTTGTAAATCCGTGCTATCACTTTTCCCCCCTCTGCATTTTTTCCTGCGTGAGGTAAGTATTTCTGATACGCGTTCTTTACTTTTTAAATATTTTACTGTCCTTTAGGTAATGACTAAGTTTAGTACCTGAGCATAGACAAGGACTATTCCTGAAGATTTGACGGTTGCAAAAGAATTATCAAATGCGACAGGAGCCGTTTCATCTACCCACTTCGCTTGGCGAAATAATTTCAAAGGTCCGCCATCTGCAATGTAATAAAATCAAAAACTTTAATATGCAATAAATTATATATTTACTAATTACATATGTCAAAATAAATTAGTTCAATTGCTTAAAGAAAAAACATAATAATACATCACTGGATTCTTCAAAAATATGACATTTCAAATGGAAAACTATTCAATTCTTGAGGGAAACCATTTTAATCTAATTAGGCATATCCACGGATAACTTGATAAGCGAATGAGAAGGATGCCTGGAAAAAGGAAAACTGATAAGCTAAGTAATTTTTTATGAAAAACAAAAAATGATAGAAATTGTGATCGCTCTTTTATGACATTGTGATAAACAGTGGTTTCAGGCTCATAAAGCAACTTGTAATTTTTCTCTTGTTAGACAATAGCCAGGCTTGTGCACCCATGAAACCCATTGACAAATAAAATGTTCTCTTTTTCTCCTCTCTCTCTCTCTCTCTCTCTCTCTCTCTCTTGCACGCGCTCCGGCTTTCAACAAAGAAACATAAACACAATTTATTGTATCAGTCAAAAAATGGGAGAGGAGAAATTAACAGCTCAATTTTTTTTTTTAATAATTAAAGTCCAATTAGTTAAACTGGAAACAAGAAATAAAATTGCGTGCACGTGATAAAAAATAGGGACTTTCGCATGTGCTCACTTAAGAATTAAAAAATATCTTAAAACAACATTTCAAACATGTCAAGAAATGAGAACCTGATGGATTATTGCCATAGAACGGGTTAAAGTTGTGTTCCCGTCCAAAAATTTACTTTATGATTGCACGCTATAGAATCAAGAAACATGTGATAGCAGTGATATATAAGAACATCTACATGTTGTTATAAATAATGTGACACGTATCCTAAAAGTTAATTATTGTCAGTGAACGATGAGACATTAGTAGTAAATGTAGAATAATTAAACAGAATTTACAATAATTTAATATTGTGAAGTCATTTTAATATCAAATTATCATAACCAATAGATAACATGTTTATATGTTGATCTGTAGAAAAAGCAGGTAGTTGCAGGTACAACTGTAAGCAATCTACGTAACACATAAAAATAATCAAAAGTGCTTTCACCAAAGCGAAAACCTTGTATTATGTTTAAAAAAGTTTCAAATGAAAGAAAAGCAACAAAGCAGTTACAACAATACGCTGACAACTTAACATATAAACATAATTACTATTGTCCGTGAAAAATGTCCTGTTTAAACAAAGGGTGCCTTCCATCGTCCCAATATATTTGCAAACCTCTGTAAATAAAGTTTGTGAAGATTTGGTCATAGTAGTTCCGACCTTTTTAGGTGTCTTTACATGAATCACAGCTGATAATATTACTTATGTTTAAATTTTAACGTTTGCATAATTTAGGCCAGACCACATACTTGTTTTTTCGGTGGCATTTAACGTTCCATATAGATCTATTCGTTATCAAGCTTCTGCCAGTCTATTAACCTGTGACGAACATACATAAACAACCAAATGCCATAGTATCATTGTGTTTGGGGTCATATTTCAGAGAAGGGTTAACACCGGAATCTTAATACACTATTGAATAATTTGTTTAAAAAAACCAACTGCGTCTTTTTAAAGACTTATTTCATTTCTGACTGTACGCATTTACGACGGCGACAATATTGTCTAAGAGCTTACCTGTTCCGCGATATGAGTCAAATCTGTCATCTACTAGTGTCTGTATTTCGAGGTCTGACAATGCTTCAAAGTGAGCAGCAGGAAGATTTATCTGAAATTGAAACATTAGATGTTTTGGGTTTGTGCATAGTAAACTTGTTTCGCAACCAACAACCTGGTTTCAACCCCCACTTTAAAATTTATTTTCCATCGACCTATCCACAGTGATGACATCACAGAGTTTTCTTCATACAGTGCATGAACGATTTCAGTCTCTTCTTTTCTGTTTATTGCCTTGTAGCTGGGCTGTTTTTAAATATGTGGATTTTAATGCCTCAGTTCAGAGACTGTAGTTCTGTATTGCCGTAGAGACGTAAACAGTGTGACGCAAATAAAGAGTTAAACAGAAGGTTTGGTTAACATTTAACATACAGGTTGCTAGAAAATATTTATAGGTATATATTTAGGATTCAGAACATTGTTATATCTGTCAAAGGAATACGGGCAGCCCTTTTGCTACTGAGTGAGATATGTATTTGAATTTTCTCGATGAATGAGATTAGTTTTTTATACTTATCTAAAAAGTAGTGAATACATTACCATTTGCTTTTGTCCTCCTGAAGAAAAAAAAAGTTTTTTATTTAATCAATCATCACCGGAAAAACAATGAATAAGCAGAGTATACGGTCATGAAGCTTTGACCCATGCGGAACTGAGTATTAACTTTTAATATTTAACATCAGTATCTGATTTTATATTACGTTTTCGTCACTGTTGTTTTGTTTGAAACATAATATAAATTAACATCATTTATAATGTTGCTCTTTTTTCTAAATTAATCGACATACTTTTATTTTGAATAAAACAATGTCTTTATCGGTGTCACTGTTCACAAATATAAATGCGATATAATTTTTATATTCTTTTAAAAAAAAACCAAACACATCGGTAGAAATTTACCTGAACAACTCTGTCTGCATTTCTTCTTTTCTGTTTTGTTATTCAGTTTCTTACAGAGTTTTATGCATTGCTTATTCTCATTTCCTGCGGCACGCTTTGTTCTCGGATTGTTCTGCAATTATCATTAAAATATATTGTCTTAGGTTTTCATTTTATCCAACTTTTCCTCTTACCGTTCCAAGGTGGTACCTTGCTAAGTAAAGGTATTTCTATTTTACTTCATCCAAATTGTTTTAAAAGTATGAGGGGAAAAATGATTTATATATTTTTCTTGCATTTGAATAATTAAAGCTAGTTGAACGTAATTAATTGCTAAATGCTGTATAATGAGAATAACACCAGTTAAAAAGATGAATAATTATTACAAATTTGAAAACAAGTATGGTATATTTGATTATTCAAAATGCAAGAAAGATCATTTCTTTTAAACACCTCATAATTTTCGAAATAGTATGAGTGATATTTAGAATTACCTTAACTTAATGGAATTTCAACCCCCTTGATATCTTTGTCTATTGTTCGTAATTATGATTTTTTTGCTTTTGACATTTTGTAGGCTTTGCTTTCCTACGAAACTATGCCCGAATGTAATTGGCTATGTAAATAAATACTCTATATCTTACGCCAAAAGTTATTGATACTGATGCATAATCACTTCTACGCTTGCTTTGTGTAAAGTCTATATTAAATAAATAAAAGCGAATTTTATATTTAATTGAAACTTAATTTTACTGTAGGTTCCTTAATTAAAGTTCTTATGAAACACAATTTAAAGACTGTTCACAAAAACACAAATTTAATCCCAACGTTTCAGGGGCTTTTAAATAGATTTACTGATTAATCCTTAATTGTATTTGACTTACCTCATGTTCATTTGAATCCGAACTAACCCCAGATCCCTCGATTAAAGTTTCAGGGCCTCCCTCCTCACTGTTTTCAGAATCTTCATTTCCTATTTCAAGATCTTCAGTTTCGTAATCTTCGTCATCCTCGTAATAGTCCAGATATTCATCATCCTCATACTCTGTATCATATCCTTCATCGTACTCGTCAAAGCTCTCTGTGACATTGCGTTCTTCCACTGCTTGTGTCTGAGCACTAAATATCGACTGCGATCTCGGTCCATCTGCTATCGCGCTCTGTTTCAATTTCTGTATTTCCTTTAAAGTCGCAAAGCAAGAGCCGGCACACACACAAGCGACGATGCATGCAGCGATGCAAACCAGTGTCAAGAACAGGTGAATAATGTACGCTCTTCTTGAACGTTTGTTGCCATCACTAAGATCATATTCATAAACATCGTATGTGGCTTTTTTCAGTAACTGTTCTTTACCCTGCATATCCATGTTTGTATATCAGGTATGAAAATATGAGATAACCTTGTATACTTGATCGTGGTACAGTGTATTTGCAATACTTTGGTGGGGTAAAGCATTGGCAGTGAGTCTTTAAATACGACTTTGCCGGACATTTTAATGCCTCATCGAACATTCCAATATTTTAAACCTGTCCTACAAAACTTCGACCAAAGAGTCTTATTGGTTTAATAAACAATAATGCAGTTTTGCAAAACAATCGTTTGCTAAACTTTTTGAATAAGTTTTAGGGATTTTGAACAAATTGACAGGCGTGAGTAGTAAAGAGTTTCGTATTTTACGGTCGTTTCCACTTACTCAGACCTAATTCTATTGGCCTTGATGTTTCATTTGTTACAGTTAATCATACTAAACTGGGTTACAATTAAGGAAGTTTAACCCGAGTGGCAGTAAGGCATTGCTATTTTATCTTATCAGTAAAAATTACTATTTGATGACTGTCGTTCTTTCAGTATCCGGTATCGCTTTCATAGCAACATCTTGCAACTATTGGGCAGATAGACAACAATTGGCTTCTATTACAATACCTAATTTGATCATTTGTCGGTAATCAGATTTTGATTATTTCCTAATTTCAGTATTTTTATGATTTACGTGGTTGCTTACTACACTTGAAAGCGGAAGGCAGGTTACATTAGACTAACGGTTGAAACATGTGAGACCATGTCAATGCCAGGTTCAAACGGGGTTTTATCATCTATATATGTTTTTTTTTCTCACAAATTTGTATAGGGCCTGTGTTGCC
This sequence comes from Corbicula japonica, assembly GCA_038501625.1. Taxonomy (NCBI): domain Eukaryota; kingdom Metazoa; phylum Mollusca; class Bivalvia; order Venerida; family Cyrenidae; genus Corbicula; species Corbicula japonica. The sequence goes on along the minus strand of JAZAYU010000095.1, from coordinate 898,325 downwards.
AACCGAGAAGATCGAGCCAGTGATCCCCTTGGTTTGTTAATCCTTAGATAACCAAATGTACTTGGGTTGGAATGGGAGAATACTGACACGAAATCCATAGTGATTCATCCCGCTTTTTGTATGGATTACCAGTTACCAATGTCATACAGGTGTCATGGAGTAATAATTACGGTTGTCGGGGTAATCCGATCAACCTTTGGGGGAGGGGGGGGGGTGTCTCGGTTGGCTCTGTAGATAACATAATTGGCATTGTTCATTTGAATCCAAACTATCCCCAGATCCCTCGGTTAACGTTTCAGGGCTGTCGCCGTACGGGTTCGTTCCCCACTAAAGGCAAAATCATATATACGTTCATTAAACCTGTCTTAATAGGAAATTTATCCCCAGTTAGCGTATTGTCAATCTTTCTGATCTTCAGAAAAAAGAAAGAAATTCAAATAAAACTATGCAGGAAACTAAACAACCAATTAAATATTGATGATATTCATCTGACAAGTCAGCATTTTCCGACTTAATAATAGAAACTGTGGGTTTCCTCTTCAAATGTGATACATACACAATTTTGGGTTTCCTTTGGTATTTTTAAATCCAATGAAATACCTAGCTTATAAAAGCCCCAAAAATTTGGATTTGACTCATTACCCGGATCTGGATTGGAAGAGGCGGTTTGAAACAAGTTGGGTATTGTTCTCCGAGTGTGGGTGTTGAAATTTGTGAATCTTTTGTGTGGGTGTCAAAGTATTGTGCATTCATTCCATGGGAATAACTTGAAGTGACTCAAAATTTGCAGTTGTTTGGAATTTGTCGAAGTGAATGGAATTCATGAAATTTGTGTGATTTTATGTGATAGTGTCTTGTCTAATTGGATTAATACAGTGTCGTGGATTTAAAGTGTTTTTTTTACTGGATAACGTTCTTTCATTGGATCTTAAGTGCTGTTAAACAACGACGTGTATGAAAACGAGAATTGTTCATTTTTAACTAAAGCTGACTCGATGCTAGCGAGTTTTAAACATTTGTTCGGGATGGTGCATTAACAATGTATCAGAATCTAATAGATACTGAGAAATTTCACCACTGTGGGTCTTTGGCCCATTTCTAGCTTTAGGTTACTGTCACTGATAGATCATTTAATTACAACACTTAAAAGAACCACCTTAAAATCAATTGAAAGCGAACCCAGGTTGTCTCTGTTTCGAACTTTGACACATGACTTATTTTTCGGAAATTGTACAGGTTTAAATTTTCAGAAAATGGGGTGTACTACTTTTTGGTCATGACACTTACCGGATAAGCTTTATGCAAATTTATCTACTTAAATATATTTACAGAGTTTGCAAAACTTGAATCAATGCCAAATTGACAAGCTCATATCTTTATTTACTATATGACTCATGCGATTTGATTTCGGGATCGTGTAATTTAAAAGCAATAATAGACAAAAGTATATTACGTTAAAATCACCAAGCAGTCACAGACAAGAAAATTAAGATAATACTTACATTATTTTACAAATTTAATATCGTTTTGTTCCATAAATGTGTAATATTTACTGCAATAAAATTAGTTTCGCTTGTATCTGCTTTATGACCAATGGTGTTTCAATTAGAGAGGAATCACGTGACCGCCTTATTATCGATTACATACTATACAATTCAAACGAAACAACACAAAACATTTTAATAGTATTTATTGCAACTGATGTAATCAATATGTACAAGAGATCATCTATTTGCAACTTTTGCATTAACATTGCACTAACAACACTTGCAAATCAAGTAATAATTACAATATAAATTAATAACAGCACTGATTGAATCTACGGGGAGACGTTTAACAGCCGCCACATGACACACACAACGCTGCTGAAAGTTATTACACATACATTAATTAATGGTAACCGAAACAGGTCTTGGTATGATGTTGTTTCGATATATTCTATGATACACACTTGGGTATAATGGCTAGTATAGGTGATATACTGCAATCATATTTTAGGCGCCTCACGTCGGAATGTCTCTTTTAAATGTGTCAATAACACTGAAAACTTAAAAAAACGACGGCAGCGCCTAGCTAACCATACATGAGACAGACACACTTCATACCAAAAACGCTAGTTCCAATAGGCCTTGTGTAGAGTTTCCCAATGATTAACATTCTACAAGGTTTGCAATTAACATATTACCATCAATGGAGGTAATCAAAACTGACACACAAAGACACATGTTTTCTTGAGATGCCTAGTATATGATGAGATCATGGGAATATATGGGTATGCTTTTTTGTACATATATACACTGAATCAGTAGGGATAATTGCGAAGTTTTTGCATTCTCAAACCACCAGTAGCTAAATCGTTTGCAAATGACCGTTCTAAGCCCCTCAGATTTTTAATTTTTGTGATGTATTTGATTATAAACCTATGCTTTCTTTTCCTCTCTCGTTTTTGGCTGTGTGTTTTCTGATATTGGTAGCGTTAATTTTCAAATGAAAATTTAGTACATATTTAGGCTCCCTACATCTTATAAATGTATATACATGCTTTTAAAACACTTTATCTCGTGGGCTGAAAGTGAAAATGTTCTCTCTCCTTCTTTATTCTATGTAACAAAGAACCTTTTCGCGTTAAACACTTGATTCATTTCATTTCTAAACTTACTTATTTTCATTTTTATGGTTATGTTTATCATTGAATATTTTTTGTTCTTAATACACATTCACGAAGTTCTAATCAAGAATGCTCCGAAGTATAACTCGTCATTGTCAGGATTAACACCAACAACATGTCCTTCATCCACTAGGACAACCTCAACGGTTTCTCTCACCTTTACTAGAACCACTCCACCGACAGTACATGGCTTACCAACTCCATAAAGACCTTCAATCTTGGTCCAGTTGCCGCATTCAAAAGTGTTCAAAATTTTGAATCCACTTGGCTCCCGGTGTATCATAGCTATTCCTCTTTCTCTTGATATCATAAACTGTGCCTGGTAGATATCAATAAGAGTGGTATGTTAATATTTTTATTTTTCTTACATGCCTTCAGTACATAACGTCAACTTACTGCAAAACAAGTATAGGTTCCAAAAAAGGAGGTTATAACGTTATTGCAATAAGGTGACGATAAGTACATCACTCAAAATTATGGTTATGTTTAAGGTAGTATGTATGCATGATGCTTAAACATACTAAGTTTAGCAATACCTTACGAGGTTTGTAACAATTTTAGTTTGTAGTGACCGGGACAAGTTAACATATAGTAATATGTGTCACATTTTGCCCAGGCAATCGTTTCATCACATAAGGCAAACAGTGATAACACATTTGCGACCTGACTCATCTCATTGTTTCAGATTTCAAAGTTTCGGGTGTTGTGAACAAAATACCGCCCAAATAGGTAGCGTCTTTAGACAGATCTAAACACGTATTATTGTACAGACTTTGCATTTCAATTGTGTCTCCTTTATGCAAGTATAACACCCCATTGACACTACAAGACTTGTATCTTGAGTTTTCTCCAACTGTTAATCTTTGATCGACGTAATCTACACTCTCCATACATCTGAACACCATAGTCTCTTTTCCTTTACTTTCACTGGCAAGTCCGTGCCTACTCTGGTGAGAGAGACCAATCGCCATCTTTGCCTTGACGTCATAGAACAAAACCTGCAACGTGAAAGTAAAGGAATCGAGACAGTGTTTCAGCCGGAACAGTATATAAAACTAAAAACCTGTCAATTGAAAATAAGTGACATTGAAAGTTAGTATGTTGTGAGTGTCGTACATGTTATATCCTTTCCGCGCCCGACCCTGTTTTCCGGACGTCCGTAACGTATTTAAACGTGACAAAATTTTGACTTCCCAAAACCCGACCCTGTTTTACTGGAGGTCGCTCGAAACGTAATTAAACGTGTGCTTTTTTCACGATTTTAAAAACCATAACGTAAATCTGCGTAAATTTTATTTTAGTGCCCGTTGAAAAGTGTATGTTTGAATAAAGCATATACGCTTTTGTCCGTTACCGGTATTCTACCTTTTAAAGAAATTCGGAATTTTCAACATGGTAAGAAACCCGTGTAAAACACGTTATCTAACGTTACGGTCTTTCTTCTGTAAAAAAGGTGGAAAAAAGCATATCAAGAATAGTGCGTTAAAATCCAGAATTTCGACGCTCTTTTACGTAATTTGTGAAAAATTCGGTTTATCGCAGGAAGACTGTAACGTAAAATTCCATAAATTAATTAATCTAATTAACAGTTATTAATTTTTATGCCATTGCAAAAAAGGTCATTTTTAAGTAATTACTAGGTAGATATAGGATTTTTTAAAATAATGAATAACTGTTTTGGAGCCACTTTTTTTATTTTGACAATGAAAGATGAAGAAACAGCAACACATGTAATTAGATTTTTTTTCTTAAAATTGAACTTTTTAAAATTACTAATTTTCTTATCAGATTATCTAGGTCAAATGTATTCAATTTCTTACTAAATTATATTTGAGAGAAAATATGTGATGCATTCAAATGACTAATGGTTTTAAAATACTGATCGATGATTCCGCGTTCTTTTAAATAGCCACCAAAGTAAGGACTTTTTTAAAAATGAAAAATAAATTGACGGGTTTCCGACGAAAAAACAGGGTCGGGTTTTGAAAAGCGATTTTTTGACACGTTTAAATACGTTTCGGGCGTCTTCCCGTAAAACAGGGCCGGGTTTTGGGAAGTCTAAATTTTGTCACGTTTAAATACGTTATGGTCGTGGAAAGGATATACTTCTATACTTATCTCTTAATTTGAAACATATTGACGATGTGGTGTATTGTTTTCTTATATACATTCCAATTTAGGTCAAGCCCTTATGGGGTACTAAATGTATCGTCAAGTTTCTCAAGGTTGTTTTTTTTGTGTGTGGTGTTTTTTTAAGTTGGTCAAATAATATATAGATTCTAGTTTTGATCTCCTTTTCTATGTTGTGGTGTAAGAGAGGCTGTGTTTTCCTAATGGTGCTTTTTTAATATATGACTTTTTCACTTTTTTGTCTGTTGATATTTGTCTAGGGAAATTTTGGGTGATTATGGCAAGTTAAAGATACAGTAACTCTTGGGCATGATAAAACTCGCTTTTTCCTAAATTGTGGTAAATGCGAAAGAAAAGAAACCGAGAAACTTAACATTCGAGGCCCGGTTAAATGAAATACATTAAATCAGCATCACCATAGTTTGGTCTCAAATTACGATCTTTATACAGCTTTAAAATCTTTGACTTATGTTTTGGCCTCAATTTTTTTCCTGGATTGGCTAAATATTTTAATGCAAATCACGAATTTAAATAAAACGATTGTACATTTTTCTTATAGTAAAATTATCTTTGAGCTGCTAATGCTAACCAAACTAATACAAAAACAAGAAATACTTACATGGGCGTATAAATGATAAAGTCCAGTATGTAACGCTTTAAATTTTCCAGATTTGTTATCATAATCAAACAATTTCATTGATGATTGATCCTTCATCCATGAAGATTCTTGGAAAACTTTGAGAGTTTGAGGTGATGCTAGAATATAATATATTGTAACATAGAGCAACCACGAATAATTTATCATCAATATAGAAAATTGATTTATAAAGACCAAGGTATTGAATTTTGATGTTAAATGTTCTTGATATCTGGTAGATATTTATACACTGGTATAGCTTATACTGCGACCAGGCCAGCCTGCAAATCTATCCAGTCTTATCATGATCAACACTGGTTGCTTTTAGATGTCAATAGGCTATATCTGACCAAAACATTGAAGATCCCAATCAGATTGCACGGGTGTTAAGTCTGAACTTACACTGGTCGCAAATGGGATATAAAGATTTAAATTTTAAAAAAAAACTAAAGGGAAACGTTTTATTTTTATTGACACGTTAACTTTATTAAGTTTAATAACAATATTCACCTGTTGTTATAAATGACCTGTTTCTGTATAAGGTGCCCTGCCAATCGGGCATGTATTTGTGTAATTCTGAAATAGATCATTTCATTTTGGTTTTAAATACATTGCCTTAAATTATTGTAAGTAGTGAACATAAAAATAGATTACCTATTCGATATAAAGTAGATTCAGATCAACCGTGAGCCTTTTCGTATTCTTTGAAGAGAGGGTTCGAAAATAATTTAAATTTTATCTCAAATATGTTTAGTTGTTTTATGGGGGTTCTAGAAACTATCTATCTAATCCACATTTAAGCATTTAAAAAAATATATATTTCTTAGTTATGACTCATAAAAAGTTTACATCGGTATTTTTTGCAAATTTACATGTCTAGACCATTTGAACAAATTTGAACTGGAAAATAATGGTATAATACTTGTGTTTTTTCTGAATGATTTAATATTTAATTTATCTGTAGACATAACTTATAAATTTGTCTATCCGCCAGCTTTCTTTCAAGATTTGATTCACAGTCTCGACTCCACTCGCAATTGAACGAGAAGTTGCGATTTTATATAATTATAACATGTACAATACTATATTTTCTGACTCCAAAGTTTTTCTAATAAAAATATATGTATGAAACTGTTTAAATTCCAGGCACGTTTTATCAGCATTATATTTTCTTACCAATAGTTAATATTTTCTCGGCAACAGTTAACATTTACCATTGTTGTACTTTTCTCATTTTGAGATTGTGGTATCGGCAACTTGAAAAGTTTTGATATTAACTTAAAGGTACCTGGCAAATGTAATATATTGCAGTTGTTTAACACATTGTCGTATTTGGCGATGTTAACATTGTGACTTGTATGGTACTTGGCAACGTTTAACATTTCGTCATTTAAGTACTTAGTCACTAATATTTTGCCATTCTGATACTTTGCAACTTAAACATTTTGCCATTCTGATACTTAGCACCTTAAAAATTTGGCCATTCTGATACTTACCAACTTAAACATTTGGCCACTCTGATACTTAGCAACTTAAACATTTGGCCATTCTGATACTTAGCAACTTAAACATTTGGCCATTGTGATACTTAGCAAATTAAACATTTGGCCATTTTGATACTTAGCAACTTAAACATTTGGCCATTCTGATACTTAGCAAAGTAAACATTTGGCCATTCTGATACTTAGCAACTTAAACATTTGGCCATTCTGATACTTAGCAACTTAAACATTCGGCCATTCCGATACTTAGCAACTTAAACATTTGGCCATTCTGATACTTAGCAACTTAAACATTTGGCAATTCTGATACTTTGAAACTTAAACATTTGGCCATTTTGGTTCAACTTTTTGTCTTTGACATTTTATTTGTTACTAAATTTAGAAAGAGTCTATAATTATTTTTAATATTCTAATAACTAATAAGTGACGTGAACCAAATATTACTTTAAGATAAATAGGAAACTATTGTAGAAATACAGTGAAAATAAAAAGCTACAACCAAATATAAAGTGCATTAGTTTGCCCGATCACAAATGTGCATTTTACAACTCAAGATATTTGTTTTTCGTGAATATACTTCAATTTATCCAATGAAAAGCATCGATATATATTAAGGCTGTTATAAATTAATTAATGATCTTTATTTTTGCAAGTACCTCACCCTAAAATCAATTTTTCCTGACCGGTAAAAACACATAAAATTGTTAATTTGGACAAAATTGCCCATTCACTTGCGCATCGAATTTCGTACTCAAATAAAATTAGATCTAATTGTATTATTGCTATTATATTTTACAATACAATAATATTCAAATGAACATGTCTATTTGAAAAAAATATTTGTGCTCAGCTCAAGAAAATATTAATTCAAATAAAATTTCGTTGAAATGTGTAAAAAATGACACCCCTAAGTTCGTCAAATATCAGAACGAATTGTTTTGTCTAAGACAGTGTATGTAGTGCTAGGAATAACAATTAACAGAAAAAGGGAGGCGAAAGATAACACGAGGAAAGCATCTGTGCAAGGAGGCATGCTTTGCGAACTGTACCTTCTTCCTGTTTATCATTGTCTTCAGATTTTAAATCTGTTGCATGCTTTTCTTTAATCTCAGCGGAAATTTTCTGCTTTCCATCTAGAATTATAGTTGCATGTATTTATTCTAAGAGAAAAATTTGCTTGCAATTTCTAAGTAATACCATACCCGGTTGAAATCCAAAGCGGAAAATGTTTTGAAATATTTTTTCAAGGCGGTAGTCCCGCGGGTTTCTTATTTCTGTTAATTGTAAATGGTGTATTGATTTGTATTAGTGTTATCAATCTTTTGCCTCCCCCGCCCACCCACCATTCCCCCTCGTTCACTCTATTTTTGATTTTATTGATAAACACACGCTCTTTATAACTTGATTATTTTCGATAGTTGATAATCATCAAAAACATCACTGTCTAGGCAAATCAAAGTCATAGAAACAGCAATAGGTGACTTACCGGGTTTTACCTGATCGAAGTTGTGAGAGAGCGGTCCGAAGAGGTGGTTGATGAATGGTTCATCAACATAGGTTGTGTAATGAGCAGCTGCTACGTACTGTAAAATATGTAAACATGTACTTAAGATGGTTGAAAATTTTATAACAAAAGTATAAAATTTTATATGATCGATAAAGTCATGTTGGACAAGTTCTTATTAAATATATCGGAATTTTAAGGGTAATATTAAATACTAACAGCTTTGTAAAATAAAAAAAATGTAAATTCCTAAAAAAACAATAGTATTAATTATATGCATTGTTATTGCTATTTACATTAATTTTTGATTCGGAAAAGTAGTTTTGTCATCATCATCATCATCATCCTCATCATCATCATCATCATCATCATCATCATTATCATCAACAACAACACCATCTAGACATGAAAGTTGGATAATTGCGATACTTACAGCAAACTGTTGTTGTGGTGAAGGCGACCCTGAAAATAAAATATTTATTGTCACACTTTTATGAAATCACGCATGTTCACATTAATTCTATGGTAAAACACTTAAGTTAAAGAATTCACTGATAAATGTTGTAAATTTCATAGATTATATCTATTCATGATACTGCATTTATTTAAAAATGTTGCGGTTTGAGCCTGGTTTATTAAGGGTAATGTTGACGTGTGTCATATGTATTACGGAAATAAATAACATCTTCTCAAATACTGGGTTGGACAAGACCTGCATTATTTTATAATGTCTGAAATCACCGTTTGTACCTGTCGTAGTTGAAGAGGTTGAAGCTTGTGTACTAGAAGTGGCTTCTTTTAACTGTTTTTCAAGCTCAGCAAACTTGGTGTTCACACTGTCCGTGCAACCTAACATGAAAACAGTTCTGTAATGTTTTTGTCAACATTAAAAGAAAATTATTGATAATAATTAACATCATCAACAACAACAATAACATCATCATCATTATCATAAAAATCGTCATTATTATCATCGTCATTTTCTTCTTTCTTATTCTTCTTCGGATTCTTGTTTTTCTTCGTCTTCAGCTTAATCATCATAATCATCATCAACAACAACAAACATCCACATCATCAACAACAACAACAAAATCATCATCAACAACAACAAACATCTACATCATCAACAACAACAACAAAATCATCATCAACAACAACAAACATCTACATCATCAACAACAACAACAAAATCATCATCAACAACAACAAACATCTACATCATCAACAACAACAACAAAATCATCATCAACAACAACAAACATCCACATCATCATCAACAACAACAAAATCATCATCAACAACAACAAACATCCACATCATCAACAACAACAACAAAATCATCATCAACAACAAAACCTCGAAATAATTCAAATGTTCACGAAAATGAATATAAATGTGTAGGTAACCATTCGGAAAGTTTTCTTAAACATTTAAATTGTTATTTGGTTTAGTTAAATGTGGAAAATGTGTATTTCAAACATTGTTCTGCCAAGATAAGGTGCAGGTATAAAATTGTTTTTGAGTATAACATCGTCAGCCCGTTGTAAGCAAAACAAGTTTAACGGTGCTATTTCAGGACCTTGTTTATATAAGAGTTTATTAATTTGGATATAACAGGTGAAAGGGTGCGCGCCTCAAACAGTGTGAACCCCGTGCCCTTAATAGTTTGGTTTTGCCACTGATATCAAGTCGGTATCCAACCTAGGTTCTGGGCGTGGTGATTTCACTTTTATATTGTTGGTTTAGTGCATTTTTTTGCTATTTGTCTTTTATCGGTTATCTTTGTGGTTGGCTTTTAACCTTACATAATGTTGCCTTTCTGCTTCCAAAGTTCCTGTTTCATTTATTTTATTATAAAAATAACCCTTGGATCCTATGAACTTTATTTCTCATGAAAATGGATAGGGTTCACGGTTTTGAATTCAACAAAACACAGTAATTTTGTGCTTAAACTGCTTGAATGTGGTATAGGAGACTACATATCAACCTTAATGTTTGAAAAAGACTAAAGTATGGTATACAGCAACTATTGATTTAAACACTTTTCCGCACAGGATCATTTGACCTTATGTGGAATAAGTGTTTTAGCTAAATCTTATAACATTGAACGACGTCGAATGAAATAGTTCATGAAGTTGTATTTATTTCAAAACCATTTACTTTAAATTTGTCTTGAATTATGAATTTGTTGACAAACATCAGCAGCGTTTTAATTTCCAATTTATGAGACCTTAATTGTTTTATCCCTATTTTTTCCTGTGTCATTGCTTTTAATTTTGCCCAGATTATGTTTATTCAAAATTTACTCAACTCACATTTACACATTTTGTCTACGTCCTTCTTTCCGCATTTTCCTCTACCTTTCCCACCCTTTCTTTTCTTTCCGTTAACTTGCTTCTCTGCATTTCCCTTTTCTTTCTTTCTTCTGTGACGTATCAGGTTACTGTCCTGTTAAAATATAAACATTTTACTGATTATCTAACGGAATTGAAATAAAAGATACTTGTTTGGTTTAGATTTCAAATTGAGATAAACGCGCGGCAGTAGTAAATCATGACAATTAACTGTCAGCTACTTTGTACAATTTATTTATAAGATTTTGTCGACTTATTTAAAATGTCAATCAAGGTACATATTTTGAAATATGATCTCGATATTGTGATCACCCTGAAATTTTTAAACTTATTTTAAGACATTGAGACTTTTAACATCAGTTCAATGATGAAGCAACATGTAAAAGGATCGAGTATTCTTAAACCCCTGGAACGACAAGGTTTTTCCTCCTACTCATTCAAAGTTCAAATTGAATGGCAATAGTTGTATCTGCACTGCTACGTGACTGTTCTAAGTCTTAATAATCTGATCAGTAGTTTCCCTGAAAATTTAAAAAGTTGTTTATGAAAGTTTTTTTTAAATTTCCAACCGCTTAATAGATCTCATGCTGACCCAGTCGTGCAGTAGGTTTAGTTATTTTAGTACTTTTGAATTGCACAGCACTTGTCATCGCTCTTGATCCCATTGTTTCAGCTTTTATTTTCGCCCACATCGATATCAAAATAAATTCAAGGACCCTTAACGACATGCTTTTTTACTGCAGATTCTTCTTCCTGTTTCGGTGTCCTAGTTTTATGTAAATATTGTGACATTGTATACACTCTGATAGTGTCATATTGCTTTAACATGGGGCACGCCACGGGAAAAGCTGTCTTCCGTCATATTATTTGACAATTAATTTGTTGCTATATTTTTAAAGACTTTAGAATTATCTATTGTTTTCCATAACACATTTGAGATTTTGTTACTCATTTTGATCACAAAATGCTTAATAAGTAGTGACGTCTGTTCAACTTAATGACGTTATTTCACAAGTTGACGTCAACTGTCCGAATGTGCTTTTTCCCGTGAAAGGGCCCAAATGTAACCAATGCTCCTGGAGTGACACTGTACCCGTGTTTACGATTTGCGCAGCGTTTGTTCTGAACCCTGTGGTATAAAGAGTCTTTTTCAGTTGTTTTTTTTCCGTTTGAAATGCCTCTTTGAATTCAAGCAGGGATTCACGCGGTTACAAAATCAAACTTAGTAAAAGAACACTGCGAGACACCTAAATTTTTCTCTTTTCTTCCTTTAAAAAGAACAATCACAAAACTTCTTCTACATTTTTTCCACACTGATTTATAGGTTTATTCTCGTCATTTATTTATAAAAAGGGAAGTAATTGTGTATGCGGCTAGTCTTTACCATTTTGTAATTTTAAACATCGTTACAAAACAAATTGGTTAAAGTTAACTGAAAGTTTTAATTAACAGCGATTTTAATTTACTTAGCTGGTGGAAGAAGTAACATTAAAGCCTCGATAAGTCAACGTGTTGAATCAAAATTATTGCTAAAAAATAAATTATGACCAAATCCAGAAAACACAGAGGCTTCAACAATTATGTTTTTTTTTCCATTTTCTGTTCAAATGTAACACAAAAGACTAAATATATCAACGTTTAAAAAATTAAATAGGCATATTAGGAATAGCCCTATTCATAAAAAAACATAGTCCCTACACTGTTAATCAGTAGAAAAGAAAACAATGTTCAATATTATAATATTATCACCACAAACAATTTACAACTAAAAAATCCAGAGGGTCGACCGCATAAAATCGAAATAAGGAAGTTTTGAATGTTTGAAAAATCCGAAAAAATGTTGGATAATGATATGTTACTAAGAATCTACTTAAAATTAGTATTTTTGTTAGCTCGACTATAGGAATATAATGTAACTCAATTTGTCGTTTAAGTTTGCATGCTACCTCGTTATATATTACAAAGTAAAACAGCAACAGGTTTCTAACTAAATAAAAGCTTAAGTACATTTTTTCACAATCATACCGGAACCTGTAAGTTTAGAACCATATTTCTAACTTCCATTGTAGGTGAATTATGGCTCCTTTTCAAATAGTTTTCGTTCCAAGCCATTATTTTCACATTTCTTATAATCTTGCTTTGAAACTTTGTTCACTTTTTTACGTTAATGTCAGGGCAGGTGGATGGATGGAGTTCACTTTCCTGGTTTTTTCCTGAATTGCTCAACTATTATTTGGAAGTGGGTGATGCAATTATTCCAATCAATGTCTAAAATTTGTATTTACTTTTCTTTCTTTTTTCTTTCAGACCTTAAAACAACAAGCAAACAAAACAAAACAAACAAACAAACAAACACAATGTTTAGGATTACCCAAAGTAATTTTTTTACAGTTTTGTTTGTTCCAGCCGCGTCCTCCCCTCTCCCTAAAACCACTTATTTTACTTTTTCATTTCTTTCTTTATAAATATTCTACTTTTTCATTTTTGTCTTTAAATACTCAAACTTATAAGAATATTTGGTGCGGGAAGAGGTGGAAAGAGGATCCATTATCCCCCACTCTTTCACTGTTTTTCATTTGCATTTCTTTAAATTTCTAAATTCACATCAACAGACCGCCCCTTAAGTGTATTTTGTTTTTGTTTGGTGGAATATAAAGGCGGAGTATCTCCCTAATTTTATTTTATACTTTTTGTTTTGTTTTAGTTTTTCTGAGCTCAAACAAAACAAAACAACTTTCAAAATTCAACCCAACAAAAAATGTGTTGGGAAGTGAGGTTTATCCTTTCTTCCAACTCCCCATCCATAATTTTTAATGTGATATCTTTTTTCTTTAAATTGACTACACACAAATCAACAGACATTTTTGCGGTTCAGAGGGGGAGGGAGCGGCCGGATAGTTGGAAATGTTGATATGGGTAATTCTCAACCTCAAACCCTAAAGCTATTTTCCTTTTTTAATGTTTTTGTATCTAAGAGTAGAGGTAACATGTGCTGGTTACCCGCCACCCTCACCCCAATATTGTTTAACTCTTTTTTTTTCTTTCTAAACTTAAAACAACAACTCTTTGGATATGGGAGGGTGGGGTTTTGGTTTACCACTCTCTAACAAAAACCTAATATTTTTTCCTTGTTTCCTTTCTTTCATTTCCAAGTATGTTTATCCATTAAAATATGTTTTAATAACGCAGCTTACTATATTTTTCACTTTTCGACTTGTCAAGCGTGGTAATTTAAATATCTGAGTGCAACTCAATATTTACACGGGTAAACAGTATATTTTTTATCCATCCCAAGCGATGGTAACTTAGTCTTATCTACGACTTACCTCAGAGTCTTCATCGGATTCCTGATCTTCTCCATACAACGGCAAAGCATTGTGATCCATCGGGAAATGGTCAGCAAATGCATCGTCGGCGTCGGCATTCACTGTCTGTGCTCTGACTAATGCAACCAGTTCTTGTCTGAAACCCTGGAATCGCGTGAAGAGGTATAACGAACAACAACATGCAGAAATCGTCAACACACACAGAATGCAGCAAACTGCTGTCAAAACCGCAACTTTCCGTTTAGCAGAACTGAATTCTGTACTTTTTCCACATTGTTTACATCTACACTTCATGCACACGTTTTCAGAATCTTTATCTTCAACTACCTCTGGTATTTGCGTTGTGCCCGACATGTTTTTAATTAATATGTGTGCATTTCGAGTGCACAATTAAACACATGACAATAGCAATCCATGTTAATATTACTGACCTAGTGAAAAATAAATGTTAGCATGTTATCGAATCAGATACATAGTACGTTATTTTTTATCAAGCAAAGGCACATGGGATAAAGTCGATGTTATCAAAAGCTTTGCATTTATCTATTAATATACACATATTGATTTATCTGATTTTTATTCCAAGAAAGAGAATTGTCACCCCCTGATTTATCAGACGAAAATGACCTAGTTCTTTGCAGAGGCATATTTATTCTGTATATCAGCTAGGTTCTTGTTTATATCTTCAATAGTATTGCAACTTTCAGTTTCATAGTCTAGTTTCATGAAAAAGGAAGCTTGATTTAAACTTTAATGACAATTTACGGGTAAACTGGTGCAAAACTGATTAAGAAAATTTAGCTGCTGATCACGACATTGCATTTCAGATATGAAATTGAACGATTTGCACGCATGTCATTTTTCAATAACAAAACAGCAACCTAGGTCATGTTTATGAGAGCGATCATTTGTTCTCGTTGTCAGAAAGAACTTCACTGTATACGTCAATATAAAAATAATATAATTTAACAAATGTAAGGAATAATTTCGCCGCCAACATATCTACCCAAAATGATACCAAATGATTAACCTCGAGATCAAGGAAACAAAAAAATATAAATGTTTATGATTTAGAACACTTTTATGTGTTCAAATGAACGCGGGTTTCAACTCCGATCATTTATAATCATTGATTCTAATCATCTAAAGAATATCAACTTGTATTATAGTTCATTCACGTATGTTTTTGAAAATAATCTAATTAAAATACTGCAATAAAAATTCATTGTAGCCCAAGGATTAGCGCAACTCAATATTTACACAAATATAAGTATCATGCTCAATGACTATCTTGAATGTACGGAGAGACTTTTTACGACCGTCACACGGCAAAAACAACGCTACTGTGGCAATGGAATAGATGAGCTTTGAGAGCCAGCGAACACGACAAATATAAAAATATTGCAGACTCGGTTTAATTGTGCATGATCATAAGCAGTATAATTTGTCGTCGAATGTTTTTAAAGTCATATAAAATCATATGACAGTAATGCCCTATGTACGTACATGTATTTATACATTTTTTTTCAAACGTATATAACCGTTCATTATATCTGTCCCCTCCCTTCAATAGAGCCGGTGCTTGTTGTAGAACCAGTCGGCCGATTGTGGTCTTAGATGCGTTCTTCTTAGTAGCTTACTTAAAGGCTTATGTGATATGTGACAATAATAACCTTAAATGAAGAAATCCGTTCGATTTTATGTTTTTTTTTCATATATATATATATATATCTATAGGAAATTATGTATCGTTAAGATCCGATATTGACTAGTTTTTGATGTCATACAGACGTTGAATGAATAAATTTGATGTTTGATGTTATTTCTGTATTTTGTTTTTCGCGAATTGCATTCACATAAAATTGACAGTGTTAAAACTTGATAATAATTAATTTTCTTTTTAAATAAAAAAACGCTATAAATAAGTATATAACTAATGAATTCCCGCAAAATATTCATTTGTGCGAAATTCAATGATACCATAGAAAATGATGAATAACTAAATTGAAATATTTTGTGTAAAATTTTCCGCCATACGACGTTACGCGCCTTTCACGTTCACGTAACGTCCGTTTATAATTGTTTGTATTACCCTTAAGAAGGCTTGTTAAGGCCGAAACGTTGGTGAAATGCATATAAGTGAATTGTAATCGTGTTGGGTATTGTTTTACTTCATTTTTTGGGACACCTGCAGTTTACCGGTACGTGTAAAATTTGCTGTTGTTGCCCAATAACCCCGCTGGCATTATTAATCATATATTCATCAAACAGTAAGTGCAAAATATAGTGGTTAATGGGGGCTACTACGCGAGCTCTATGTAAACATCCGTACCGGTAAACTGCATTCTAGCCCATTTTTTCATGTTTTTTTCTAGTAATTGTTTTTCTTAGTAAAATAAAATTGGTATTTCCACTGTTTTGAAACTGTGAAATACTATTTTTTAGTTTCACTGCTTTGTCGCACACCTTTTCTTAACTTATATCCTCCCTTTCCATTTTTTAAAATGTTTTTGGTACGAAAACATGATTTAAAAAGAAACTGTGTTTGTTTCAGTGTAATATTGATTTTATTTTACCCGTGAACAAAAAAAAGATATTTTCTCTAGTGGCTACGGAAAAATACCTATTTTTGAGTTTCTGATGCTCACTCGTGAAATACAATCGATATTTCACTAAAATAAACAAATATCCAATAAATATCAAGACGTGTTCGTTACTCTTGATAATAAATGTAGACATATCACCAGAAACAAAGACGAGCAATAAAGCAACTTAGATTAACTGACTGAAAACTTCACATTAACAAGTAAAGGTAAACAAATACAGGTAGAAATGAGTCCAGCCTCCATTGATTCCAACTAGAGTTGTTCGCTCTTACAATAGATCAGAAACTCGTCTTTACGTGACAGTTTTCAAACTATTAGTTCTTTTGGTTTATGCCCCCTTGTTTGGCTACTTTCTTGGTTTAATAATTATAAAAAAAAGTAAAATACGCGCATCAGGAAATGCCACACTCAGAAGACACACACACACACACACACACACACACACGACATAGCTTTCGCGCTTACGACGCGACAATCGCGCCTAGGACAAATTTCTATCGCGTATACAACGCATTTTCATGGCGGATATCCTGACAAAGGAGCGTCACCGCAGTAGTTTTACACTTTTTACTTCTTTAGATGATGATATATTTGCAAGACACTGACCCCAAAGAACCCCCTCACCATTCTATTTCTTGTTTGTATCACTAGAAATTGCGCAAACCGCTCTGATTTTTTGGAGAATCGCCCACAGTTGTGCGAGGTATTTGCAAAATGTGATTGCAAAAAAAAATTATACAGTACAAACAGACATGTGCCCATGATAGAAATTCGTCGAAGGCGCGATACACGCGTCGTAAGCGCGAAAGCTATGTCCAGTGCGCAAACAGCCAAGAAGATGAGAGGAAGAGAGAACATGGTTTTCCAAATAGCTTCCTTGTTTTAGTAAACATAAATACTTAATTTTTTTTTCGTCAATATTCACACAGTTAACACTATTACATGTATCTTCTCTTAATTTTCATACTGTTATCTAATTACGAGGATGGTTATATCACAAGATCCGATATTTGTGTCAATATCCAACGACATATTTTATTTTACTCTCATTTCTCAGCATGAAGCTTGACAAAAGTGTTCGTGTAAATCTTAGGGTTTCTGTCAATTAACTTGAAAGCACCGTAAGCTACTCTTACTTTTAGGGATTTTAGGTATTTAAGGGATTTTGTGTTTTGCGACATTGTGCAGAAGGTGGCTGGTATGCTAATTCACCATGTCAGCATGCATATGCAGAGTAAAAGTGAGGATAGTGCACAGTATGTTAACATCCAAGAGAAAACATGTATTACCAATGACCTTTCTGGACAATGCACAATGGGAATTGTGTTTTATTTTTCAGTTTGTCGTATAATTATGATTTATAGTTGCTGTGTATTCTGGGTGAGGTTTTTTACATGACACGCGTGTATAAGGCTTTCCATTAAGAAAATTGTATTACATAACAAATCAATCTCTATCGTGCACTCCTTGAGAAATACCCTGTTGTAGGTAACGAAGGTTTTAACATATTGTTATATTTTTAAACTTAATCTGGTAGTCAGCGAGGACACTTAATATTAATCTCTTCACGTTTTTTTTGTAAAAACCAACTGTGAATTAAAAAAGAAAGCTTACCAACATGATATTCTATAGCGCTCTGCATGCCTGGTGATTAACCCATCTACAGTTGATCGTTACGCTTACCCATCTGTGCATGACGGTGGCAGGGGTTAAATAGTTTATAAATGTCTATAGGGAAATCTTATAAAAGAATCTAGAATCTTGATCTGTTTATTTTATTTCGGTATCACAAATTAAGGAAAACCTTTTGCAAGTTTTATCGCCGATATCCAGATCTAATTCATAAATACAGGTGCAGTTTAAAATCACTATTGCAACAAGGTATTTCACAGCCAGTTTTTTATGGAGATTTAATTTATAAACTTAAGAAGATAAAAGGCGATGTTAATTTCTCCCGGTTATTCGTAAAAACTATCTGTAAATTTAAAAAGAAAGGTTACCAACATGATGTTTTACTGCGCTCTGCAGGCCTGGTGATTAACCCATCTACAGTTGATCATTATGCTTACCTCTTTGGTTGCACGACGGTGGCAGGGGTTTAAGAGTTTATGAAAGTTTATGGGGAAATATTTTCTAAAAAGAACCTAGAAGCTCGATTTGTTTCTTTTATCCCTGTCATCGTGTTCTTGCTGATTTTACTCCAGGTGCTCTGGTCTCTGTTAGATCATTGAGTACCCGCCCTTTGGCTTTGCAATGCTATTAAATTCTTATGTTTATATGTTTGTATGCTTTTGCATGCAACATTGTTGAGCTGATGGGTGGGTTGAAGTTATTTCACCAAGACAATTTGTACTTGTTTTGTGATACGAGAACCTGTTGGGGCAAGTGTGAGGTTGGTGCACCCTAGAACCTGGTTTAAACCCCCAGTGGCAATTTGTTTTGCCACTGACCGTTCCAAGGCGGTAACCCCTCCGGTTCACTTCCGTTATTTGTTTGTGGCGTCCATTTTGAAACTGATTTTTGTAATCCATGTTCTCTTTTCCTCTCTACTTTTTGGCTGTGTGGGGAGGCTGTG
The DNA here is from genome assembly GCA_038501625.1 of Corbicula japonica. Lineage (NCBI taxonomy): Eukaryota > Metazoa > Mollusca > Bivalvia > Venerida > Cyrenidae > Corbicula > Corbicula japonica. Next base: position 879,023 of record JAZAYU010000095.1, on the reverse strand, counting down.
TATGCTGGATGTGGCCATTCCTGATATGCATATTTCATTTTTTTTATCAATGTCATCGTGTTCTTGCTGATTTGAATCCAGGGGCTCAGTAAGATCATTGAGTACCCGCCCCTTTTGCTTTATATTTCTGTGTGCTTTTGCATGCAGCATTGACGAGCTAATGGTTGGGTTGGAGTTATTTCACCGGGACAACTTGAAATTGTTTGATCATATGAGAACCTGTTAAGGCAAGTGTGATGTTGGTTAACCTTAGAACCTTAATTTCAAGTTATAAAACCCAGATCAAGAATGATCTGTATGGTTTGACGCATAACTTGCAGTTTTTTGCTAAATTTCTACGCGACTGTGTAAAAAGGCACGCAATGTAGTTTGTAATTTATCTTGAAATTTCTGTCTTTTTTTTGGATAACTATATGCAAGTGTAATTATGATAGAGTAACTTTTTCACAATTAAACTCAAACTGATGGTATATGTTGTCTAAATCTTTTGCCACAAAAGTGCAAATGAAAGTTATGACGTCAAAATGAAAGTTATGACGTCAGCGTGCCGGTAATAGATGGTGTTGAAAAATCCGAGTGATGGCCGCTTTCATCGAAACTTAAAATGGGCGATATTGATTAACTATAGGAGGTTTTAGTTGTAAATAAAGATTAAAAACGAAACAAGTTTAATGTTGTTGACGCTTAAATTCCTATTTTAATTGCAAAAAATAAATAATACTTTACGCATTTTCAATGTCCTATAGCGTCTGCTGATGACATAAAGCAACCCCGATTCTTACATGCAGTACAGCAGGGTCGTAGCTCCGCCCTAAAAGTAGTTTCTATCCCAGAGTTCCTAGCGCCAACGTACACAGGTCATGTCTTGGACCGTGAACTGTGTTTTATACATTGCCTTAATTTGGCACTGACTGTTTCAAGGCGTCATCCCCTCGGTTTCTCATTTTCTTTAACTGTTTGTGATGTCTACTTTGTAATTGATCATTTTATGCACCATGCTTTCTTTTCCTGTCTACATCTTGGCTGTGTAGGGAGGTTATGTATTTTTGGCAATTCCTGATATGCATATTTCACTTTTTAAGCATTTTATTGTAAGCGCTGGCGTTAATTTCATGCTGGCGATTATATGCTATTCACCATGCAAATGTACATGATTAGAGGACTTACACAGTAAGTAAGAGAACGTTTCACCTATCAATCTGGTTTAAACTGTACTAAAACGTAAAACCGTGGATAAGGGTTCTTTTCGTGTATTGTCTAAGTTACGTTATGCATTACAGTGCGGCAGTATAATTATATTTCGCACGGGCTTAAATTTATCCCCAAATAATGTTTATTTACAATAATATACATCTCACATTTATATACCTCGCTACATCGAACATATAATTTATTTTTTCTACTTAGAATTGAACCACAATTTTTAAAGGAAGAGAAAGAAGGGAGAAAAGCGAGAAAGAGAAGAGAGGGGGATAGAGAGAGATGAGAGAGAGAAAGAAGAGGCAGTAGAAAAGAGATAGAAGAGGAGGGAGAAGAGAAATGGAGGGAAAAAATAAAAGGAGAAGATGAAAAAAAGATGAAGATGAGATAGGGAAAAGAGAAAGGAGAAGAGAGAGAGGAGGGAGGGGAAAGCGAGAGGGAGGGGAAGGAGGAAGAAGAGAGGGAGGGAAAGGAGGGAGAAGAGAGAGGGAGAGGAAGGAGGGAGAAGAGAGAGGGAAGGAACGAGAAGAAGGAGGGGGATGGAGGGATATGAGAGAAGAAGGGTAAGGAAGAAGAAGAGAGGTGGAGAGGAAGGAGGGAGAAGAGAGAGGGGAAGAAAGGAAAAGAGAGAAGGATGGAAAGGAAGAAGAGAGGAAGGAGGGAGAAGAGAGAGGAAGAAGGGAGAAGCGAGAAGGAGGGGAGGAGGAATGAGAGGGGAGGGAGAGGAGGGTGCAGAAAGAGGGAGGGGAAGGAGAGAGAAGAGAGAGGGGAGAGAAAAGAGGGAGAAGAGACAGTAAGGGGAAGGAAGGAGGGAGGGAAGATATAGGGGAGAAGAGGTAGGGTGAAGAGGGAGAAAATATACGAATAAGTGGGAGGGAAGAGAGAGAGGGGGGGGAGAAGAGGAAGAAAAATTGACGAAGATAAGAGAGAAAGAAAAGAGAGAGTAAAGTTGGAGGGGAGAAGAGATAGGGAAGGAGAAGATAGAGGGAGAAGATAAAGAAAGAAGATGAAGAAAAGAGAGGGAGATAAAAAAAAGGGAAAGAGAGAGGATGGGGAGGGGAGAGAGGGAGGGAGGGAGAAGATAGAGGAAGAAGGAAGAATGATGAAAAAAGATGGAGACGAGAGAGGGAGAAGAGGAAGGGGAAGAGAGGAGGGAGGGGGAGAAAAGGAAAAGAGGAGGAGAAGAGAGAGAGGGAGAGAGAGATAGAGAAAGGAGGGGTAGAAGATAATGGAAAAATATGATGGAAGGGGAGGAAGGGGAAGCGAGAAGAGAGGTGGAGAAGAGAAAGGGGAATGAAAAGAGGAATGGAGAAAGGAGGGAAGAAGAGATAGGAATGGTAAAAGAGGATGTGAAGAGAAAGAGACAGTGGAAGAGAGAGTGAGAAGAGAGGGGAAAAGAGAGAGAGAGAAGAGGTGGGGTAAAGGTAGAAAAGGGACGAGGGAATGGAAGAGATGAAGAACGAACAGTGTGAAAGAACCGAATATTGAAAAATGGGTGAAGATTATGTGAAAGTTGATACCAAGTTCGAGGGTAAAGGAAAAAGAAGAACTTTCATATTTATAAAATGCCAGGTTATAGAAAAATACACAGTTATTACGGGGTAGTTGAAGGAAAGTGTGCTCAGCCATGCGACCACAAACACGCGCCAAGCCAAATTTGTTCCCCGAAAGGAACTCAAAACTGTCCCCCGAAAGGAACTGCATTCTTGAAAAAGGAACGAATGAAATTTGATATGACCTTTTATATCAAAATAATTTGTTTGAAAAGCTATAATTCAATTTTACGAATTCTCTTGGTCTTTTCCAAAAAATGCTATTTTGTAAATAATATATTGAAAAAAAAATTAAAACAAAAAATATTATAACACATGTTCACACTTATTTGGTTTACCTGATATGATTTTTGTATTAAAGGTAGGTAATTCATAGAATGCTATTATTTATCGTAAGATTTAATCAAAAACAGCAAAACCTCGAGATAATTTCTTCATAATAAATGTGGCATCCCATCTGGGCTTTGTTGCTTGGATCACTCCTTTTGGGGCTGATAGAAAAATGTTTTGGTCGATTATTACTCTCGAAAAACTCATTCCATATTAGAAAGTTTACCAAGCCAGAAGTTTCACGCTACCATTAATCAGATCATAAATGTTAAGCAATGATGTTCTAAGATCGGCCAAGGTACAGCGGTAGTGCATCGGACTCTTGTTCCTGCAGCTGCGGGTTCGAATCATCTACCAGGATATATTTGTTTAATTTACTCATCTTCCTCTCTTTTATTGTTAAAATTCATAACGGCAATTTCTCATATAAACTCAGCTGGATAAGGGTAAGAGGATAACTTGTATAAGAGAAGTGTAAAAACGCAGAATATTCGTTATTGTTCAAAACAGATTGGTTAATGTGCTAGTCTATAGAAATAAACTTCGCATAATACATGTATGCTGAATAAAATATTATTACTCCTCAATTATAAATAAAATCATCAGCCAATATGTGTAAAGAAATTTAGAAAAGTGTTCAACAAAACAACCGAAACAATATTAATGAAATCATAATTCCTATCAGAAAGAGCATACAGTTTATAACATTAAGCAAGACCGAATACACATAACAATGTTTAGCATCTTTTTCTCTCTTTTATTGTCTTGACACTGAGCCGGCCAAATATAGAAATAATAGTTGTACGATCTGAAAAGGGGGCGCTATAAAAGAGTCATTGCAGTTGATGGTAAATTTCTGTTTAACTTTACCCCCTATCCCATGAACAAACTGTAAAGATTCGGATCTGTTTGCACATCAGTCAGATCAAGAATTATACACTTTTTGCTTTTAGATTATTTTAGAATATTCTGACCATTCTGATCTGGATCTACACTAGTTGTCCATTTGATATAAGCCATATCCCATGGAGTTAAGTGCCAAATACCAAGAGACTTATGCCTATGAAAACACAACCGTGGTCCAGGGTAACGCTTCTGAATCCGGACACGGGAAAAGCGGATTCGAATCCGTTTTCAGCAGGTATGTACGAGTGCCAAGTTCTGCATTATTATACAGAAATAACAATGTGTGCATTCTACATGTATAATGACACGCCTTAACCTGAACGTACTGTGGTATAAATTATAATAATAATTACGAGTAATAATTATAATAATAATAATAATAATAATAAAACACTGAAACCCCTTTAAACCGGACGAGGTCGGGACCGAACAAAATTTCCGGTTTAAAGGGGTTTCCGGACTAAAGGGGTTTTGACAACTGGACAAGATTCCAAACTTTTTTTCCAAACGTGGACATTTAGTTCTTTATTTTGTACAGAACTGCATTGATCAATAATAGCTCTCTACAGCTTTAACCAACAAAAGTTAAATGCATTATTACAATACAAGATAATGATCCATACACTTTCTCCCTTAGATATTTCAAATTTAAATATAAAAACAAACCAATTCATATGTTATTTTAACACAACTGATTTATATTAATTGAGTGTTGAAGGAGAACCCCTTGAAACAAATACACAAGCCTTAATGCCAAATGTCACAGGTGTCATAATTTAAACAAAAAGCAGTGAAAACTCAGTTTGTTGCCATATCAATCATACAGGAGTGAATAAATAAATAATGACAAGTATATTGATAATTTCATTTGCTGTGCATATGTATTTTTAAATGCAGGTTTTTTTCATTCTTTTAATGGACCATACATTTCCACGTTAACATGAAAAATCTTATTAATTTTAATCTTGCCGTGTTTAAAGTTTTTTTTCTATAATGGACAAATCCGGTTTGCGCCAAAATTCTTGTCCGGTTTAAAGGGGTGTTTTATAATGGACAAATCCAATTTGGGCCATAATTCTTGTCCAGTTTCCTGAATTAAGGGGTTTACGGATTAAAGTTTTTATTTATATAGTAAAAAGATTGGGACCAGACGATTTGTCCGGTTTAAAGGGGTTTCCGAATTAAAGGGGTTCCGGTTTAAAGGGGTTTCAGTGTAATAATAATAATAATAATAATAATAATAATAATAATAATAATAATAATAATCTCTTTATTTTAAGAAGGTAACTCATTAAGACAAAATCTATACAATATTTGCAAGTATAAAAAGTTAGTAAAATGAAGAAATTGATTATTTTCAATGAGGCCTTCTAAAATGGATAAACGAAAAACATATATTACAACATATGAAACATTAATACTTAGAGCTAGTGATGGGCCGACAATCGGCGACAATCGAATATATCGGCCCGACGAGCCAAAACCAGCGATCGGCGACGTAGAGCGAGCAGTTTCGATTAATCGATTTTTTTTATATTTCGTGAATTCGTGAATTTTCGTTGTTTTGGGTCTATTTTTCCAAAGGAAGTAATTTATTTGATCAAATGTAATCTGCGATCGTATGCAATAATGTGCGGTCCTCAAGTCGTCTCCTTATAAGGTCTGAAATAGTCTTGATTTGGGGCCGCAAAAAAGCCGCAGATTAGAATTTCATTGTTTAAATATGGCCGACGTTTGTCAGGAAAACGAGGAAGACCGCAATAAGATTTACGATTATCCGTGAAAATGCAAACCTTCTTATTGCTAGAGTCTATAATTCCACGCGTTACAGCCCCACACTGATTCGACCTTTGTAAAGCTGACGTCATTTTCGAAATCAATGTTCCTTCCGGCATTATACATTTGTTATAATTGAAAGTGTATTCAATTTCGGACGTATTTTATGGATTTTATTAGACTGAAATGTGTTTCTTATTCTGTGCTGATGGATGTTAACCTTGGATGACTAGAATTCCCGATTGAATGCCAGCGTCTAGGCCATTTCGGTTTGAAAATAACTAAAATGGTTTTGTTGCTGGTGTTATATTTCAACTGACTGAAGAGTGAAGTAAAAAAGTAAAATGAAGACTATACTTTTGTGTATATTTTAACAAGGAAATACAGAGACTAGCTTTTTTTCGAAAAAGTTAGCTGGAAAAAAGTTGTGGATTTTGCACATTGGAATAAAAGCCTACGGCCCCTAAACTTCAGCTGTTCAAGGATGGCAGGTTTGACAGTTCCCAACAGGTTACTGTCTTTTGATAACAGGTGATATTGGTCTCTGCCTATATAGTCTGAAAAGGCTCAGCAGAGCCTTGCCTTTCCAACCACCATATGGTTCTTGACCTATATCACATGTTATAAAAAGACAGTAACCTGTTATTCTTTATATAATGAAAGGTAAACATTAAAATGATTATATAGACATAGACAACTGTATTGTAATGCTATTCTAAGTGCATAATGCGCGAAATGTATATAATTTCTTTAATGTCCGATAATTGCCGTTAAGTCGATTAATTAGTTGGTTGAAAGTTCCGATTAATCGATGTTGAAAATTCCAGCCGACTGCCCATCACTACTTAGAGCAGACACAATTAATCATATACACTATAGGCAAATCTCGATTTCAAATATGCATCGTGTAAAATTATGTGAAAAACTATATATATAAATACAAAAGTATTTATATAAAGTATAATAATCATTTATTTTCGCGGGGACGAATTTTAGCACAGAAGCCGAAAATATCATTTTCGCGCGAACGAAACTTCCGGTAGTTTTATTATCATTATTATAGGGATATCTATTACACAGTTCTAAGCGTTTTGCTGGATTTTGATTTTGCCTTCTAATTCTACCGCGAAATTCTAACCCTACACACGTGAAATATAACCCGCGCGAAATATAATGATAATACCGTACTTAATTGTCCATCATTACACAGCATTTACCAAGACTGTAAGACTTGCTTTCCCTGTTAAGGATAGACCGTCATCTAGTCATCTAAGGGTAGAGCTGCAGATGTCTGACCGGAAACATCAGATTCAACTCTCCAACTCTTGAAGATTTTTTTTCAATTTCATTAATCCATCAAGCAATAACTTTTTAAAGTTCTTCAGCGAAATAAAAAAAAAATATTTTTAATAACATTGTGTTATATAAATCCGCTGGGCCATTACCACACACTACATAACCGGCGCAAGTCGCAGCAGAGCGTGCAAGTTGCAGCAGATCCACTGAAAATAGAAATTAATCAACGATGGTGTCAACTACTTCATATTTATTCACATTTGCCCGCAAATTTTGTTTAAAACAAACATTAATTTATATGGATGAATGTACGACTTGCACAATGGCTAAGTTTTAAGATTGTAGTTTTCACAAAATACCGAGTTAAATGTCTAAAATTTGGATAAATTATGGCAACACCACATTTTAGAATCATGCCAGCTAAATCATTTCGTAATAAATATTATGCAAAGCTATCTGTCGGTCTGTCTGTCTGTCTGTCTGTCGGTCTGTCTCTCTCTCTCTCTCTCTCTCTCTCTCTCTCTCTCTCTCTCTCTCTCTCTCTCTCTCTCTCTCTCTCTCTCTCTCTCTTTCTTTCTTTCAGATTATTACTATTCCATGATCGACGGCGTATGGTCCCCAGATAGTAGAATGGGTTTGATCTCAACGAGAAAACAATGGGCGGCATAAAGCACAACAGAATTTTGACAAGAGATCTGAAAATTAAATTCCTGTGTTTCAGAAGGAACGCCAAATGCAATACAGTGTATTTAAAGACATGTGAGATGTCGGTTGAGGTGACTGAACAATGTCCGAAGCTATTCTGACTGGAAAATTGAAACCACTTGTATAATATCTGGCCGAACTATTGAAACAACGTATTTTGGAGTACTGATAATAGTCATAAAAATCGTGCTTAACGACCGTCGAGATACTCATGTAGATAATATCACTGACTGAAAGTATGAGAAGACTTTTTTGAAGCCGCCACGCAGCAGAGATCTCAGTAATTCGCGGGATTTCAATAGATGCATATTACTGAATTTTGGTGCAAGCTAATTTAATATCAATATTTACCCCACCTGATTCTGAGTTTGGTGTCATGCTGATGCAGGAAAATTTAGGAAAAGTGGTCAAAATTTGCAATAAAAAGGGTATATATTGTGTCTGTTGCATTTCAGATACAAAATAAATATTACGTTGACCCTTGGAAATATGTTAAAATGAAGTTAGAGAAAGTTTATAAGTAGTAATATTCACTAAATATAAGCAATAACACGTGACAATCTGATTATAAACCCTTGAAAATTATCAACGAGGCTCAAATAACCACTACTTTTAAAAAGCTATTGAAATCCCTGTTTTGTTTATAGCCATAAGACCTGTATCTTCTCCAAATTCAAGCCGAATAACTTTATGCTAGGAGAGAAAAAAGAACGTGGTTTCGCAACCTATCTGTGAGTCATATTAAGGACGCTAAATAAGATCTGGTTATGAAAATAGGAATTGTTCTACCATGGGACCCATTATGTATCATTTACGCTGAATGCTAACCACTTAAATACTTGTATTATTTATCAACTGTCTCTTGAAACATTTTGTTACTGAAGTGTCTGCACTTCAAAATTATCCCGACCTCAAAGGCTCGGTTACAATATGGTGTAGCTTTTCATCTCATTAAAAAAAAAATAGACATACATATTTATTGTAATAAATATAAAGCAGTTTGTGCTGGGATAATTTATATTCAAGAGTAATTTATTGCTTATTTGTAGTTGAGTAAAGCATTTTCAATTATAGATTCGTGTCAAGGCTGCCGTCCCTATGTTTCCCTATTACCAAGAAAGCTAACTCTAACGAGCCCATTTGTTTTGTCAGTTGTTTTTTGTTACTTCCCTTTGCTGTCAGAGCATACCTTCAAATACTTGATATTATAAACCCTACAGTAAGATAGAACCAGCAAGATGCGTGACAGGCTAATTCTTTTCAAATTTTGACCTAAAGACTTAAAGATGGTATCTCTTAAGCCAGCGCCGAAATGGGAATGGGGTGAGAAGGGTTTGGTGGGTTTCATATTTACGTACTCCTCGCTTAATTTAAAGCTTATTTAAGAAAGTGTCTCAAAACTAAAACTCACCAGAAGACCACAGTGTGGAATTAAATACTCATCGAACTTAGATTACTGTGTCTTTTCGAAGGACAAAGGTTATTGTACATATTTCAAAAGTAATAATGCATAACACATTTTTAAATTCCAACCGCAGTGACTGAATGTAATCTATTGATATAGACGAAAAAGCAACTTTAAAAAACATCGAACACGACTGTCATTACTATTTCTGTATTACTCTCCATGCCACCTAGCCCTGGGTCGAGCACAACTCAATATTTTCACATATATATGCATCTTTAAATGGCGTAATAGATAACAACACTGATTAAATGTACGGCGAAATGTGTAACAGCCGTCAGAGGGCACAAAAAACCTACTTTTATACTTAAATAGACGAAAAAGGGGTACACGAAAGCCACCGAACACGACAAATATGAACCTTGCGGGTTCGGTTATATTGAGCCTATTCGTGGGAAAGATTGGAAATAGATATTACTACAAGTAGTGTACGTCGCCTTGTCCCGGGTTGAGCGCAACACCTGGTAATTCCTGGTACGCATAGTTAACTTCTTTTCATTATTTACACATATCTATAAACAGTGTATCATGCTCGACCTTCATGACGTTATAACAGCACTGACTTAATGTACGGGGAGAAATGTTACAGCCCACACACATCACAAACAACGCAGTTAGAAAACCAAATACAGACAACACAGCAAGTGTGGCTGAGGTACACGTCCAACACATGATATTTTAAGCAGTTGAATTCTATGTTTTTTGATGTATTAGCAACAAAAGGCTTCATCTGTGTTTGTAACACGTATATACACTAAAATGGACAAAATCAAGAAACGCATGTGCATCTCGAATAAGGAAACTATTTGTTTTAGTTAACTTCGTGTAATGGAATATTGGGATTCTTCTTAAAAATAACAAGGGTTCTAAATCATTTTATGAACACTTGAGAGTTTCAAAACAACCAGATAAGTTAGATAAATGGAACCATTTAACAGTAAATTTAAACGAAAACAATTGCAAACAGATATTTGCTTATTTAAAAACTATTAAAAAATTAAACTACACAATTTTCAATTTAAAATAAACAACAAAAGTTTGGCTACAAAAACATTTCTATTTAAGATAAATAAAGCAACTGATGAATTGTGTTCTTATTGTAAACAAACTAGGGAAACCATTGAACATCTCTTCTTAGAATGTCCGATTACACATCTATTCCTAACGAGAGTTCAACAATGTCTTGCAGTAGTCAAAATTTTGGAACAATATACATGAAAGTTAAAGAATCATAAACAATTATTATCCTGACAAAACACTGAGAAAAATCTAATTTTGTATTTCCGAATAATTGTTTTTAATCATCTAGATGCACAAAATATCCAAACTTTAAAAATTCAAATAGAATGTGCAAGGTTCGCTAGTTTAGAGTCGTTTTATATACGTTAAATATACTATTTTCTGAGGCCACCTTACATTATATCCTTACGAGTATTATATCTAATATTGCCTTAAAATTGCTATAATTGCATTTAAAATTACATGTTATATGTATTGTATTTAACTTTGGTAATTTGTATAACGCATATTTTGAAATAAAAGGGGTTACCTGGATAGACTTCTTACAATTGAATTCATGTAATGTAATATGTTACTCTAATTGTACAATGCGAGCAGACAAAATTTGAAAAAATAATTTGCTTATCATAAAAAGATATTTTAGATATTTACAAAAACATACAGTATATGCTAAAATGAATATTTCAAATGCCCTGTGCAATTTTTGCACAAAAATTGTTCATTTTCCCATCCGTAAAGTTTATGATGTTTCAACATGTAATTCTCTTAAGTGATCATTGTCTTTGTTTATCATTGTTTGATGAGGTTCAGTTTATTTTAATATAGTCTGTGGAAATGGAACGGTCATGCATTTTTCTTCTATATAGCTCTTTAACACACTTTTGTTTAACCTTTAAACATGCAAATTATTTGTATGGATTTTTTTTAAACTCTGCAAACAAACTCTTTCGCCCTGATTATTTCACTGTCCTGCTTCGCTCTGGTCCGAATCACTGCTTAATTCCTCTTCGTGCTGATATCCTATAAAATTGTTTATAGTTTCCTTTATTTCTCTGCGCAACAGTCTATGTCTGTACTTTTCTCCAGTCCCATGACACATGGATTTCATGATCTGAGGCAACGCACAGATGAACACGGCTGTCCCGACATGCATGACAACATGAAGCTCGCGGAACCCGTCTGTTTCGGTGAGAATACCTAGGAATATTCCTAAAATAGTTAAGATGACAGCTACCTTTAGAGCGGATATGAAAACTTGTTTCCTTCGAGGGCAGTGATTTTCAATGACGTGTTCGAACAACGACTCTTTAATGCCCTTAAAGTCGCCAACCCGCGTGACAAGTTTTTCTGTGTCGTTTGCTCTTTGTAGACCTTCGCATATGTGAATGGTATCTTTCAGCAAATTATCATACGCCTTGGAGAAGTCTTGAATGCTTTGCCACAGGTAATATATGGTGGTCAAAGCGAAGATGATATATCCGTATGACATCTTTGGGTATACCACAATCCCAGTAAATGTAAACATCCCAACTCTTGATATAAACAGAAAGGCGTCCATGAAAATAATTCCAAACATGAACAAGAAGAATAACACAAATGTTATCAAGATAATTGTTATTAAGAACAACACAAGTTTTAATGGTACAGAATTAACCCGACCACTTCTCAATTTCCTATAATAAGCCTTTACCATAATGAAAGCAAACGAAATTATCGGAAGCCCGTAAAATGCTAGACAAAGGGCGATTTCTAATATACAAATCAAAATGTAAAGAGGAGCAAGGAAGATGCAGCATTTTTGTCGACAACCATTTCTCCAACGCTGTGCTTGGACTGACAGAGTGTTCTTCCAAAAGTTAGTATTGATGAGCATTAAGAACTGTGCAGTCATCACGCTTTGTAACTTGAGATAGCCATGGCGGTGTCTAATTCGTACAGAACCAAACTTCTCAATACTCCTTAACGTTAAACACAAAGGGGAGTAACTCTCGTCAACCATGTTACTCTGGAGGCCACACAATAGCAAACCGGAAACTGATTTAGGAAATACGAGCAAAATACACATTACAAACAAATACATTCCAACGGCAACAAACGGTCCTCCGAGATATGGCAGAAATATTTGCCGACTCGCATCGTAACCTGCAAGTAAGGACCGGAACCCCAATGGAACACCTGCCTGGACGCTAGTCACAACAAAATTGTGAAGAAAGTAATAATCGAGACAGATTTGCAGTCCGATTATGAATAAACTAAGAAAAGGAATAACAAGTCTCCAAACCCTTACGTAAACACTTTGACAAGACCGCGATGCGTTAGAATAAAAACTAAAACAGACGCTTTTGACTGGTGAAATTATTGTTTTGAAAAGCGTAACCTGGTGATGTTCATTTAATAAAACCATTTTCTCTCTCATAATAGTTTCGTTTTCGTTCACAATTGTGGTGATATCTCTTAGAGACTGGCTTTTATGTATGTTGTTTTTATCTGCAATTAGATGTGCTACAAACAAAAAGCACAAAGGAAAATATGCAAACAATATAAACGATACAATCGTAGGCATAATCCAGCTAACTGGCTCATATTCAAATTCCTCACGATTCTCTCTACATCCAATAGTTCTATTTTGGGTTGTCTCGTTGAAGTAAAAATTGCAGCATGTATATTTCAGTGCCTCAAGGGGACACACTATGTGCTTGCATAACATGTAAACAAAGTGTGGCTGTATGATCTTCCGTTTCTTGTAACAGAAAAAACTGGGTCCGTATTTTTCGCTATCAAACCTCATCATGTCTAAAGCAAGAGACGTTAAAGCCGTGCTTATTATCATGTCAGACCTAATGGTTCCTACTTGAAGGTCGGTACAGTTTCCACGCTGTTTCTGTAAATTGATAACTATTGGCTGTGTAATAACATAACTATTCAACAATCCAATCGACCATATGCCAAACTCGATGGGCCATTTCAGGAACTCTAGGCCCCCTTCTTTTCCCCAGAATGTCCAAACCCATAGAGTGTCTCCTACAACATGGTTTGACTCATTCATAGTGATATTCACTCCAGGTCCTGGTACTAAGTTCAAGTACACAAAATTAGCCTCAGCGTAATACGCAATGTGTCTAAATTTGTTAATACTTTTATTAGACACTGCAAGAACACACTCGCCGTTATCAGGAGACAAAGATGTTGTATCAGACACGAATCTGGTTGTGAAAATATCCGATATGTTTGTAGCATCTCCAACCAGATATGACATTTTAAGGTTTTCTTCTTCTGATTCGTTGTTGAAATCATCAATTTCTCCTTTGGGAATTACGTTGTTCACGTCGATGTTTCTGTCAATTTTATCTGCATAAAATATCGTGATGTTTTGGTTGGTTACCAGCCAATTTCTGTTGATCGAATCAGCCTTTGCTAAATGTGTGGGTCCCTCCAACACCGTCAAGGAGATGAAGAAGACCGTGCTAATCATGCGGGGTTTAATTACTGCCATGTTTTCTTGACTGTTAGTAATGTCGTGTTCACTTAATTTATTTTATCAGGTTCATTTGACGGTGTTGTCATGTACTTGACTGGTTGTGCTGTCCAGTGGGCTATCCTAATCATGAAAAAGTAAAAAACGAGTTAAATAGGATATTTTTATCTTTTAAGAATATAAAGAAATCAATATTGATTTATATTTAGACACAAGTAGGTTAACCGCTGTGAATTAACTCTTAAGCTTTTACTTGGCAGCTGACTTTCGTTTTGATTTTAAGTAAAATTCAATCTTTAAAGTTCAACATAAATGATGATATTTCTTTATAATATGCAGGTAGCTTGAGCAGTGTTTTCTGGGAATTCCTGTTCTGCAACAAAATAGCCATGGGAAGTGACGTCATTCCTTGAAACGACGTCATCAAGTTGAGAAAGACTTTCCTCAATAACCAGTTATGAAATCACATAAAATCATAAGTTCTTTCCAAAATTTGTTTTATATAAAAACGTCAAAATATCACCAAAGACAAATTTTGTAAAAGACAAACAAGCTGTTAAATAAACTTGGTCGTAACTTAGGCAAGCATTGGTGCCGATAGAAATTTGAAGAGTGTATTTGTGGCTACTCTTTAAGACATTGCCATTTTTACTTTATTCCTGATTTAGATTATGTAAACACAATCTCAGCTGAAATGTTTACTTACATAAGGAAACACGTTTGTTTTAATTCCAATAGTGTTTATGAAGACATGTTCAAATTATTTTCAACAACAATTTAATCTTTTCTCTCTAAAACATTATCCTTTTGCAATTCAAAAGAAAAATAAGCAGCTATGATTTATGTAACGAATACCGGCGAAATAAAAACGAAACAACGCAATGTTTTCTTCCTGCTTTGATTTTTCAAACGCGGAAGATAAAAGTTTGATAAGACTTTAGTCTACAAATAGAAGATTTGTAATTGATTTCGTCTGCTGACAGGGGCATTAAGTGACTGTTCAAATACGAGACAGCTATTTATTAACTTTTATCGTACACAACACAAATTGTGTTTTACAGTCATTGATCTAATTGGATCAGGCATAATCGTAGTCACAATAGTCTAATACATCAAACAGGTTCAATCAAACCGAGCCTGCAATATTTTCATATCTTTGTGTTCGGTGGCTTCCAGATTTCCCTTTTTATCTATCACTATGTTTAGAGGTATCTTGAAATCGAGTTTGGATCAGTTAAAATGCTGTGGGCTGTTGTGTCAATGCACAAGAGGACTGCAGCAGTTTTAATCCCAATGAACTTAAATTCTGAGGAATGTCTGCGACAAGTCCTTGTTCCGGTTGTCCTTCCACGTTTTTAAGCAGTTCATGCATGATGGTGCATCGGTCGGCGAATACCAGACGTTTTCCTGAGGTGAACACCGTCAGAATATTTCCATGGTGCGCTAATTCTATGGATCTTTATCCAATTGAAAATGTGTGATCTAATCTTGGAAGGTGCGTACGAAACAGGAGGGACCAGCCATGCAATCTTCACTGACTTGGAAATCCGCTTCTTCAGGAATAGGCTTAGGATTCCCCAAGGAGTCATTCAGAACTGTATTCTCTCAATGAGATCAATGTGCCTTGCGGTTGTACGCGCTGTTTGTTGTCATACTCTTTATTAATAGATATTAACTAGTATTCTTGGGGGTGCCAGTACTCTTAATGATTGTGAGCAGTCAGAATTCTGTCATAAGAACCTGTTGGGGCAAGTCGTGGTTGGTATACCCATGAACCTGGTTTAAACCCATTGGGGCAATTTGTTTTGCCACTGACCGTTCCAGGAGGTAACTCCTCCACTCGTATATATTTACACTTCAACTAAGTCCTCTACGATGAAGTCTTATTCATCTAACGAATCATAATTTCTGATGGTAAACAGTGTGACGTAATAATTTGAAATGCGTGTCTATATTAGAACCGTTCTCAATTTATTGGATGTTGCACAATATTTTGAAGTGTGACGTCGCCGAGCACTCACGTTTTGCCACGAGTTGCTGCGAAAAAAAGCTTGCCGTCATTCACTTTGTCGTCAATGTTGCTGTTCCAACAGCCATTCGAAAAAGCCGTCATATCACAAATTCTTCTTATAATTTATGTATTAAAGAGAGTCTTAATGTGTGTAAATATAAGGATTGAATCGATATTTGATGGTTTTCATTTGGGTATGGAAAACAGTTGGATTTTAAAAGTACGCGTGAAACCCTTCGGGCTTCACACACTTTAAACAACCCAACTGTTTTCCATACCCAAATGAAAACCATCAAATATCGATTCAATCCTAAACACGCTTCGGGGTGTAGTGGTAGTTAAACTTAACTAGGTGATATCACTTGTTAAGATATTGTATTATACCATACCATAAATTTATTTCAGCATACAACATTATACAATGTTGATAGCCTACAATATAAAATACACTATATAGCTAATATGTGTTCTCGGGACACTGATGCCCCCACTACTGCAACAACATTTGTAACAACATTGTGTGTCATGCATTAAAAACATGTAGAGACCATGACTAGTAAATGGGGAGTAAGTGCCACAAATTTTTTGTTAACAAATGGGCTATAACTCAGATGAAAAAGGTAGCAATCGTAACAAAGGGACATAACTCTGGTAAAATGAGTCGCAGGAAAACATCTTTTCTTTACGATCAGATAACACATCGTGCTTGATCATCTGTGCAAGTTTGAAAGAAATCCTCCCGATAGTTAATGAGAAGTTGATGCCACAAGATTTGGAGGATGTACGTTAGGACGGACGGATGTACGTTCGTACGTACGAACGGACGGACGGAAGAGTGCAACTCTATACGCCGCCCACTTCGTGGGGGCATAACTGTTGGAACATGTAAGAAAGAATATACTGGGACGAGTTTAAAACACGGCCCGGTCGTAATATAAAGTACGGCCCAAATAGGAAAACACGGCCCTACCCCTTAACTTTTTTATTTCTTATGATATCTTCAAAATTATTTTGCATCTGAAAGGGGAATCCCTTTTCTATTGAAAATATTTCAATGAGAAGTTAATATTTTTGGTCTCAAAGTTGGGCCGTCTTTTGATTAAAATTTAGTCGGAGATGGAAAACACGGCCCTACCCCTTAATTTCTTTATTTTATAATATATCTTTAAAGTAATGTTTGCATCTGATAGGGAACACTCCTAGCTATATTAGTAGCGTTTTCTTTTGAAAATATTTCAATGAAAAGTTAATAAATTTTTGTCTCAAAGATGGGCCGTCGTTATATTAAATTTTAGTCGGAAACGGAAAACACGGTCCTACCCCTTAATTTGTTTATTTTATAATATATCTTCAAAATTCATTTTGCATAGTAAAGGGGACAATACAATCTATACGGGAAATTATTTTTATTGAAAATATTTTAATTAGTTAATTAATTAATAAAAATTTGTCTAAAAGTTGGAGCGTTTTTAGATTAATGCAAGACATATCGCCAAGACATTTTGTTCAAGCATTATATATATTATACACAAACAAATAAGATGCAAAATAAAACAGTTTCGATTTCACAAAGCAAAACGACGAACAAAATCACCAATAAACACTACAATGTTAGACGGTAAAAACTTTTATTATAATCGGTGTTTATTTCAATCTTGATTTAATTAAGTGTTATAACAGAGCATTTGATTAAATTATCGACTTTTCAATGCGCGCTACCATTAAATGTTCACACCTGTTTTGTTGTTAATAAGTATTGTACTTATTAAATAAATAATTAGAATTTATGTAGACGGCTTCCTAATGATAGGTTTTATTTGTGAAGTCTTTGTATTGTTTATGTTTTTGTTTCCTATTGTGTCCCCAATTAAAAGAATATAAAGAAAACTTTAATCACAGTGATAATAGAATTATGTTTGATAACAACATGCCTCTTGTTATAGGACATAGTCAGGCAAAGTACTTGTCAGAATATTTTAGTGCTGATGAGTATAGTGTTTATTCATATCCTGGATACTTTACAGTCTCTTGAGGAAAAGTGTATCTTCGATGTTGCTTCATACTTCTCGGTGATTAAGACTATAATTTAGTTATAGACCATACCATACGTTATGTCATGTTATGTGAAATACTCAAACTCAACCCATATTAAAATAAATGTTTGAAATGCAGAAATACATTATATCACAAGTTTGACATAATATTCATCATTTATACTATTTGGGAAATCTAGAGATCTTTTCAAAAAGAAAACCTTGATATTTAGATATCTTTTTAAAGATCAATTAAGTATTACGGCATTTACCTCATTTCTTCAAATCCATACATAACCTTTCAAGTTCTATTTTCAAGTGCAATTCTAAGAGGTGCAGATGCTGTGATTATTATGTCTCCCCCCCCCCTCTGGGGGAGACATATTGTTTTTGCCCTGTCCGTCTGTCCGTCACTCCGTCTGTCACACTTCGTTTCCGCTCAATAACTCGAGTACCCTTTGACCCAGAGCATTCAAACTTCATACGGTGATAGCCCTTATAAAGTAGAATAACCCTGTTGATTTTGGGGTCAGTAGGTCAAAGGTCAAGGTCACAGTGACCCAAAAGGTGAAAACCGTTTCCGCTCAATAACTCAAGTACCCCTTGACCCAGAGCCTCCAAACTTCACAGGATGATAGCCCTTATTGAGTAGAAGAACCCTATTGATTTTGGGGTCAGTAGGTCAAAGGTCAAGGTCACAGTGACCCGAAGAGTGAAAACCGTTTCCGCTCAATAACTCGAGTACCCTTTGACCCAGAGCCTTCAAACTTCATAGGATGATAGCCCTTATTGAGTAAAAGAACCCTACTGATTTTGGGGTCAGTAGGTCAAAGGTCAAGGTCACAGTGACCCGAAGAGTGAAAACCGTTTCCGCTCAATAACTCGAGTACCCTTTGACCCAGAGCCTCCAAACTTCATAGGGTGATAGCCCTTATTGAGTAGAAGAACCCTACTGATTTTGGGTCAGTAGGTCAAAGGTCAAGGTCACAGTGACCCGAAGAGAGAAAACCGTTTCCGCTCAATAACTCGAGTACCCTTTCTTCCAGAGCCTTCAAACTTCATGGGATGACAGCCCTTACTGAGTAGAAGAACCCTATTGATTTTGGGGTCAGTAGGTCAAAGGTCAAGGTCACAGGGGCCCGAAGCGTGAAAACCGTTTTCCGCTCAATAATTCGAGTACCCTTTGACCCAGAGCCTTCAAACTTCATAGGATGACAGCCCTTATTGAGTAGAAGAACCCTATTGATTTTGATGTCAGTAGGTCAAAGGTCAAGGTCACAGGGGCCCGAAGAGTGAAAACCGTTTCTGCTCCATAACTTGAGTACCCTTTGACCCAGGGACTTCAAACTTCATAGGTTGATAGCCATAATAGAGTAGAAGAACCCTATTGATTTCGGGGTCAGTAGGTCAAAGGTCAAGGTCACAGGGGCCTGAAGAGTGAAACCGTTTCCGCTCAATAACTGGAGTACCGTTTGACCCACAGCCTTCAAAATTCATAGGGTGATAGCCCTTTTTGATTAGAAGAACCCTATTGATTTTGGGGTCAGTAGGTCAAAGGTCAAGGTCACAGGGGCCCCGAAGAGTAAAAACCGTATCCGGTCAATTACTGGAGTACCGCTTGACCCAGAGCATTCAAACTAAATAGGGTAATAGCCCTTATTGAGTAGAAGAACCCTATTGATTATGGGATCAGTAGGTCAAAGGTCAAGGTCACAGGGGTCTTGGCGCAGGGGGGCGGCGCAGGGGGGAGACATGCGTTTTTCACAAAAAACATCTAGTTTGAATTGTAATTCTATCATTAAATCCACAGTTAACGGCAGAACTTTCTCAGTTAACATTAATAATGATATAGACCGACGAACTGAAAATATTGTTTACGTTTTAACTTCAAATTCTAATAACTGTGGAATTCAATATGTGGGACAAACAGGCCGCCCTTTAAAAACACGTTTTGGACAACATTGTTCTAAAATTCGAAACAACAGCAAATTTAAAACATTTTTATACCAACACTTTAAGCATTCAGGACACCGTTTACAAAATATTTCCGTTCAACCAGTAGAAAAACTTACATTTGACAGCACTGCTTCAAGAGCATTTAAAATCAGGGCCATGCTCGTTTCGGAGCAGAAATGGATTAAAAAATTACAAACTTCTTACCCACTTGGTTTAAATGATAATATTTATCAAGAAGGCAACATTTCTAAAAATCCTGATTATGACGTCTTTGAATTGCTTGAAATACGTAACAGAAAATCGAGGTCGCACGGAAGCAGAACTAATGAAAACATAAAAAGAAAATCACGTATTCGTTGTTCTATTCATGACCTACATATTATTTTAAAACAATCTGGCAGACACGCTATGCTATCTAGGTTGGCTTCTCTTTCTATATCAAGTCTGCAGAAACTGGATGAGGAAGCCGACGACATCGTCATTAGAACCCATCCATTTTACGAAGTTGATAGTCTTATTCAGTGTTATACTCGGCATGTTCTCAAGCCGCACATTGACTTGGAATCTGACCATCATAGACACTCGTCCTTAAAATTTCTTTTTTAAATAAAGGAATAGATTTTATTGACCTTCCTAGTATATTTAAAGATAAAACAGTTCAATCGGCTGTTCCTATTTATTTTAAGAATACTGAATCGCCTTTGGTTTGTTATAAATACAACAAACCAACTAGAAATACAATTTTTAATTACAATAAAATTACCTCGGATTTACAGATCATTGAAAATACACCAAAATCTTGAGAGTGTTTAACTTCTAAATATTGCTATAAGCCTGCGGGTCATATTGTTACCGGTGATCTTAATTTAATCAATTTAATCGAGAATTCGTAATTTAATTTCTAAAGGTCCCAAATATAGAATATCATCCAAAATTGATTTTAATGCATGCCGTGCAGAAATTGCTGAGTCTTTAAACTTATTTTGCAATAAATGGTGCAAAAGAGAACATGCCGAGCCTAATGCACTTTCTAACTGGAAAAAACACATATTCAAAATAATTGACACTCGTATATCATTTTATGAAAGAAACTTTGCTTTATTACCACCTCGACCTCGTTTTAACTTTCGTCATTTGAAAGAAGGAATTCAAGACTTTCATAACAGATTTGTTTTAACACCTGCTGATAAGGCTTCTAATAATGTAATTATAGTGTGACGAATACACTATATTAATATTCAAACTGAAGAACTGAACAGCACTAATGCTTATATACTGACTTCTTCATCTGAGAGTGATATTGTTACTGCACACACTCTACAAATTACAAAATTTAGAATCAGTATTGAGCCGAAACAAGACAAAGTACCTACTATGTATTGGTTGCCTAAAATGCATAAAACACCGTACAAAGCAAGATTTATTGCTAACTCTAGTTCTTGCACTACTACTAAATTATCCGTGCTCTTAACATCTTGTCTTACAGCTATAAAAGAACATGTAATTAGGTATTGTGATAAGGTTTTTGAAACTTCTGGCAAAAATTTATTTTGGTCGATTAAAAATTCAAATGACGCTTTGAAAAAGCTTAAATCAAATAATTTTCGGGCGTTCTGTTTGTCTACTTATGATTTCTCAACATTATACACTTCGCTCCCTCATAATTTAATAAGAGACAAACTAACCAGTCTCATTGAAAAAACGTTTGCTAGAGAAAATAAAACCTTCATCGCTTGTAATGAACATAAGGCATTTTTTACAGATGGTTCTTATGATAATTATACCTTATGGACTTGTCAAGACCTAATAGAGTCGCTAACTTTCTTACTGGATAATATTTATGTTAGATTCGGTACCTCTATTTATAAACAAGTAATAGGCATCCCAATGGGTACTAATTGTTCACCCCTTGTTGCTGATCTGTTTTTATACTGTTATGAACGAGACTTCATGTTATCTCTTTCTACTGAACATCAAGATGATATTATTACAGCTTTTAACAACACATCGAGGTACCTTGATGATTTATTAAATATAGACAATAACCATTTTCCATTACTGGTTAATAAGATTTATCCTAAAGAACTACAACTTAATAAAGCGAACACTTCAGAAAAGCAAGCAAACTTTCTCGATCTAAATCTGTCCATTGAAAATGGTTATGTCACAACTAAAATTTATGATAAAAGAGATGATTTTAATTTTAATATAGTAAATTTTCCGTTTTTAGACGGCGATGTTCCCCGTGCAACATCTTATGGGGTTTATATCTCACAGCTTGTTCGCTTTTCAAGAGTTTGCAACGATGTTAATGATTTCAATGAACGTAATCTTTGCATTACAGAAAAACTTTTAAAACAAGGTTATCGGTATCACAAATTAAGGAAAACCTTTTGCAAGTTTTATCGCCGATACCCAGAATCAATTCATAAATACAGATGCAGTTTAAAATCACTTTTGCAACAAGGTATTTCACAGCCAGTTTTTTATGGAGATTTAATTTATAAACTTAAAAAGATAAAAGGCAGTGTTAATTTCTCCCGGTTATTCGTAAAAACCATCTGTAAATTTAAAAAGAAAGGTTACCAACATGATATTTTACAGCGCTCTGCAGGCCTGGTGATTAACCCTTCTACAGTTGATCATTATGCTTACCTCTTTGGTTGCACGCCGGTGGCAGGGATTTAAGAGTTTATGAAGGTTAATGGGGAAATCTTTTCTTAAAAGAACCTAGAAGCTCGATTTGTTTCTTTTATCCCTGTCATCGTGTTCTTGCTGATTTTACTCCAGGAGCTCTGGTCTCGGTAAGATCATTGAGTACCCGCCCCTTCGGCTTTGCAATGCTCTTAACTTCTTATGTTTTATATGTTTGTGTGCTTTTGCATGCAACATTGTTAAGCCGATAAGTGGGTTGGAGTTTTTTCACCAAGACAACTTGTACTTGTTTTGTGATATGAGAACCTGTTGGGGCAAGTGTGAGGTTGGTGCACCCTAGAACCTGGTTTAAACCCCCAGTGGCAATTTGATTTGCCACTGACCTTTCCAAGGCGGAAACCCCTCGGGTTCTCTTTTTTGTTTATTGTTAGTGGTGTCTTTTTTTGAAACTGATCATTTTATTAACCATGCTCTCTCCCCCTCTCTTCTTGACTGTGTGGGGAGGCTGTTTTTTCTGAATGTGGCGATTCCTGATATGCATATTTCACCTTTTTTTCAAAATACATTTACTTTGCTAATATAAAAAGAGATGCATAATTTTTGTTATAGTTCCACGATTCTAAAATACATTATTCCTAAAAATCTTGAATCAATATCAAGAAGTAATAACTTTGTAGCTTATACATGCCATATTTCTCACGAAACATGTATTAATATCTATAAGTTATTTGTTAGGATTTGTAAGGATGTTTAAATTGCCACTTTTACATTGTTAAGAAATTTAATTAAGCACATTTATTATCTGTATCTAGAAACACTAAACGTTACTTGTTAACATGAACATTATACCTGTTTAGTTTTGCTTCGTTGTATGTAATCTCTTCTGTTAATCATGTTCTCTCTGTGTTTGTTTATATTGCTATAAGCATTGTAAAATGTTTAATGCAAATAAATTTTCGTATTCGTATTCGTATACCTCATGGCTTCATAGTAGTCTGCGTGAATACAATGAAAGCACAAAGACACTAATCTGTTTATTGGCCCCTGTTTATTGACTGGTAGTAATCTCTTTATTGGCCCCTAATTAAACAAATTGACAGGTTCATGTATCAAATGGCTGTTAGGTTTTATATGCATACTATTAATTGTTATTTGATATGTTGGTTTGATCATATAATTGAAAATTATATTGAATTAATTAATTATATTTAAAATAATTGATATTTTTTTTAAATTTTAAATAATAGAAAAATAGCAAAAAGTATAGTTCCATTGTAGATCCAGATTTGATTACTGTAAGCTCTATGTAATTTTTTTAAATTAGTTATGTTGATTAAGGTTAATCAAACATTGTAGATCCTGATCAGATGGCAAAGATGTGACAGCTGATCTGGCTATTATAAATTTGAAATTGCGATAAAATAATGGCATTAAAATTGTATAATACATGAATATATAACATAAATTTTAGCAGGGGAATCACGTGGTTTTGTTTTGATACCATGCACGGATAATGGCCTCCCAAAATCGCCGGTAAGTTCATCTTTTTTAGTTATTGTATAGCCCACATCGGTTTATACTATTCAAGATATAGCCTATCATACGCGGAATTGAATTTCTTTTCCATTGGTACCTTACTTTCCCCTCGTTTCGTATATTTCTTGTTTACCCTTTCCATTTGCTTTGTTTACATTTTGTGTTGGGATACATCTTTCACGTATGAACCTATTTCTTTCATATACTTGCTTGAAATGATACATTTTATTAATTTTTCTTTACTTACAACGTTTAGCGAGTGTTGTCTCAAGTGTATTTGATGATTTGGAATTTTTATCTTTGATATTAAGCAAAATACCGGCACAATTAGTGAAATGATATTTGCCACGGAATAAAATTTTATGATATCTTTCACGTACAGATCATTTACCTTTTGTATATGGGCATTGTTTTAATAGCCGGCATTCGTGTTAAACGTGGCATACACAAGACAATTTAAAAAAAAACTGATGAAATGTATGACTGTAATATGTAACTTGTCTAATACGGTTGTACGTCAATGTTTTTTTGCCATCCAATATGCTTGAATTAATTGTGTCTCATTCGCAAAATTGTTTTAATTCATTTCAGGTAATGACGCGTACAAAATTCCGTTTGACGTTACAAAGGGCTAAAAATGCAAGCAGAAGGCGCAAAAGAAAACCCTTGCAGCCCCGATATGCATTCAAATCGCCATCGCCAAGCCCATTGTATGGATGGAAAAAGGTGAAGTATTTTAGAAGTTCTTTTTAAAGCCTGAGCGATTCCACATTGCCTAACCTGGGTGGATTTTAAATTTAGCGAACGATACTCTAAATATGAACAGCCAATAGACTTATCAGAAATCAAAATTATACGCAAAAAGTTTAGTCGGTTAAATAGATGGTGGAAAAACAACAATTACATTGTTTCATTCAGCAGGTCAAAACTTCACCGATTATGTGACTACTCCTCATATATCTTATAATTAAATGATTGCGGTATGACTTCTGTATGATTTTCAACATACGTGTGTGTATGTTTATTTATGAAAAGATAAAGTGGGAAAAGGTCGGGCGTATGTAGAATTCGATCTCATCATCGGCACAATTCTACTTATATCGAATACGTTGCAAAGGTATCAACGAAGCAGACATATTCAACATACTGTATACTTATACATTTCATTTACAGTAACAGCACATTCCATTTTTTTATTTCGTGTCATATTAAATGAAACGAAAATTTTATTTGTACACAAAGTGAACGATATGTCTTTTTTCAATCATGAGTTCACTTTCATATGAATAATGATACGATTTGCCATGTATTATGCTTGAAATTGTTATAGCGAATTCGAATTTCATTTTTTCATTTCAGAATATCACAAGGGCGATATCACGTCTTCCTGTACCAACCCCAGAGAATACGAACTGAACTTGATACTTGTTTAAAAACTTTTTATGTGAAATATGCTTAAATGATTGAAAAGAAGAACAAAGCTCTTTCTCCTTTTTTCACCTTTTTTTTGGTCATAAGATATGTATGTATCCGTCGGGTTATGATGCACTACAAGTATGGCTGAAATTGATTTAAAATTAACTGAGTTATGCCTTTGTTTTGATAAAAGCTGCATGTTATTCACTCTTATCATTTTATATACCGTGATCTGTCTTCCTCTCTTCTTGGCTGTGTGGGGAGGCTGTGTCTTCTGAATGTGGCAATACGTGATATGCATATTTCACTTTTATTTAATCTAATATCTGCAGATATGACTTGTTTTATAAACTTGATAATCTTGTGTGCCAGAAAGGTGAAGAAATGTTTAGCATACTAGGTACTCGAGATATGTTACGGGTTTCTTCTCAAATGTTGTATAGTCAATACATTCCAAGCAAAGAACATTTGTATGCACACAGATTAGATGAAATATTAAAAAAATATATATACTATAAAATGCTTCATTGATTTATTTTTAATTATTGACAAAACATATAACATACCATGATTTACCATAATTTCACGTAAATGTATTGGAATAACAGATATTCAAGTTTAAATCACAGCTTAAATCAACATTGTAAATCACATATAAATAAATATGGAGGATATCGTTCACCTGAGCTTAGATATACATGAAACACAATGTATACATTACATAAATCAACAGGAATAATAATAAAAATAAACAAAAACATGGCAACTTACAGATAAAAAATATACAGGCGTATCGCTAATTTTGTATGAAACTGAAAAGGTGCCTTGTACATGAAAAAACAATAACTTCAAACACAGAACAAATGACAACAACAAAACATCAAAAAAGTACAATATGGGTCTTGTCGCCGTACTGAATACATACATAAAAGAGATTCCGATCTAAACACTTTTTGACATACATGCGTTCATTTTAAACGAAATGGAAAACCTCGGTTCATCTGTTTTAACTGTTAATAATGTTCATTCATGATTTATATGCCATAAACATGTGAACAATATTAAATAGTGGGATTTTTTTTCTTCTTGAAATGGGGATACACAATCTTGGGGATTCTCATCTCTCATGATCATTTCGCCTGGAAGTGCTTCTAAAACTTTTCCCACAATACTTGCAAAGTTGTTCATCCATTGTTGAATTACTGAAAATAAGAACGTGATATTAAGAAAATTGTACACAACCAAGCGTGGACCAGGGGCTTGACAATTGGTTGCGTATGAACGTATAACAAATATCTCTATCTTGGCATTAAATTTTTTTTAAATCTTAACTTGCTTATATTTACACTTCAACTTCGTCCGCTACGATAAAGTCTTATTCATCAAACGGATCATAACAGGATAGGGTATTTTGAATGCTTTTTCTCGTGGTACTTGAATTCAATGATATTGGAATCATGCGTGAAAGATATCATACAATTTTATTCCGTGGCAAATATCAGATACGTTTTGATTGTGATGAAAAACTTTCAATTATAAACGAAGAAAGTGTAAAATCCGATAGTTGTGAACTTTCAGTCTATCATATCTTAATTCCAGAATCTTCATTAAATAAATTAGATAAAGGAGAAATACTTTTAAACAATATTTCGCTAGCAAAAGATATTTTAGACGAGGAATTATCATTGAATTCGGACGATTCTACTTATTGGCTCCCCGAACTAAATTTAAAAATGTCTGATAAACAAATTATCAGTGATGAAAATGGTTGGGAACAGTGTGCATTCTATTTTAAAACGAGATTACGGTTGTTCCGGTTTGCAAGACACGCGTTATAATCCTCAATATGTCGAATCTTCCGGTAAATGGAATTTAAATAAACGTTTGATTAAACAAACAGCTCCTTCCGCTCAAATACATCACAACGGGAAAAATCATTGGGTTATGTCGTTTCAAAGACAATCTAATGAGTCGATATTCGTTCTCGATAGCTTAAGAGGCAACAAAACACTAAATACAAACATTATTATACAGTTGTCACAAAAATATATTATATAAAATTATTCACGTTTTACATGTTACGATTGCTGTGTGGATAGTCTATTGTGCGCATAGATATCTGGTCCGGTTTATCCTTTTATGATCATAGTTTCCCGCCTCTCGTTTTTCTCGTGTTGCCTATATAAAGGCTGCTTGTGTTTTAAATATCACTTGAGGTTTTATATTTGACAGCGTCACTTATCTAGTTTGTGTACAGTTTCCTGCCCGCCCGCCCTTCGGTGGTTTATCGGTGTGATATATAACTTATTAATATTGGTATTTCTCTTAGATGCGCATCACAAACATGCTGTGGCAAATGCAAATAAGCTAGTCGTTTTAAACTGTCAGTTTTATTTATATTTTTCTCAATTGAATGTTAGTATTTTTCAGTTTCTGGAGTATCGTTACCAACTAGAACGAGCCTTGTTGCAACCCACGTGTTTCGATTTGGCTTAAACGTCGAACACTACCTGATACCCAAACAGGCAACTGGACCCAAACAGACATAGCAAGGAAATACGAACACTATATACATAAACATTGTTGCAAACCAAGTGATCAATAATACAAAGTGTTTTCAGCTTATACAGAAAAATAGTGACGATTTCTTATATTTTTCTTCCAAGAACAGTGATAGAGTTAACTCAGTGACAATACTCAGAACCAAACGACAATTGAAAGCTTCATGTGTAAATTAACATCACATGACCAATTTCATGAGCACCCCTTGGATTCACATTACGATTCAGTAGGCTTTTCATTGCCAAATCAATAACGTTGCAGGCACAAAAATTCGATTTTATACTGTAATTGAAATGCTGTCAAATATAAATACCCATATCCTAAATTGTCGGTGTTTGTTGTTGAAAAGGAACATGTAATTAGTGAATAATTGATTTACTCACGACTGAAAGTGAGTAAACACAATCTTCTTCATTGTCAGTGGTCATGCCCGATACTCAAAAACAAGAAAATTCATCCGATTGTGGGGTATTCGCGATTGCCTTCCTAACAGAATTACTTATTTATAAATTCAACATTAACTTTTCCAGCATTAGGTACGATATATCCAAAATGAGGACACATCTTTTAAACTGCTTAATTGAAGACAAAAAGACCGTTTTCCGAAGGTAGAAAAATGCCTAAAATGCCGTGTAAAGATGATAAAACAAACATTATTAAGTTATATTGTATATGTAAAATGCCCGATAAACAAGTAGACAACATGATTAAATGCGGCAATAAATTTTGTAAAATAAAATGGTATCATGAAAGTTGTTCAGGATGCGTCGACAATAACGGCAAGTGGCTTTGCAATAAATGCTCCTGGTAAAAAACGTTATTTAAGGTTTCGGTCGTGAAATGTATAAATTTAAGGCTTAAAATATAAATTAAGAATTGTAGGGGTATAAAAGATTGTGGCCTTGTTTTTCGATTCTTTAATCTAAAACACCCAATCTTTTATACAAAATTTTATTAAATCCTAATTAAAATATTTTCAATATAAATTGTTTCTCGTATAGGTTGTATCGTCCACTTTATTACGCAAAAAGAATTTTGATAAAATAAAGAAATTAAGGAATAGTATAGGGCCGTCTTTTCCGTCTCCGACTAAATTTTATTCTAACGGACTGCCGATCTTTGAGACAAAAAAATATTAATTTCTCATTGAAATATATTCAAACGAACATGTTTATAATATAGCCAGGAGTGTTTCCTTTTACTTGCAAAAAATAATTTTGAAGATATCTTAAGAAATAAAAAAGCTTTGAGACAAAAATTAATTAACTTCTTATTGAAATATTTTCAAAAGAAAATATTTCCCATATAGCCAGGAGGGTCCCCTTTCAGTTGCAAAAATAATTTTGAAGATATCTTAAGAAATAAAAAGAGTTAAGGGGTAGGGCCGTATTTTCCGTCACCGATTATCTTTGAGACAAAAATGTATTAACTTCTATTGAAATATTTTCAAAAGAATATACTGAAACAGACTATAGTTGTTTCATCTTAGCCGGCAGGTGTCGTTGTTATCAATGAAACGGAAATAGTCGAAGTTTGCCGATTGTACCGTAAGTGTTTCGTAATCGTAGTGGTAAGTTAGTGCGCGTAAAACTTAACATTTGTGGATAATTAAATCTTAGTATTGGGTGAGTTTTAAGTTCATTTCGGTTACGGCTTCACTTCTAATTTGAATTTTAATTGACCCAGTTAATAAAATTTCATATATATTTCAATACTTCAATAAACGTAAATATTTGAGGACAGTTGGGTCACGTAGGCACAAAACTCGCGTAAACATATGACAAACGCTTATCTCGTCAGCACATCAATATCTATAAGGTCAAAAATGTGGGATAATTTGTTCGTTTGATATCGTGTAATGAACTCGTCATGAGATATGCAAGCGAACACAACAGCATCAAAGTATGTTTATCATTTACATCAGCTTTGGCAGAACGCCCACTTTTTCTGCATTGGACTGTATACATGTATGTATGCATGCTGGATGTACTGTAGACCAGTGAAAACATGTTGGTCTACCAATCTGGAGGTTGTGAATTCAAACCCCAAAATGCAGTGCTCACTGGAAATTTCTGAAATGGCCCCTATTCATAATTAAAGAGTGTTTCCTACCCAATTAGTTCCGGTTCATGACAGGAACTGAGGAAAGTAAAATATATCAGTCCAAATACTTTAGACATCATGTTTGCCATTTTAAAATAAAAAAAAATAAGTAAAAAAAAGTTGTCATGTAAACATGTTAATAAAGGAATATGCTGCAGACAAAGTTCAAAGTTTTGTCTGACACATGGTCTGATAGAACACAAAATCATGTAGGACCGGCCCAAATTTTACCAGACAGGTCCTGCGGTCTGGCAACTTTTGGGAAGTCTGGTGTCACCCTGGATTTTCATAGTTAACCCTTTGCTCCCATTTTTTGCGTCTTATCGCATATGCCACCAGTGTAGATCCAGATCAGTTGAAATATCTTCTGTCTGGCCAGTTTCTGCACGATTGGAATTGTGGGCAGAAATAACGTAATAAGTCAAAAAAAGAACTGTAGATCCTGATAAGATGGTTCTGATCTGGATCTACAGTGTTCGCCCATGCATTATATTGTATCTATGGCATAAAGGGTTTAACCCCTGTTCTTGTTTTATTTCAGATAAATACAAAGTGGCAAAAGGAATAATTCACCTTTGGAAGCTTCCAGTATTTAATGGGGCGAAGACAGCTGACGTGGGAACCATTCGTTTTTGGTGGTCTTGCATCTGTAGCAGCTGAATGTGGTAAGAACTAAGAAGCATTTTACTTTACTTCATGGCAGGGCTTTTCATCCATATATAACAAAGGCGTTTAAAAGGCCTCTTCCCAATCCAAAAATATGGTATTTTCTCCCAACTGTGGCAGAGATTCATCCCAAAATACTAGGTAAGATGTCCAAAAATGGAGAGTTTGAAAATTGATGTCTGAAGAATAAGTGCTCAAAATTTAAGTTAATACTTATTACAATTCAAATTTATAAACTGGTACCCATCTTTCAACAAATTTTGTTTTCCCAAAATAAACAGTAATCACACATAAATTTCCCAATATGACAGGCCAGGGCCCCTCCCAATTTTCTAATGAAAAGCCCTTAATGGTAAATGGCTGTTATCCGAATCATGAACAGTATTGTATAGACCCAAAGGCACTATTTGCATCTTGATCAGAAATACCAAACAAATCAAAAGGTGAACAGTGTAGATTCTGATCAGACAGCACCGATGTGCGGGCTGATCTAGATCTATACTGTTCTCCCACACTATTATGGTGTATATGAAGGAACGGGTGAAAAATGATTGCTTTTGATTTTATATATTAAACACCATTTGCATAATAATACCTTCACATCTGATCAAAAATCTTTAGGTCTAGGTCACATTTGACAGAGTTTAGACTAGTTTTGTACTTAAATTTTTTATTTTGTCGAAGCATCTGCAGGTGACACATGCTCCCAGTTATTATATTGAGTCCAGGACTCGAGATCATAAAACTGAAATTGGAGACCAGTCTCAAATGACCACTGGTCATGAATGTTTCGATTTTAGGCCCTAGTCTCACTATAAGCTGTTTTCAGGAACATTCCCAATAGATACAACGAAAACTCGTCTTCAGATCCAGGGACAAAGAATAGATACACGATTAACACAACTCAAGTACAATGGCATGATCCATGCCTTGTTTAGAATTGTGAGAGAGGAAGGAATTACTGCTTTGTACTCAGGGTAAGCTATTTTGTTTATATTAAAAATGAAAGATTAGGATTTTTAATTTATAAAATTTATTTGTAGAAATTCAAAACTCAACCTCAAATATATATGTTTTATCACAAATGTGATCAGTGTAGATCCTAATTAGATGGCACCAGCTGATCTAGATCTAAACTGTACATCACATGGGCTACTACCGTCATTGTTCGAATATAAGCCGCATTCATGTATAAGCCGCACCCTCCTTAACCTGATGGAACAGATGAAAATGGCTTAATGCAATGTATAAGCAGCTAAACCTGTGTATTAGCCGCACCCCCAACTTTTTACTGCCAAATTCTGGAAAAAAAGTGCGGCTTATATTCAGACAATGACGGTAGTGTACATGTAGATCCAGATCAGCCAGCACATCCATGCCATCTGGTCTAGATCTACAAGTTTTTCCTCCTGGTCAGAAACAAGCTTACTAGAAACAAACCGTTTAGATCCTGGTCTAAGCTGGTTCTAAACTGTTAGCGCACACAATAATTACCTTGCCTGTAGAATAAAGACGTAGAAGTTTTTTATTTTTTATCTTTTTTTTAAGATTCTGGTTCTCAATATTATAAAGAAGTTTTCTTTTTACAATAAATACAGAAATCTTGTATACAGTTGTTATTTTTTTACAGTATTGCTCCAGCTCTTCTAAGGCAGGCAAGTTACGGAACAATAAAGATCGGTGTTTACCATTATATGAAAAGACTTTTCGCCAAATCAGAAGAAGGTAAAATTTTTCATATTTGACTTGTCCTTGTTGATAGCTTAGCATAGACATTGACTTGATGAATTTGAGTCAGAATTTTGGGTCTCGATTTTTGCTCGTTTTATTTTAAGTCCTGTACACGATACTGCCTAAACCAAAGGCCAAATTTAATTATGAGTCCTCTTTCAAGCAATATGCCTTATTAAAGAATATAATTATTAAATACAGTATGAATAGATTACATTTATCGCTGGGTATCATTTATGAATGGACTAGTCCCCGGATATGACCCATAAATTGACCACCACCTGATGTGTCATATTAAAGAACTAACTATTGATACATTCTATGAATGGAATAACCCGTTGATATCACCTATGATAAAAAACCTATGAATAAATTAGCACATAAATAATACCTATGATTATGGAAGGACATTTCAGACCCTTTGTATGACCTATGAATTGACTGGGTCTATTTATCCCTTTCCTCCATAGATACACCTGTATTGCGTGGGCAAATAGTTTAGATCCAGATCAGCCGGCACATCTGTGTAGGATCTAAACTGTTCAGTTTTTGATTCATTAGGTTATTTCTGACCAAAATATGAACAGTGCAGATCCTGATCAGACGGTACAGATGTGCCGCCTGATCTGGATCTTCACTGGTCGCACACATAAAAATGCGTATATATGAAGGAAAGGGTTGTATGACTTACAAATGTACTAATATCAGATGAAGGTAACGGTGTAACCTAATTATCAATATGTGCATTCTATGTTTTGCTGCAACATGCATGACTGAGGGTTCGTATTCAGTGCATATTGGCAACGTTGCATCAGCTGTCAGTGGGAATCTGGTGTGGAATGTAAATTGTAATGATTTTTACAGAGTAATTAACATTTTAATGCAATGTAACATTTGTAGGCTGTAAATATAATATGTGATAAACAGTAAATACAGTAAGTGACAAATGTAATAGGTCCATACTGGCTAGAATTTATACAACAACAAGCAGTGATTTCGGCATCTTTCAAAGAAGAATCTAACCCTTCACTCAATACTCTGTATATGTGGGTTTTTACCGATTGTGCAAACATTATATGCAACTTTGGTCACACGGTCAAACAGTGTAGATCCATATCAGCCAGCACATCTACATGTCTGATCAGGCTTTTTGGTCTGAAATAACTCAATCTCACTAAAGTCAGATCTAACAAAATGTTAGATCTGATGACGGCCCGTAGATACCGTACATAAGCTTTAGCGGTTTTCCCCGATTACTATTTTTAGACTTTATCAACACAGGAAGCTTGATATACAGCGCTCGCAAAATGATCTGATGATGTTATTACATTAGAAATAATTGCAATACTACATAAACACAAAAAATTCAGCAAAATATGTCTTACGCAGGCTCTCAACACTTTTTATGGTTTAATATAGAATGTTTACTTTCACTTTCGCGATTTTGTAGGCGACAATCTGGTTGGTTCAAAAGGTTTGTGATAAAAGCACGTTTTAGTTACTCGTCGTCAGATCCTGATAGCGTAGCAGTTTTCAGGATATGATTTTAATCAGATTGGAAATAACTAAATCAATCTAAAAGGGAACCAAGTAAATCCTGATCAGATGGCACAGATGTGCTGGCTGATCTGGATCTACACTGTTTGCTCATGGAGAAGGCATATACCTGAGAGTAAAGAGTAAATAAAAACAGAAGAGAGATAAAAAACAAAACAAAATGAAAACAAACAAAATGGCAGCTGTATCGCACCAAAAACAGCCTAAAGTTAATGGCATTTACAAATTTCCTGCTAAGATAGCATGTATACCCTAGTGATCATAGGGACCGCTCCATTGTTGCGTCACAAAAACTTAAAGATGGCTATTACCTTGCCATTTCTTAATATTTCTTAATCAAACTTGTAATGTTTATTGCTTATGACAACAGGCTTGTGATTGATGCCAAAACCGTAAGGTCAAGGTCACATTTGAAGGAGTTATGCCCATTTTTCATACTTGGATTTTTTTATGACAGAGTGCCTGAGGGTGGCACAAGTGTTCAATTGAACACCCATCTTTTATTTGGAAAATGGACACTTTACCAGCCAGTAAATATTGAGCAGTAAAATAAATTAACATTAAAATATCACTGGCCGACAGTGATGTATGTAACTCCGACTTCAATTTCCCTGACACAATTTCCCTCATATTTTGTAGAAGACACATGGAATCTTTTAGGTAACAATCACCAGCCATCCACCTTCATAATTTGTGTGTTTTCAGTGTTCTACACTTTGGTTTTTATACTGAGCTTTAGCCATTTTTTCACCAAGCATTAACAGCGAAGCATGTTAAAGATTTTAATAATTCATGTCAGATTTTATAACAATTTATTATCTGGCAGTTTAATAATTCATCGTGATTTGATACTAGTATTCGTGACCTGACATTGATTGCTTGAATGTTTGTAAACGTATTGATCTTGGGGTAGTGTAATGTACGGTCATGTTCTATAGTAGAAAAGTATAATAATATATACGTAGAAATTAAAACATGTCTGCCATCTTGTAATTCATCATCCAATGTTTTACAAATACATAGTGATTTGATGCTGGTATTCGAGATCAGGCACAGTGTTTGCATGTTTTGTCGCAATTTTATCTAGAGATTGTTAAAACAAGTAGAAAAATATAGAAATATGTATGTAATAAGTTTGCTTGACCATGGTCAGCCCTTTAATAGTCCGATGTTTTATTAATACATGTGCCAAGGTTATAAAGCTGAGATTGGAAACCAGTCTCAAATCTCAAGCATTTGATTGGCTGAAATGGCGACTGGTCGCCATTTCAGCCAATCAGATGCTTGAGATTTGAGACTGGTTTCCATGCTCAGTTTTATAACCTTGGGCACATGTGATCTGATGCTGGTATTTGTGATCAGACACTGATGGTCGCATGTTTGTCAATTGTTTGACTTAGTTTTTATAGAAAAAAGTAGAAAAGCATAGAAATGTACATAATAAGGTTGTTTAACCATTGAAGCATGTCTGCCATTTAA